>JAPMOQ010068102.1:969280-1007623 GCA_026543055.1 Argiope trifasciata | reverse complement strand
CATCGTTGCAATGAAATTTAAACAATTTGCAATTACTTTATTTAATTTATTGGCTTGTAGCAAATCTTTAAAAAGCTGCATCGTTGCAATGAAATTTAAACAGTTTTCATGAAATATTTAGTCACAAGGTTTTCTCTTATTGTTGAAAGCTAAAATGAAAATAATAATAATAATTCTGTGAATTAATTGCGATATAAAATGAAAGATAAGTGTCGGTAATTTAGTTCAAACTGGGCGTTCAGTTTGTAATGGTATATGATGTCATGGGACTTGATTGCATAAGGAATGTTCAGATATTCAACTAACAAGATATACAACTCAGATATACGCAAGACTTGTAAATAACACAGTTTTAATTTCATTTCATGCTTAATACTTTGTTGAAGAACATCGTACATCAAGTTGTGCATAAGTGATTCAATTGAAATTAAATATAATCAGCATTTCTTTCGAATTAACTAATCATTTAAGGAGGTTGATTAATTCATAATTGTATGTGTTTGTCAATGAGTAAAAATTTTTCTTTTACAATTATGTGCAATTTATCTGCAGTTCACTACATTATAAATATTTGTATTCTATCTTTTTTGAAATTTTCATACAGATAGTTTCGCTTATGGAAAGGTAAATTTTGATTCAATGTAATCTCTTAATAGATTATTAAATTTCATTAGCTTTAAAATACTGTACTGCCCTTTGGAACACACAACTGAACAGATTTTTGGAACTAATTAATATGAGGGGAATTCGATTACGATATTTTCTTGCTATAAACATGAAAGTTCAATGAAGTATAGGAAAAAAAGAAGAAATTGTACTTAACTATATCTTATTCCCTTATAAATTTGAAGATATTTCAGAGGGCTTGGCATCTTTTCGTTTTATTTTTCTGTCTTCTGCGTCGATCTATTTTCATAGACAGCAAAAGAAACTGCTGAATTATCTCAGTGATGCCCATTTCCAATCAATATATATATATATCCCTGCGTCCCTGGGGTGTTTTTACCTTTTCACTAAAGTGCTGATTTATAGGGCCATCTTTGTGGCTGGAGAATGCTTTAGATAAAAGTCTATTTACTATCTAAGTAATGCCCAGCTTCAATCAACTGGATGTGACATATCCCGGCATTAATACAAGTTTGGAAAGAGTGCAAGCTTGATTAAAGGCATGACTCACGCATGCCACGGCATCCTAAAACCACAATTAAGTGCACCCCCCTTCCCTTCAAACCTTTTAAGTGGTCATCCCTGACCACTTAACTAAAAACCCTTTCCAGATGCAACAAGAACGAAAAAGCGGTCACTCTATAACCAGTGATGCGAGATAAGCGAACTACCCTAACCCCCCCCCCCCTCCTCATACTCCTGGAACGTGCACATAAATCCACTTTGGTCGCAGTAAAAGGACGCTATTAGGCCAACGAAAAGCTTGTCTTAACGGCCGCGGTCCTTTATTACACCACTTTGCAGAAACCCCGAGCAATCTCGCCAGTGGTCAAGCAACTCATCAGTTCTGGTCGGTCTTCGATGACAACGGACCGCCGCGCTGTCCAGATAACGAGTCTCATAAAGAATTCTTTAATGGAGGAACTTCGTTTCCTTATATGCACAGACTGGACGTGGAGTAACAGTTCCTTGTAATTCAGTTGGTCGGTGTCATAATGCTGGACGGTTATGGTCACCGCCTGGATCATTGTGTGTCCACTCTATTGGAAAGGATAAGTCTGTCCGAAGGAAGGAGTTGATTGGGTTGGGGAAGTTGAGCCCCGGTATATTTAATTGGAGTTTGAATGAGTTCTTTAGTGGACATTTGAATAGGAAATTATGTCGTCCAACAGATGGGATGCTCTTTGCATAGATCTACAAAATACATTAACTTAGATTTACAGATTTGTTTTTGAAATTATTTCATTTTTTATTATCTATTAATTTTATATTTAAATTGATATTAATTCCTACTTTAAATTATTTCTATTTGTCTTATCAGTGTTGTTTTATAAATTTTTTAATAATTAGTTTCATGGATATGTGCCGCCAGAAATGTAGCAATTATGGCACCTGAGAAACTAATAAATATAAAAATAATTTTTTTTTATTATAAAACAGTAGTAGTTTGGCCAATTGGAAGCTTACAAATCTTATTTTCAACACTAAATTCTAAGAAAAAAAATTTAATCTGAAACTGAATATAGCAATATTCTATAAAGAAAAATAATAATTTATTTTGAATGTTTAATCTTCTTTAATAAGTGGTTTCTATTAAATAAACCCTATAGAATGTTAGTAAATAGGGAGGTCGAAAATGTAATTCAAGATATTTTGCTAACAATAATTTTAGTAGATATGTACAGAACTCTACATTAAGACATCAAAATTATTTTTAAATCTCGTGTAACATTCTCGAAAATATATTAGGGGAAAAAATTATTATTATTATTATTTTATTGAAAATGTTGATACAAAATGTAAAATAGAAACAATAAATAAACGATAAAAATGCATTTATTTAAAAAAAAAAAAGAATCCGAAATTGAGACAGTCATTTACAATTCTGGTTTTTCCACTTCGAATGAGCTAAGACAATTTTTAATAGGTGGTATTTTAATAGTATGTTTGCTAAAAGTTCAAGGGACCAGGAAAGAAGTTCGAATTATTGATGAATTAGATTTTATACATGATATGTTTTATTAATTTTATCCAAACTCTTAGGAGATATTGATATATATGTCTACATTAAGTTTATTAACAAATAATTATTTTAAGTAAAATTATTTTCAATTGCGGTATAGAAATTAAAATAGATTTCATTTATTTTTCAGGTCACAATAGTGTCCTGGCAATAAATGGTAAATAAAACATAATATCAAATAAGTGCTAATGAAATTTTCTATTTAAAAAATAGGCGTTGCATAAGTTATTGACTTTAATTAATTTTTTATTGCAGTAGGGTTTTAGTTAATTAAGAAATTCATTAATTAATAAAATTATTGTGAAATTAATATTTTGTATTAATTTTTAGTAGTGAAAAATTAGATAATACTGTGCATTTTTAAATCTATAATTGTCACACTTTAATATATAATAATTATAATTAAAAGTTAAATATATTTCTAACTTTATTTTAAATTAGTTTAAGCATAACTAACAGTTTAAATAACAATATATAGCATGAAAATGATAGCTAATTAATGTTTCTTGCAAATAGTTACTAAAATTAAATAAATTTACTCAAGGAATAAAAAATTATTTATTTATAATTTAGTTTAATATATAACAGAGCATCACTAAATAGATTATTGTGTGGTTGAAAAGAAAGAAAAAAAAAACAAATCAAGTTATTCTTACGAGAATTACAAATTAAAAAAGAATTAGAATGAATTTCTCTCTCTCTCTCTATATATATATATTTAAAAATTAAATATATATATAAAAAATTAGAGTTTCCATACTTTTAATATATATATATGTATAAACTTAGTGTGTAGCAGCTCAATACTAAATAGATTATTGCGTGGTTAAAAAAAGAAATGAAACAAATCAATTTATTTTTATGAGAATCACCAGCTCAAAAAATAATTAGAATTTCTTTGCAAATTCGAAAAATTAATACTCCTTTTCTACACTCTCTTAATGATTAAAAAAAAAGCACACAAAGAAAAGATAGCACTTAAAGCCGATCTTACCATTAATTTCTATCAGTCGAATTTATTTTCCCCAAATGAAAAGGTTTCTTTAAGGTTAAATACTCCACCGTTCTTCATCTTTGCATTTAAATATAACAAATTTCTTGGATAAATTCCTTTTTTTTTTTTAACTTTTCCATTCCATTCCATACTTTATTACTCAATGATGATTCTCAATTTTAGTTTTGGAATAAAAGTGTCTCGAGACAATGTTAACAAAAACAAAAAAAAATTTAAGTCGCTATTTTTTTATTATTATTCTGTCTCTTTATAGCACAAATATTTCAAATTATTAACGACTTAAGTCTTTCGGCTGTGCCCCCCCACACACACATTGTCTCGACCCACCGCCACCATTTTCCAAACAAACTATCATTAAGTTGTCATTGAAATCCTGTAAGCCCCTTTAACATTTTCACACACCCTCCCCCTTATTTCTCTTTCTCTTCAACTCCCCCCTTCCTCCTTTCAAAAATTTTTCGTAATTATTTTATGTTTTAGCTTCTTCCTAATCACTTTTTATCTCTCTTTATTGTTCGAATTTTCACGACTTAAAAGAGAGAGGGAAAAATCTTGAAGATGCTGAAAAAAGAATTAACGTTTTCTTACCCTTTTGTTTATTTCTTAGAAAAGCGTTTTATTACCATTATTATTTAGAAAACGTCGTACAATGGGGTCTTAAAAATGGCTCTAAATTTACTGTTAAGGCACCCAATTCAAAATATCCAAAAAAGGATTGATTCTAATGCTTAGTGAATTTTGCATGTGTATCGCAATTGCTTCATTTACAATGAAAATGGCTTCCTTTTATAAAATAAATCTTCCTATTCAAGGAGGGAATCATTTTTTTAACTCTCATTTACGAACATTATTTACGTAAAATTATTAAGAAATGATTTCTTCTTTACTTTTCAGGGTTCTTTCATTTATTCTTTTGTTAAAAAGTTTGCTGCTCATTTGCTAATTTGGTGAAATGAAATTAGTTTTCTAATCATCTGTCAAACAAATTATAGAATTCTTTGAGACGTCGAGTTTCGAAAAACATGAAAATTAAGGCTTCCAAACAACCTTTCATAATTTCCTATAAACAAGGGAAAAAATATCATTTTTGATATAACTGTAGATGGAATATGTTTCGAGACAAAATGTTATAATTTAGAATTTAATTATTTAGTAAAGACTAGTCAGTTTTTAATTATTTTCTTATCAGTTTGTCATAATTAGTTAAATGATTCTGTTACTGAATTTTACAAATAATTTTCTTTATCAGTTTTGATTCTGAATTTTGCAAATGATTTTCTTATCAGTTTTATTACTGAATTTTTTAAATGATTTTTTTATCAGTTTTAATGCTGAATTTTGCAAATAATTTTCTCTATCAGTTTTGATACTGAATTTTTCAAATAATCGTCGTATCAATTTTGTTACTGAATTTTTCAAATAAAATTATTGAAAACTAAGATAATAAGTAGTCGATTTACCAAAATAAAAATTCGAATTAAACGGGATGTTTTCTTATGTTTTATTGTGTTAAATAATAAGTTTTATGAACACGAGTGAAATTTGAATCATTGAAAGATTGGAATGTAAAATTGAGAATTGCCCTATTTAAATTGCATTCATGTTTTAGATTATAGTTGATACGATGTTTTATGCCATAGTGAGAAATTCCATATTTAGTACATATAGAATTTAGTGTTAGATAAATTAAAAATATTAAAATGCATCAATACACAGCATTTCTTGTGATTGGTTTTATGTAAAGTTACTTGTTTTCTTTTATTTTATTATATTCCAAGTGAAAACTTAGTTCTTATTATTTCTTTAGTTTTTGGATTTAATTCTTCAGATTTTTGTTTTCCGATTTATATGGGAAGTGAATAATTTTATTAATTTTCATAGTTATTAATCGCTCTCTACGTTTTAGCAATTTGCATTCTTTTTTATATTTATTTATTTCAATTTTTATTTAGAACATTTTTCAATACGCTGGTAACGGTTTTCATTTATGAACTGAATCATAAATTTTCACTAGAAAAATTATTGCATCTTGGTAAAATTTAACAAATATCTGTGTTACATTGAGACTAGTTTCCCATTGGAGTGCCGTGAAGATGAATGATAAGGGAGAAAATGATCTAATTACTACATATTTTTCTAAGAAAAAATAATAATCGTAAGAATGATTGAGTTAGTATATAAAACCATCGAGATTGATCTACCAGATATTTTATAGCATACTTTCCAATTAAGGTCCTTTCCATGATTCTAGTGTATACATAAATGGTATGGAGATCGACTACCTCTGCCCATTACCAGGACGTGCTTACCACGAGAAAAATTGTACCATAGCCGGTGATAGACGTCAGGATTGAATCTCAGCTCCTGTCAATCTGTCGTGGCGGTCCAATCTTTCAGATCTACCGTGTGCCTCAGAGATCGTTAAAGTAATTAAATTGTGATCCGTCTCTCTCATAAAATTATGGACCTTGGTTAAAGGAACGAATGTCTTTCTTAGTATGTGAAAAACAGTTAAAAAATACAAATGTTTGGCCTGAATCTAACATTTTTACAATAGCTATTGTGCCAATATGCATTTTATGTGCCTTTTCCCCAATCGATTGCAACCAATATTTGACTGGCTATTACAGTTGCAGGTACATAACACACTGGATTTCTTTGATTAAAATCATTGCATTCATGAATTATTACGTTTACATGCATGTGAAAGTACAGACTGACAGATGGTCAACCCATTGACTAAACATTGAGTAAGAATCCACAATTTAGTAAGAATCCACAATAATATAGTTATTTATTTCATTTCTTTTTGGACAGTCAGCCACAGAGGCTTCCTTTGAATGGATTTAGTTCAAACAATAAGCTAAGTTAAACATATTTAGAATGGACATAGATTGTTCCGATTGAGTAGTTATGATTGCAAAATGACATATGTGTTTTTGAATAAAATTGGGGGAAATAGATAAATTTTTGAAACTGGAATCTTAGTTTCATATGAAATAAAAATTGATGTAGTCATTCGTAATGAAAATGGCAGTCAAGTTACCTGGAATATTCTGAATATATATTTTAAAAATTATCCTGAAACTGAAGACTTATACTATACAGATGATCATGAATGTCTTATATCAGGACCATGGAGGATTATAAAATAAAAATTGGTGAAATTGTGACAAACTTTTAAGTTGCAGGAAACGATTCTTTCGTTTTATAGATTATTTGAAATTTTTCATAACAATTAATGTTTTTTCAAGATATACTAACACTTAATTCATAAAATATGATAAACAGGGCTCATTTTGAGAATGACAATGTAAGTTTTAATTTGCTGGTTTATATTAAAACCATTGAAGATGTTTTACTTTTTATAATGAGGTTTAAATTATCTACTATGCCGATTTCAGCTGTAGAACAATTTTTCAGTTATGTTTGAAGATATAGATGGATTCAAAAATGAAATTCTTCAAGATTCACTTTCCCGTAACTTAATGCTGCCGGCGAAAATTCTAATTTTTCAAACCTATGCTGATATTTTTTAACTTTATTTCCCATTCATATTAATGTACGTCCAAACACCACTTTTACCAGGAAAAAGGTACAAAAAAAAATAGTAATAATAATTCTTCATTTATGCATAATGTATGGCGCAACGCTTCTGCTTGATTTCCTTTCGCCGTGTTTAGTTGTGTTCTTCCTGGATGTTAAACATTCTTTTTCCCAACAATTTACATATTTTTCACTCGGAAGAAGAAGAGATGAAAGACTGTAGAAAAAAAAAATGGCGATGTTGAATAATTTGATGGGATTGCGATAAGCCTAAAAGATTTCCCTCTGAAATTCATTAATATATTTTACGCATTATTTCATTATTTTATCGCTCTGACAGATGCCCGGGAATAATAATTAAGTTTTTAAAAAATGCATTTAGGATGAAGAAAAAGTGGGTGGCCCGAATTAGAAGAGGAAATGGTTTATGTAATTAAAATCATTAATTGCATTTAAAATTATTGAACCGAAGCGAAATGAACTTCTTTTTTTTTTTTTTTTTTTTTTGTCGTCTCCCTGTGTTTATGACATTTTTCCCCTCCTTTTAAATTTTTATTTGAAAGCTACAAAAAAAGTATTTTGTACATACTTTCAAAAAATATGTAGTGATGAAAATTTTCATTACTCTCCGTTTATATCAAAGCGAATATTTTTATTCTTTGATAAAAATTGCTGGTTTATATAATGTTTTGTGATATAAATTGCTTTTTTTTTTGAGTGAAGGTAATTTAATTACACTTGAATAAAATACTCGTTCGAAATTTTAAAAAAAGAATTCACTTAGCAATATTTGTTACATTCATGATGTGACAGATTATGCTTTATTTCTAAAGGATGATTAGTTTATGGCATTTACCGCTAGGGGTGTTCAAATGAAAAGGTACGAAACGACACTGTGGGTATAAATGAAGATTTTATTCAAAGTATACACCATGGGCTTGAGCACAACGAACCTATTCATTCAAACCTATTCCTTGTTTCCAGAATTCATGCTGCCTTGATGAGACCCAGTCCTTCATATCGTCCTTGAGTTTGCCGTCCAAAGTTCATTACTTGTTGAATTACTCAAGCACAGAAGAATCATTAACTCGAGTACTGTGAGACACTCCAAAAACTCTTATAAGTGCATCAACAACAAAAGACCGCGACTACTCTCGGTGAATGTGGTTCAGCTCCATGATAGCACTCGCCCACAACTGGTTAAGTTTAAGTGAGAGCAGTTCGATCATCCGCCCTGCAACCCGCACATGTCACCCTGTAATTTTCATGTGTTTGGTTCTCTGAAAAAACATCTGAAGGGAAAGCGCTTCAACTCGGACAGCGAACTCAAGGATGTTGTGAACATCTAGGTCTCATCACAGCCAGATGTATTCTGGGAACAAGGAGTACTTCGGCTCTTTAATCAATAGCATCGTTGTACTCAAATCTATGGAGTAACTCGTGTTACTTTCAAGCTTATGGTAAAGTCTTCATTTATACCCACACTATCGTTTCGTACCTTTTCATTTGAACACCCTTTGTGAAATTCCTTTTTTGAAAACACAAGTTGGTGCAAAGGTTTTAAGTATCTAGATATCTGAAGGGACAAAATATTCATTCGTTTCGGTCATCTTTAGAGCCAAATCTAAATAAAGGGCTAAAAATATTTGCAATGTTCTAATTATTATATGCCTTTCCTAACCCATCGATAAGGATTGAATTCGAAAGAAATCATATTATGCGCCATTTGTCATCTACTTTATTATTGCCTCTGCCTCTCGATACAGTCGCATATTTGAACTGCTTTTTTGAATTCATTGCAGGGCTATTATCTTAGCGATCGAGAGAAAATAAATCTTATCAAGAATGAATTCTGAATAGGGAACGCTTTTATCCAAAAAAAATTTAACGGAGAAAACACTGTAGCAATTTTTCCAAATTGCAGTTTTGAAAGAATATTCTGACATGTCGTTCAACCGAAATTTAAGGATTAAAAGCTTAGATTACACTGCCGGTTTATTGATTTTGTTTAGTTTAATTATATTAAAATCCCGTTTTGAAGCAACACCTTGACTATTTTGGGACGGGCCTCGTAATTTTGGACCGCGGTCAGGTGACGAGGATGACACCTGAGCTGACAACCCCGCCCTCTCCAAACTTCCACCACCACCTCCTTCGAGAAGACGTTTGATCCTGACGGATTTAACGTGCACCAAACCCACTTACACGGCAATTCTTCGGTGGAATCGGATCTTGAACTTGTAAACCTCCGGTTCCGAAACCAAGACCTTACCACCAGGCCACCTTGGCCTGACTAGTTTATTGGAGCTTTTGTCCAAGAAATTTCAAAACGGAAAAGCTTTATTTCTTCTTCCAAATCTCAGTTTCGAAAGAGCATTTTGAGATTCCATCCAACCGTAATCTAAGGATTAAAGCTTTGATCATACAGCAGATTTTAGAGCTTTTATCCAAGAAATTTCAAAACGGAGAAAACAATGTAATTATTTTGATTATTCACAATTTTAAAGGACTGTTCTGTGATTTTTACCATCCTTAATTTAAAGATCAAAGCTTTAATCAGATTGACGATTCCTTGGATATTTACACCTTTTAATTAAGCTCTGTGAAATTTATACGTGTTGGGAAAAAAAAAACGACAATTTAAGTAAATTTTTAGTTTAAACCAGTGTAAGTGCTCTTTCCTTCATTTTATCGCTCACTTTGTGTTGTTTAACGTCATAGTATAAAGGAAAGAATCCACATAGAATTTTGGACCTGTTTACACTCACCGATTAAATCTAAAATTTGATATGTTAGCAATTCAAGGAATAAAACAATGTACTGAATTCAATCAATTTCCCCCTTTAGTAATTTCAGTTGTCTTGTGTTCCTTCACAAGAACTTAGAAACTGAATTTTCTAGGTGAATTCCGTTCAAACTTTTATACACATATTATCATGTGAGAAAGGATCCTGTATTCGTTAGGAAGTATTGAATAATTGAAAGCGATAAATAATTGAAGCTCAAAATCGCGTATTCAGTATTCATCAGTATCTTTTAATCGAACATATTTTTTTACATGCTTTTATCAGTATTGCATTTTTATTACCTACTTATGATTCTTTGAAAGTAGATGCGTTTTTGAAAAGTTGACCTCCTTTTACCAATATTGCATTATTATTAATTATCTTCTTTTGACTGCAGATGCATTTTTAAAAAGTTGACGTAAAACTATAACATCATAACTGTTATTTATTAATTTATTTTTGGAGTTTAAACATAAAATAAAAATTTATCTTCCTCTCTCTTTCTATTTTAATTTTTTTACAGTAGACATTATTCTAAAATTGGACATGGAACTCTAAATTATGGAGATTTATCAAAACATTCAATCGGAATGTTTCGTGACTTCCGTATACATGAAAGTAAATGTATGTTTTTCAATTTTTTTTAACCATCCCATAGCTTGATCTACTTCTTAAAAACACTTCTGTAAAATTACTTAATCCTCTTTTCCAACAACATGTTTAATTGACAATGGTGGCAAGAGAGCTGTTGAATTGGCTTCCCATAAATAAAATCACCTTTGTTGATAAGTCAATCGACATGTTACTATTTCATCCACGGATCTGCTTTAAAGTGAAGGGTTTAAATTCTGCTCAGCGCACGTTGCCCGCCAGAACCGGAGGTGAAACTCCAATCCTTTACGAGAGCCCCGTGGCGGGCTTACAAATATGCTCCTTTTGGGAGGATTTGCGCCCTGGCAAACAAACAATCCTGGGCTTCATCTCCCTGGTCAGGGGGAGAAGGGGTGTGGCTTGAATTGATGGGTTACCCAAGAGATCATTGTCTTGATATGTATGCGAGCAAGAGAGATCTTCTCTCAGGGATTTTGTTTGTTTCTTTCTTTTCCGTAGTTGTTGTTGTTTCATTTCTTTTGGCTGTGTTGAAACAACAGTTTTGACTTATTTTGGCTGCTGATGAAGATGCTGTATTAGATTTAGATTGAATGAATTTATGTGACTTTAGTGTGTTGATGGCTTATAAATATGTCAAAGTGTGGATCGGATCCTGGTGGCGTGATTGAAGGAGGAATTTCCGACATGGATTCATGAAGTGATGGATTCATGGATTCAGAAAGTAAACATGGTCACTCTTGAGTTTGCCTTTGTTTGTGCTACATGGCACAAAAGTCTTCTTTGGCTAAGTTGCGTCTCACTCAATGATCACATTTGAAGTTGATATTATAACATTGCTCTATTAATTCTACATTGTACGTTTATATCATACATCAAAAATTTATGTAAATTAATGCAAATAAATAATTAAAATTAATTTTTAATGTCTAGTTAAAACTAATTCATGGAAATATTAATTTTTATATCGAAATATCTTTGCTTAAAGTCTTTTCACCTCCATATGTAATCATAATAAATAAGGAATATAAGATTGTGACTGTTTTTTTATTAATCAAAAGTAATCGAAAATAGTTAAATTAACTAGCAAAGATGCAGTCCATAATTAATATCAAAACTATTTACATATTCACATATCTCACCAAATGTTAAATTAATGTTCTTCTTCAGCAAATTGCTGGATGATGTTGATATTTCCTTGTGAGATAATTAACTTTTGGTATGTTGTCTTAACTTTTGGTATGATAGAATATTTGAGATCAATTATCAAGATAAATTAGGTTTAAAATGAATAAAACTTTTCAACACACTTTGTAGTGTAAACTTCAGATTAAAATTAGTTTTTCCTTTATTTATTTCGTCTTTATATATTTAAACACATTTAAAAAGAATAACCAACTAATTCTCATTTTATATCTCAAACTCGTTATTAAAAATTGTATAGTTGATCACATAAAACAAAACAATAATGTGTTAATAACACTTTATTCATAACTATTAATTTTTTAAAGAAATGTAAATTCGTTGAAACTTTTGTGTTTTTAAGGATAAATGATAGATATGCTTTAGTAAAAGTCAGACTGACTGGTGGAAACTGAGAATTTGAGTTTCAATGTTTGTTTATTAAACTTATATCGATCTACTAAGTATCGAAATGAAGCTTTAAAAATTATTGTTTTATTGTTTAAAAAATATATATAAATTATGAATTAAAAATCATTGATTAAAATACTTTACATAAATATTCCCAAACTGAAGTGTATTACTTGTAAACATTGAAATTATGTCTGTAATTTCTTCATGTTTAGAAATTCTTTTCATAACTAATGGAATTACTAAACAATCACAGTCTTGGAATTCAAGTTTAATTTAGTTACAATAACGTCTAGTTTTTTAAAGTAATTATAGGACTATTTTAGGCCAGAACTTGTAATTTTGAACTTCAGTCAAATGACGAAGACGGCATCTGAGCTTGCAACTTGCTCTCTTAATCTCTGCTTCACATCAATAGGAAAACATTTAACCTAGGATGTCAGATTTAACATGCACCAAGAATTAAACTTTAAAGTTATACGTTTGTTTCATTTTAACATTAAACCTTTTTTTCATTTTAATAATCTAAATTTTAATAATCTTTTTTCATTTTAATAATCTAAATTAAAATTAATAATCTAAATTTAGCTTTTTAAAAATTATTTTAATCGACCTACATTGTTTTTAAAAAATATATTATAAGTTCTGAAAAAATATTCACTTTTTGTAAGAAAGAACTTTTTTTGCAAGCAGGGTTTTTTTTTTTTCTCAAAAGATTTATATAAAATTCGTAATCTATTTACGCATTTTGTATGTAAAAGTTTATTTAACTAATGAATGTACGTATTAAAATAAGCTATTTTTAGGAAGCAAGAGTGTGAAATTTAAAATAATGTTTTTCTTGGAAATGAAGTCATTATTTCTTAATCTTTTAATTTATATAACTCCATTAATTTTTATTTATTATTTTAGGTTCATGTTCTTGTCTGTTAATGGAGAGAAGAAAGAAAAAAAACAGAAGGATTTAATTATACTTGAGCAGCAGTAATTTTGAATACTGTAAGTCCACTGCTTTGCTATGATATTATTTCTTTCTCTGAACGGCTTCTTTGTAATTTAAGTGGAGTTTTTTTTTTGGGGGGGGGGGGTATAGTTTTGTTTTCCTTCTTATCATATATTCAAATTAATCTTTTCCCTTCCTTCAGTAATTGCTGCATATATATGGTGTAAGGGGATAATAAAGCGTTTGATAAATCAGCTTGGGTGACTGTCTTGTTAAATTACAGCTTTATTTTTCATTTTCAAGTGTAAACAAATCCCGCGTCCTGGCCTAGATGTAGCTGGCCTTTCCCGTGATCTGGGCGTCCCGGGTTCGAGTCCTGGTTCTGGCATGATCGTTGTTTACCCTGTGTTCTACCTGTGAGGTGTGTAAAAGAACCCCCCTCCCTGTAAAAAGGGGTTGTAGAAGAAAGTGTGAGTATTTTCTTCACATGAAGTAGAAGTCAGACCCTCAAGTGCTCAGTGGTCTTTATCCTCCGAAGCTACTGCACCCACCCACCAGTTTCCATGGTAAAACGGTCACGACATCATCATCATCAAGATTAAACAAAAGTTCAAATTTTAACAGTTTTCGGTATTTTAGCAGCAGAGAAATCCAACATAGTGAGGTAAGCGATAGAATAGAGATTATGGAAAAATATCGTACTTATATACTTTCAAAAAGGGCAGTTAAGGTATCCGACTACGTTGAAAACACTGGTATTCAACCACATTGGTGATTTTTTAAAAAAGTGTTAATTCTTGTAATTCAGACTTCTTTCTTTCCAAAACAGTTTGCTTTTTCTAAGAAAAGGATGGTCCAACCTATTATCCAGAGGAATTTTAAGCAAAATTTATTTTTCAGCTAAAATTTGTTTTTGACTTCAATTTTAATTTTCATAAAAATTATCCACTATTAACTTGGTATCCCAAAAGCTAATAGAGGCATTTACATAAAAAAATTCAGAGTGTGTTTTAAATAATATAGGCAATGAAATGATCCAAAAGTTTTATTGTTGGTGAAATACTTTTTCATTTATAGGTGTTTTTAGAAAAATTAAGTTGCGAATTTATGGAACAAAAGCATATATACGCATACTTTTACCCGTAACTTCTTTACATCTCAAAATGTTTCTTAGATTTTGGTTCATTTCATTCATCATTATATTCTATAACTTGTGTACAAAGAAAAATAGAATTGTTGTATTACAATTTTGGGTAGAATGTTAACCGTTTTGGTTAAATTTCACTAAAATTTACCTCAAACTTTCCTATTTCTAAAAATATATTGTATTCTCAAATGATGTTCTTGTATTTATAGAGTTTATAATTAATAATACATCTAAAAACCAAAAATAGTTTTTTAAAAATAAAATTTTTCCATCGAACGTAGTCGATTATCTTAATGAAATTTAGCTGAGGAAATATATATTTTGTCCCTGTTGATTTTCATTTAATGATACAACTTACGATGAACTGTTATATTTGCAGAATTTAAATTCCAAAAAGCTTGCGAAAAATTCAATTTCATGATTGCGATAAGTTATCTATGTTTCAGTCATCTGGAAATTTTTTATGTAATAATACCTTATCTGTATGTAAGCAGGTTAGCTCAAAAACAAAAAAGATTTGATAGATGAAACTTGGCACATAATCCTTAGAGTGAAATTTCTTATTTGTATCATGAATCGATAATTTTTTTTTACATTTGTGGAAAAGGAGTCTTTCAACTAGACCTTCCATCTGCATGTGAATAGGATTAATCAAAATTTTCACAGTGATAGGATACAATTCATTTTTGGTTTTCTCAGAAGAACATATTTTGCTTCTGGTCATCATTATGTCGATTGCCAATCCCTTTTGAATATTATTGTGCTCATAAAAGCGATAATTGGAAAATTCTACAAATTTAAAAGTGATTTTTAGTATGCCGTGTTTACAATATAGTTGTTACCACCAAGAGTCACCTCAGAAAGGAGATTGCAAAGCTTCCATCATGGTTGTAGGCTCCTGCCCCCCCCCTTGAGGATACTCGGAAATATAGAGGTTTGGCTCTTCCCATCGATGATGGGATGCACTTCCTCAGTAAGGGTTGGCGGATGATAGCCCTTAAGACTCAACAATTGCTTGTGTTGCTGTTGCGGTGATTCGGTCATTCAAGTTTTTCCGTGTTCTTTTCGCTGATTCAAATTTTCTAGTTTGTGTTTGAAGTACAGTTACTCAAAGAAAAAGAAAAGTAGACCTCAGAAATGAAGATCAGAAGTTTCCTTCAGAAATGAGGATGAGAAGTTTCCTGTATGGTGTTTGGTTCCTGTCACTCTGGTTGGTACATAAATGGTAGGGGGTCGGCTATTTCCCATCGATGACGGGACGAATTTTTCATGAAAAGGATTGCACTGTGGCCGATGATGCTCCTTAAGGACTCAACCACTGCTAGTGTTGCTGTTGCGGTTGTCCACTCATTCCAATTTTTCCATATGCCTTCGGACGGGCCGGAGTAGCCCGATATTGTTCAGTACAGTTATCTTCCACCATGGAGCACCCCAAAAAAGGTAATAAGAAACTTCCGGTATGGCGATTGTTTTTCGCTTTTCTGTTGGAAAAAAGTCAGTATGAGAACAAAACCTTTCCACTACGTCAACAGGATTTTTATTATAACCTGTTAGGGAAATTGGAACTGAAGCATTGTCCCCGCCACAGCGCTGTCATGGTGACTATCATTCGATAGCCGTGGATACTATGGCAGGAAGGGGATTAGGGATCAGTTGCGGTTATAACACAATCGCAAATCGGATTTTAATTTTGTATCTAACCAATGAAAAAGTTCACTATTCCAAAATCCATACTGGATTCATTATATTATTTGACTGAATCAAATACAAAACAATCTATTTTGTGAAACTATACCTTAAAATCGGGGGATAGAGTTATATATATTTTTTAAGTTTTGTAAAAGGGAATATATTACATAATGTTTATTTTAATATCCCTAATCTACGTAATTACGCACAACTAATAATAATAAGTATAATTATATGCAGCAGATTTGACTGCTTAGTTGAAAAAGAAACTGACTTTTGTGAACGAAAAGGCAATACCAAAAGTGGCAATGAACTGTAGTGACTCTTTTAAGCATTCTCAATTTTTTTAACTTTTGCTTAGTACTGTAGAATATTTAAAGCTCTTTGATACAGTAAGGAAATCCCTCTAGAAAAGTTGGGAAATTTTTAAAGAATTTCGTCTTGAAAAATTCTTTACTTCACCAAGTGAGGTGTTCATTTATTTAAGCGCGAAATGAATTAAGCGAGACGCATTTAAAAAGTACCATCCTTTTATTGTTTTATTTTTCGCACCCTACACGAACTTTGTCATTATTTTTAGGGAGAGCTGGAGAGGTGTTTGGCGGAACGTTTAAGCAGTCAAGGGAAAGAAAGAAAAAGAATTACCGACTTTTATTATCTTGTCCCTTCTTTTGCAGTCCTTTTTTTCCCTACTTCTGGCCTTTGTAAAAAATGATACTGGCAAAAAAGGCATAAATAAACTCGTTAAAGGTAGCTACACTGGGCAATCTCAGGCCTACCCTAAAAAAAAGAAACAAAACATCAAAACAAGATGAAAGCATTGCAGCAGCCTGTGTGAAGCTCGAGACCGTCTTTTGAAAAAAAGTGCCTCGAAATTTGCGAGTTGCTCTTTATCAGTGATAGCGGGTGTACAACTATTTTTATTCGTTTTTTAGCGTCGCTCTGTGTGATACGTTTAATAGCAGATAGAAAGTAGATAAACAGAAAGCGGTATAGATCAGAGAAGAGGAAACGAAATTGAAAAAAATAAAAGGCTTTGACGACAATGAAGTGAGCTTCTATGACGGTTTGAGTTCATTTAACTGTTTTCTGGATTGAATTCTAACGGGATTTTTTTTTTCTCTCTTTTTTCTCGTAAAATTTAATCTGAAGCCTTTAAAGTGGAAACGATTTTTTTTTTCTAGATCAAGTTTTAATTAAGGCAGAGAAAGACAAACGATAAAAATAATGCTTCAAGTTGTCATTCTGAAATTTTTTAAAAAAATAATCTCAGATTTTTGTCTAAAATAATCGTACGGCTATTATTGTTTTTTTATCCTTGATTCTTCTGTATTGATTGCATCATTTGTCCGGTTTTGTGCTTAGCTAATTTTATATCACGCAATTTACAGAATGTTTGTCTTGAAGCTATTCTTTATAATACTAATATTTTTCTCGCATTTGCATTTTAGTTATCGAATACATAACAGGGAATGTTTTTTGTTCTTTTTTCATGTATAGCCGAACTGTTCATCCGATAATAAAGAAACTTTACCACTTTATTGTTTGTACTTGCGCGGAGGTTATAAGCATAGTATAATTATTATATCCAAAGTAAAAAAAATGAAATAAACATTATTTATAATATTTATTTTAATTTATATTATGTTGTTGATAATGAATACATTCAATTTCAATGAATGTATTAATTATCAACAACAAAATATAAATAATATTTATAGTTTCAAACGATATTTCCAAAATCATTTCTGGGGTAGCAACGCCCCATGTACCAGCTAATTTAATATAATAAAAAAAATCTGAAAAAAGAGTCTCCATTATTTTCTTTCCTTTTTATGATGTGAAAGCTTGTAAAAGGTTTTTATTTGAACGAATTTTTTTTACAGCAAAAATAAATTATTCTAAGAAAAAAATCAACTTTTAATTATTCAGTAATAACGCGATTTCGTCTGTAAATGTAATAAATGTACCCTTAAATTTCACTTTGTTTAGTGCATAAAAAGTTAAAAATACCATTAAATAATTATTTTGAAAATGTTTAAAAACAAGTCAAAATCAGAAACGCTCGTGTGTTCTATTAACAGCAATTGATTTTTATTATTATTAAAAATGGGATTTTTAGTAGCTTTTTATTTCAATTTCAAGATATAATTGCTTATACATAATATTAGCTAATAATTGAAGTATTTATTAACTTATAGAGGGGCGATACTCTATATAACTTCATTATGAAGTAGATCGAATTAAGTATAAAGTAGTGAAGTAGATCAGGCGCAGTTAGTTAATTATCTTGCAAGTTTCACATTTAATACAAAACAAACACGAACACGAAAATACAAGACACTCAGAGTACAGTCTGATAATGATCCCCAAGAAGGATAATGGGAAACATAATTTGATGGTAATAAGGTAAGGCCTTCTATTGCATGATTGCAGATGTATGTTTTTTAAAACTTCCTTAAAAGTGGGAAGAAGTTCGTAAGTTCGTTGCCATTTTGAAGATTCAACGTATGGTATCTTTTAACCATTTAATCAAGAGAACTTATATTTAAAGAATTTTATTCAGTTACAGATTGGCAATGAAAAAAAATTCAGTTTGGAAAAAATACGATTCTTTTGACCATTGGAGACGCGGTGGCCCCTCAGTAAGGTCTCAGTTTGTGAGCCGTAGGGTGTCAGTTTCGAGACCCGATTCTGTTGAAGAACCGCACAGTTTGTTGCACGTTAAATCCGCCATGGCCAAACGTCCTCCAGTATGTGTGGTGTGGTTAGGGGGTACCTGCTCAGGTGTCGTCTCGTCATCTGACGTGGATTCAAAATTACGTGGTCCGTTCCAAAATAACCTTAGTGTTGCATTAAAACGGGACGTTAATATGACTAAACTAAACGAATATTTTGACCATTGATCCAAAGGAGCCATCATTGGTGCAGAAGGGCTAGATCCGGTTCTGACAATTCTACTCAAGTATTTTTGATTCTTTCATTTGTTCGCCTAGTTCTCGAATAACGTAAATTATAGAACGAAATTTAATTTTCTAGAAGCAAAGTTAAATCGTCCGAAAGTTATCTTTTTCGTTTTGACTGCTGACAGAGGCCTTGATTTGTCATCGTGTTAAAATTCATGTAAATGAATTCCTCCCAATTATTGATTTAATAGTATCTCGTCTGGCAACTACTTGGGAAGTCTCCGCTCTTCCGTCGAAGCACTGTAACCGTACCTGTTCCATCTCTGTGGGACGAAACGAGTTTTCATCAACCCATTCGTAACTCCTGTGCGGAAATGAATGGGGAGACTGAGCGATCCAAGCAGCGTTTTGTCTTTCTAACTAACTGTAAGAAGATAGGAGGGGGGAGGAGAAGGAAAAAAAGAGCCATAATAATAAATGGTGGGGAAAAAAATAAGAAAACTTCCTAAAAACAACATAATCCAGACTTTCCGCCGGAAAGTCTAGTTGATCTTGGCACTGAATCAAGGTTTTCCTCTCTTTTGGATCTTTGGATGAATGGAGCAAAAAATGGAAGAAAAAAAAATAGAAGGAAATATGAAGAACGTCTGACAGTCTTCGTATATATAAGACTGCGTGTGTGTTTTCATTCTGTTTCTTGTTGATGCTAATGTGTAAAATGACTTTTATGATCAAAATAACAATGATTTCTGATGAATTCAGCTCTTTAATATCACAGATATTCAGTGTTAAGGCACAGATTCATTGAAAAGTCATTTGATTTACATAATCTAAACCTGATAGCTAATCTAGTTTAATTCTATATTTGTCGAGGAATGAAGATCGTTATAATTCGTGTAGTGGAAGCAAGGGGGCGTATGTTTTCGGTAACATTTCTTCATTGATCGCATTTCGCACAAAACACGAAGACATTCACATGCTCACATCTTAATAAAACCATCTCATAATTCATAATAGCAATTCACTATGGGATGCGTACCTAATTAGGTATCGTCATGTATTACCCAAACGAGAAGACAGAATAATGCAACTGATACAGATTTTTATTAAATAATTCTAGACGTTTACTATAAAGTCTAGTTCATTGTTAATATATTCAATGCCAGGAGAGGTTTTATTGGGTATATCGCCAATTAGAGGCCAAATCACCAATTTTTTGAGAATGAACTGACAATTTTAAATTGATGCTTTTCACCTTTCCCACCTGTCGAAAATAATTAAAGAGAAATAATGCATTATGAATTCAGAAATAAAATAAATTATTAAAGGAAATAAGTAATGTATATAAATATAGTTCCTTTTTTTCCCTTGGTAAAACAAAATTGTTAGGAATGAAACTGTACAAACAATGTCATGGTATTAACCTACTGATTAAACTGATGAAAAATACATTGTTATATTATTATTTTATCTCTTACAATGATATAATATGTCTGACAATAATTCAACTAGTATTTATCATATTGATTTCTTTGGATGGGGGAGGGCAGAGGTGTACCAGAAAGAGTAATATTACTTCGACTTTTTGGTAAATTGTCACGATGTGGTGCGGATCATTTTATTTCATATAGTGTAGAATATTGTTTCAGTTTTAGAAGGATGCCTTTCAGAATTCGATATCTGATACAAATTTATACAATTGCAAATATACAATTTTTTTATAAAATTCTCATATTGAAATAAAATCTCCAAAATTATTACGTCTCTCATTTATAATTTTCACATACTTTCAAACAGATACGCAAACAAACATTGAACCAAATAATAGATATGATTCAAATTTTGATTTGAGTATGCTTTAAATGGCATAAAATCCGTCTTTCTCTAAGCTGCGCAATATTCGCGAGATTAAAATATTTATCAATTTATAATAAAACCAATACTTGGAAAAATTACAAAATCCAAATGTGTGAAAGCATAACACTATGAGTCATCCAAAGGCACAACAATGATGTGAGGGATGGGACTGTACTTAAAAGGCACAGCTAATGTTTATGCGTAATTATAAAAACTAAAAACTAAAGAGGTTAGTACGCAGTGTTTTGAAAAGCGACTCTTCCAAATCAGGGCGAGATTACTGAAAACATGCAAAGAAAACCGTGAACATTCTACAAGAATATATAAAACAGACAAAGCACTGTTAGAAATTGAGCAAATTGATGTTGGATGCCCCATAAACAGATGTCAATAGGTGAATCGAGCATGTCCAATCCACAACCTCGTTCAAATTGTGCCCAGTTTTCTGCTGTGTAAAATGGGCCAGGAATCTACTGTAGGCTTAGCTGTATGAAGCTTATTACGAATCTGCCATTTGGAATGAAAAATAATTTTCAATACATCGAATTTTAAAACTCATCAACAATTCTAAATCTTTCCATTTTGATTTATCATGTTTATATACAGACGGACTGATGAACAAACTGATTTCTCGTATGCTAATTTTATTAAAATTCTGGTGTGAAAATACCTTTTCCCTTTGATCAGCTGAATCCAAAATAAGATGCAGATATGCAATTTGAGTGTAAAATACCAAGTTAAAACTTTTAATTCAGAGATCCAACAAACTGTAGCTTTCACACCCGTACGTATAAATATATGTGGAGATATTAAATATAATAGTTAGCGTAATTCAAATGTAAAAATATTTATACTGTCTGATGTAGAAATCATACACCAAATTCTGTCATCTCTTTTTATGTTTTTGAGTTATTATGGTTATTGAGTTACTTATTGAAACTTCCTTGTTGCATTTTTCATATTCAAGAAGAAAAAAAAAGCTAAAATTTGATGAATTAAGAAGCATTTTGTCATTAGAAAAGTATTTATTTATTATCAAACGAAATTATAACATATAAATTATTATGTAACGAATTATAGCTTTTAAAAATCAACCTTTCTTTTACAAAATCAAATTCTAAGCATTTTAGGTATCAAATAGAATAAGCAATGCAAGAAAATGAAGCCATCGCCTTCAGACAAAAACAAAAGGACAAACGATCGTGAAAAATTCTGGAATTTTAATTATGGATAATTTGTAGAAAACTAAACGCTCAACTTACAGGAAGACCTTAAAAAGATACAAGTAATTGTTTTAATTTGTGAATAATCTTTTCGCGTATATTTTAAAGAAAACTCAATTAGTTTTCTTTGGATAGAAAAACTCCCAACTCAATTAGAGAAAAAGATGTCGAAATTTAAAAATAAAATCTTCAGTTTCTGCTCCATTTTTCTATTACTTTGTTCATTATTTCTCTAAAACTAAAAAAGGACAAAATATACTTTTCGTTTTCTTAAAACTAGGGAAAAAAGAACGTATCTTTCCGACTAAATAAGAGAATGTAGAAAGGCGTTTTCTAATTGAAAGCGCAATGCCAGCTCTGCTTATATAGTACCTAATTTAAATATTTCTTGTACTCCTACCAATTCGACTGGATTTTTTCAAACTTTTTTAGACTGTTTCATTGCAATTTCTCAAGCTTTGTATAAATTAGTTAATTGCATGCATTTTTTAAATGATAACGCACAACTTTATTTTCTTTAAAAAAAAAAAAAATACCAGAACGTAACGTATTAATTCAAATTTTTCATTTTTCCGGGTTGTAAGTTCGTTGAGCAGTTTAAAAAGAAAGAAACAAAGTTAATCTAGAGACATTGAAATTTTACTTAAAATGTTTATTTTTGAAATCTTAATTATCTTTCTACGTAATTGCTACATGTTTAGCGGTTGTTGGACCGGAATATTTCAATTGTTTTCTCGCTTTTTTTAATTCTTATTTTGTTGCTCGAATTTTTCTCTTCAGTGTATTACTGCTCTTTAATCTCGTTTATGATTCTTTGATTTTTATCTAATTATTTCTATGTTTTTATCTTTGATGTAAATTTTGAAATTTTTAATGTTACTTTAAATTATTTAATGATTAAATTGTCTTATCTGCTTTTTTTTTAAAAAAATTTATATCGTGACGAAAAAAAACTTGTAGATGAAAATTTTAGTTTTGATTCTGTTTTGGTTTCTACTTTTTAAGCAAAGTTATGTATAATCTTTATTTATTATTTTGTACTTAATTAATTTTTATTGCAGAAATATAAATAACAAATTTCTATTTAACAGTTTTTGAGTTTTAAAGTTATTGATTCTGAGTTTCTAATTTAAAAATCTTTTTTTCTGTAAGGCATCCTTTAACCTTACTTAAGATTACAGAAACTGGCGTCTTGGCATAGGTGTAGCTCATCTTCCCCGTGATCTGGGCGTCCTGGTTCGTTCGGGAATAGTTGTTCTGTGATATGTTTGTGAGGTGTGTGAATGCGCTCCCCCTTGTAAAAAGGGATTGCAAGCGAATGTGGCGTACTAACTAAATCATACTCTTGGCCCTAGTTGGTGCTACTGAAAAAAACATGATGGACCAACTCGGCTTAAATCTCTGACAAATCAGTCAGCGAGTTTGTAAATTGCCATACGGCACAACAATAACATCAATTATAAAATATTAAGATAATAAATAACGCTTTGTCAAGCATAAATTATCAGACTTCTTTGTTATATTGCATTCACTTATTTATCATAGGATTTATAAACGTCAAGCCTCTGCCGGGATATTATTGAATTCAAACATGGTTAGCAAAAAGTCACAAATCTTAATATATTAGAATATTTCGAAGATACACACGTAAAAAGTAAATCCATATGTAAATAATAAAAATAGTGGAAAAAGAAAACATTATTAGCCAAATTGTCAAATAAGTAAAATCGTAAATGAATACACAGTTTATGAATTATAAAATATTAAGATAATATAAGCGCTTTGTATACATAAATATTCTGACTCTTATTTGTTCATTGCATTTACTTACTTATGATAGTTTTTATAAACGCCTTTTTAGATAATATTAAATACAAACATGGATGAAATCTTATATAAATAGATTAAAAATGTGTTCAAGTGTGAAATTAAATTTACTAATATATAAAATGAGAGATGTTATTATCTGCTTTGCTTTGGCCATAAAATGCCTTATTCCGCTTTTTCTTTTTACTGCAGTCAATCATAAATTTTTGAGACATTTGACAAAAAAGAACTTTATTTACACGAGGGAATAAAATAATAATATATTTTCAAATACACGTAACTGACATTCGGTTTTATAATCTACGCTTTGAGTATAAAATATATTGCACTAATCGAAAGCTTTTATAATTTGAAAGATGTCCTTGATGTCATAAATCGCGAATAAGTCTTTGCTCTAAACATATATGTTTATATACATATATAATGCAATACATTTAACATTCGGTAAATAAAGCACATTGTACCATAGATAGATTTTAGAATCTGAAAAATTTCCTTCGTGTCATAAATCGCAAATACGTATTTTCACTAATTAACAAAATATAAAAAAATGTGACTTCCAACGCTCCAGATAGCCCAATATCAATGGTTTGTGTATCCATAAAATATCTCTGCTGTTATTATTCTATCCTGTTACCATACGTATTTCTATTAAATCAATTCATTCATAATGCTGGACTAAACAACCATATTAGTCTACTATCATGTATATATGTATCCTATATCTTTGGCATTGAAGCATCGCTAAAAACGAGCTGGTGCAACCTGTTCCCCACCTACGCCAGAAACATAATTAAAAGCCATTCTATCCATAAACCATGTTCAACTGCCTCGAAAATGATTCCCGTGGCCACCTGTAATAATGGTTAACGAGACAGATTAATTGAAGTCTAGCCCCGTAAATTAACCATCTTATTCAGGTTACCGGACTGTGTGGCGCCCGGATACAGGCCCGGGTGAATAAAGCACTTCGATATTAATAGCGTTATCTTGCACGCTGGGAGGATGCAGAATTAGTTGTCGACATTTTGCGCTGCCCCACTAATTATGATAATACCAGCTTATTGCTGGAGCTTTGACTTAAAAGAGGTGTCCCTGAATTTTTTAAAAATACTATTATAAGAATAAAGGGTGGGTGTTTGTAAAAATGGTAGCTAAGATAGTAAAAATGGTAATAGGTGGAGTTAGTAGTAGATCTTGTCTACAATTGCTAATTGCCTATTGGGGCCTTGGTACAGTGGTTCACTACTTTTTCTTTCCTTCCTTTTCTTTGTCCCGATTAGTATTTTCATGTTTAAATACTCCCATAATGTGTATCCCACCTGGGGTTACCTCAGAAATGAGTATGAGAAACTTTCGGAATGGTATTTGGTTCTCGCCATCCGTGTGGATACAGAAATGGTGAGGATCGACTACTACCTATCGAATGAAAAAAACTATAACCAAGCAAACAACTGAAAAAATTCACCAGCAACTTCCTCTCCTGGTAAAATAAAAGTCATAGGATAATTAAGTTTATCAGTGAAAATACAGATCTTTTCTTGCCTACCTAGCTCTCAACATCAAGTGTCATACTTACAAGGACTAAGAGGACGGGGGAGTATCACAGACTCTTCACTTCATTTGCAATCATTGGATACGCTTTCGTTTCATTATCATTTCTTATGTTTGTTGTTGCTACCCATGGCACATTTACAAGTCAGCATAGCACATTTACAGTCAAGATAGTTGTCAGCGATTTAAGCTTATATTGGCGTCCCTTGTTTTTTCAGTAGCATCAACTAGGGCCAAGAATATCACTTAGCTATTTCATGCTTCACATTCGCTTACACAACCCCTTTTTACAGGGGAGCACACTCACATTACTCACAGATAGAACACAGAATAACAACCATGCCTGAACTGGGACTTGAATCCGAGACGCCCAGATCACGGTGAAGATACGTTACCCCTATGCTTATGTTTGTAGATTCTGTATATAATCATTTTTGTTTTATTCTACTGTAAATATTTTGGTATTAAATAAAATTTCCGCAACACGCCTATTAAATCTTTCAATGATCGGAATGCTTATGGATACGGAGATATGAGACGGCATTCTATATTGCACCTCTTATTGATGACGGGGCTTCCTTCCCACCGGATGGGTTTACTGTGGCCGGTAATGGTACTTAGAATTCAACTTTAGTTACCGTCATTGGTGCCGCGGTCACTGAAATTCAGATTAGTCATTCAAATTTTATCAGAATGCCTTTAATTAGGGTGGTTGGAATAGTCAGTGTACTCCTCCCCCAGTGTCATTCTCCTTTGCCCACCTGCAACCATCCCTTTGTGGAATAAAAATTTTTGTTAATAATATTAACAGTTTAAATTACCTAAAAATTCAAAATATTCGAATTACTAGCATGAAGAGAAAACATTTTAAAAAATTAGAATACGGTAGAAGCTTTCTCTCCGCAATTCTCAATCTTATTTCATATTTAACTTCAGTTTTATTATACCTTTAATTCAATGTCAAAACAAATATAAATCGAACTGTAACAATTCTTTTAGATTATGATTAAGGCTAATAAAAGCTTATTTTAATCAGTGGCAGAGTTTCTTCTATGCATTTTCTTATTATATATTGAGTTGCTGAATTAAGTACTGTGCTAAGGTACAAAATTTTAAAAATAATATTTTTTTACCTTTTTTTTTGAAATTTTGGTGGACGAAATTTTTTTATGATTCTGATTTAATGAAATAAAATATGTTTTATTTATAATTAAAAATAGTTCATTATGGTTTCTTATTGCTTTTTTGTCTCAAAACAGTTTTAAATCCTTAATATCATTTTCACATGTGTCCTGACGTAATTGAACTCTTTATGTCAAGACACATATGAAGCACTGTATTCTTTAATTTAATATTTCATCAATAAACCATGTTTCAACCAGCGGATTTTCATCAGCTAGATTCATTTAGGCAGCTGGTTCAAAGTGTAAAAAAAAGCAATCAAGAAGACTCAGAATATTCATTATTCATGAAATTTAATTTGTTGAACTCGTTTGTTTTATAAATATTTTTATAAGTTTCATTTTGTTATTAGTTTTTTCTCTGTATTTTTTAAAAATCTTTATCATTACTTTTAAGATTTTTGAAAACATACCTTTTTCATAAGCTATCTGAATTTTTAAATTTTTTTCATTCATTGATGTTATTGAAAGACACTACAGGCAAAATAAATACAATTTACACATAGACTATCATAACATTTTTTTTTTTAATTTTTGGTGAATTTCAGATTCAATCGGCCAATATTTACCAATTCAAAATGCTTTCTCAATTCCCTGTAATTTTTCATGAAAGTCAGTGTCTGTTTATATTAAATTGTAGTGCAAATTAAATTGCAGTATAGTTTTATATTAAATTTCAGTTCCGTGTATCGATAGAAGAGACGAACTCACTTGGCTTCAATATTTTCAATGCCAATTGCACCAATATGTTTTAAAAACAAAATAGAGATTCTCGTTGATAATCAATAACTAATCTGAGTTTAAATTATTAATAAGAGTATTTGATTTTTTAAATTATTAAAAAAAAAAATTCTTCTTTGTTTCTTCTCAATTAAACTCGTTGCTGTGAATTTCTAAGGCACGCAGTTATGTTTATATGTTAGTTGAACCACAAACCGTTGCCCATAATGTAATAAATATGAGCAAAGTCAAATCCGCAATGACATAAAAGAAACTATGAAGAGGAATTTAAAAAATAATGTTGAATTTTCACACTTATTTTTCTTTATGACTTCAGATGAATTATCTGATGAATGCAGACAATAAAAATCAAAGTAAATAACTGAAACTGAAGATGTACTTAAAAGAGAGAGAGAGAGAAAATGAAATGTAAAAGTTTCCTACAAATGATGCTATGTATAATTAGAACTATACAAAAAAATAATTTTCGTCCTTTCCTAAATTGTCACATCAGTGAAAAAGTATAATTCTTCTACTTTTGAAAAAAGGTTTTAAACTTATCAGGAAATAATGTTCGAAAAATGATCTCAAAAAATTAGAAAAGGATAATAAATTTAGAACTTTAGATGGAGAAATTTTAGTTTTCTTTCAATAAATTACTTATCACAAAATTCAATAAATTACTTTCTATGGAATGATAATTGTTACTCCCTTCTGATTTTTTTTCTTATAGTCATTAGAAACTATACTACGTGTAGATATGGGCGAAAAATCATCCATAACAATGTGAAATATTAAATGAAAAAACTTATGCGTTAAATTTTGAAATGAAAGCTTTAAAATTTATTTAACCACCTTTATGACTACATACCTGAAATTTTTCTCTCTTTCTATAGATTTATCTGTTAGCACAGCATATACTCGCACAAAAACTTTCTTTTATAAGTTTAAATGAAAAGTTTTAAGTTACTTTTAAAGCTTGGACATTTTAAAGATAAGCATACATTTAGTTTATAACCAGGGAGAATGTTGATATCATCTAATGGATCCTGTCAGGCTGTCATTATTTATAATCGTTCAGTCAAGCTGTTAACTTTTCATCCAGCGAAAGTTTTGTTATGTGTATTACTTTGAAGATAAACATTTTTCATAATATATTTTTGATACATTTAAGAGAAATTGAATTGAACATTGTATCACTCAAATGCCTACTATCGACTTTGTTTGTACCAGGAGCAATAAAACTTCTTAATTTTAAATATATAATTAATGGAATAAATGGGTCATTTCTGAATAATTCCTTTTTTTTTCAAAAGAATCGAATAAGGTTGAATTGGAAGAAGTTACTAGTTAGAAAATATTGACAGCTGTTTTGAATTATGTGTTGTTATTAAACTGTTCTAAATATGTTTTGAAACAAAATATTAATATAAAAATAATAAATATTTCTTTGTTGGACTTTTTATTAAAATCTAGCGCGAATTTTTGGAACACCTTGTATTTGTATAACATTAAGTATATGTTTGTTCTAAAGTACAAAAACTTCTTAAGGGATTTTTCACGTTTCTATATTTGAACGATAATATTAAAAATAAGTTTAAGTCAAATCTTATTTAGGTCAACAATAAAATATTTTATTTTCGTTAATTTTTATTAAATAATTAAATTAATATAAATATATATATACATATAATAGAATCACAATATTAAGTGGTATTAATATTATTATTTCCTTACAATTTTCCTTTCTATTTATTTGGACTATTATTTTTGTTTGCTACTATTTATTCGCTTTCTATAAGTTTTTTTTTCTAATTTTTGAAGCTGACGGTGGCCTGTAATTTTTCATCGCTAGAATTTAACTTGCATTCTTCACCTTCACGCGAAATCTTTGCATTTTACCGATTGTTACGAGCGCTATTGGCTGAAAAGCCATATTTTACTTTAAAAATACTAGAGCTAGAATTTACTTTTAGATGTCTAAAACAAGAATTAATTGCGCGGAAACTAATGTTTTCTTTGAGTGTTTGGCAACATCTTGTGTATAGAATTGTAAATAGTTTTTAGAAATAAATGGAGTCAGATTAACTACGTGTGATTATTGTTGTCTTAAAAACCACATCTTTTAAACGTATTAAGAGGAGAAACGACTGAATGATAAGAAATTCAGATAGAGTCTCAACACCAATTGAGCTACTACCTGTTGATTTTAATTTCCATTATAAACTGCTAAAAACTCTATTTAAAGTATGAAAAATTATAAATTTAATGAATTAATTAATACTTGAAAGAAAAAAACTGTACTAATATCGAGTGTCATCCACCACAGGTTTTAAAAAATGTATTTGAACTGAAGTGGATGAATAAAAAATATTTTATTAATGATTGAAAAATTGTACAAGATATCTATATAAATAAATGTTTAAAGCGGGAATGTAAACTAATTGTAGGAATTGAAAAATAATCTCTGAAATCTATGAAAACAAAGTGCATGACGTTGAAGTTTTCTAATTATGTTAACGTCCAATTGGATGTTAGATGTATACAGAAAATGTGATGCCACATGTATTTATCTATCAATTTGATGTTTATTTTATGAGTAAATTTCCCCAACTAACAAAACGATAAAAATTGCAGATATGTCAGATTCTGATACGAAGCGCAGCGATTAATTTCTCTTAAATTTAATATCCATATTGTTACCATTTATCAGTAAGACACAGTAAATTTCATAAAAAAATTTAAAAAAAAACTGAAAACAAAAATAATTTTTGCTAAAGAAAATAAAATTGAAATCTACAGTCACAAACTTCAAGAATCAAAAAATCAACAAATTTCAAAATCACGAATCTTCTTTATTGGTCTCTATCCCTATATATATATATGTACACAGAATTTTTGAAGACCGATTTTGAATGGAAAAAAAATCTCATTATTTTTCTAAATATTGACGCATATGTAATCTGTAAGCTTCGTGATAGTTTCAAACCGTTTTAACTGGTTAATGACTTAAATTAATTAAGATATCTATAAATAAATATGAATAGTATGTACAAATGATTATAAATAGATTCTAATGCGAAAATGGCAAAACTTTTTAGAAACGAAACAAATTGAAAGCTACAATCGCAAATTTCAAATTATCATGTATTTTTAAGAAGTCATTATTTCTCTTAATTAATTTAAGTCTCTAACCCGATTAAACAATCTCGAGAATTCTCTATCCTTTCATATATATAATAAAAAAATTTAAAAAAATTCATTTCCAAATTTTCTAGCTAGTAAACAAAGTTTTGGAGCTCGGCCGATTTTGCGATGAGAAAAAAAAAAAAACATCGTTTTTTTAAATATCGACGCATACGTAATCTGATACTTTCGCTGTTGTTTCAAACTGGTTTAAACTGCTTAATGACTTAAATTAATTAATTCGTAACAATTCAGGGAATGAATAATTTGGAAATCAAGTTGTAACTTTAGTTGGCGATAAATAGCCAAATGTGACAACCTTTTGCATTATTTTCTTATAACCATAAAATGGATACATCAAAAGCGATAACTCGCCGATTTGTTGTCAATGTAATTTGATTCTTCAAGAACCTCAAACCAAAACAACATCATGATCTCACATTATAATAGGTAAATAAATGTTAATTATTTTTATCTAGGGACTAAAACTATGTTATAGGTATCTAGATACGAATGAAGAACTTTTAAATTAGAAATATATTCAATTAGTTATGTAAAAATACGGAAAATATAAAAGTCTTAAGTTTTTAATGTATGTAATTGTGTCTAATTTTTTTCTTCTCTTTTATTTTTTTAGCTTACCGCTTTCATGATTTAAATTCCTATATTAAGAGAAAAGAATCTGATATTTGTGCAGGAAGAATTTCAAAAGCCGTAAGTTTATTACTTCTTTACAATGACGTTATTTTTTATCTTTCAGTATAGTTTATATATTTATTATTTTTATTGTGTTTTGTAAATACGTTGTTTTCTTTATTATAGCTTCTACAAAATAAGTGTTAAGATATTTTGTAGAAATTTGATGGAACTTTAGTTTTTTTAAACTTTATGTTATATTTTTTGTCTTGCACTCAGAATTTCATTTTATAGTTTATGCAAATTAATTTTGTATTATTGTAAAAGCAATTAGCTTAATTGTAAATTCTACAATTCTTTAATTTGTTAATTGTAAAGACAATTAACAAATTTAAGAATTGTAGATCGTAAATATTTATATTGAAATAATCGGAAAATTGTATTGAAAGCAAAGCTTTCAATATTTACTTGTTTCATTAAAACTATTTATTTCAATGATAAATATTTAATGGAATGGTGTTTGCTGATCTTTGTTTGGTGAAAAAAAGTTGATTTCATCTAAACAATAATTACAATAATTATTTATTTTCTGATGTAAAATGCCTAACAGCATAATCTATTCGATCTGATAAACAAAATCATTTTTGAAACTTAGTCAGAAAATAGCCGGAAACAATTACAATCACTAAAGTTACTCGCATTTTTGTGAATATTATCAAACTGTCAATTCAGCTTTCTCTTCTTAATATTATTCTTATTACAATTCTGTATTAAATTTTCATGTGATTCTTTGAATAATAACTATTTATATTTAATTCATATTATTCCTCTTGAAATATTCGTAACCAAATACTATTTATATAATACATGAATATTTAAAATTTTCATTATAAGCTGGTTAGAAATTTAATAGTTACAATCATATAACTGCAGTTGATGCGATATTATCATCAGTTTGAAAGATATTTAATGTATATTGTTGTCATCAGCATTTCATTGAATTATTTTCATTGATGTGGAAACCGCAGAACACATGTACCTGTACTGCTTAAATCAGTAGCTGAAATTTTTTACAGTTATCCGATGTTATCATCTGCATTTCTTACATATATTTGTCAGCGATATGGAAATTATTAAATACTTCAATCAACATTTGTTGCTGTGGTACTTTGAAACTTTTTATACTTCTTCAGTGTTATCCAAAACATAGCGAATAATTTGTTCCATGAATATGGTGACAGTGAAACATCTGAAGCAGTAGTAATTACATCTGTAAATTGAAATTTTCGATATTACCTCTAGTGTTACGTACAGCATAAATGTCATTGATATGGAAATCGTATGATACTTGAAGCATTATTCCACCACGAGTACTTTGAAACGTTTATAATTCTTGAATATTACAAACAGCGTTGAGAACAACTTGTTTCTATTGATGTGAATACTGCAGAATGCCTGAAAAAGTACTAATTTCCTCATTACCTAGAAAAAATTATTGTCCTCTGATATTATTTCTAGCGGTTTTGGTAACGATATAGAAATCAGCAAATATTTAAAGCAAAACTTCTTTAACCAGTACTTTGAAACGTTTATAATTCTTGAATATTATCGACGGCATTGAGAAAAATTGGTTTCTATTGATGTGGATGCTGCAGAATACCTGAAACAATGCTATTAGCATGAGTAGCTTGAAATCATTTGATATTATTACCAGTGTTGCGTACATTATGTGTATCAGGGATATTGAAATCGTAAAGCAACACTTGCTATACCATTACTTTAAAACATTTATAATTCTTCAGTGCTATCAAAAGCATTGAGAACAATTTTGTTTCCGTTTATGTGGAGACAGTAGAATCAGAGAATTTCAAACTTCTGGTGGCTTTAGAGTTAAAAGAGAGAGAGAGAGAAATTTGAAGTTCTCTGATATTACCACCAGTATTACCGACAATATATGCATCAACAATTTGGAAATCGCAAAATATTTTAAACAATATTTGTTTGATATATTTTGCGATTCCATATTGTTAGAATCTTTTAAGCGTTTATAATTCTTCAGTGTTATCAACAGCTCTGAGAACAATTTGTGTGAATTAATGTGTAAAAAACAGAATACCTGAGGCTGTCTATTTATACGAATAGCTTGAGGTCCGCCGATATTACCACCAGTGTTACGTACAGCATATGTGTCAGTGTTATGGGAATCGTAAAATATTTAAAGCAATAGATGAACCACCATTACTTTGAAATATATATAATTCTTTGATGTTATCAACAACACAGAAAGCAATTTATTTTCTTTGACGTAGAAACCGTAAAATACTTGATACAATATTATTTACAGCAATAGCTTGAAATATAATTCTCCGATATTAACACCGGCGTTTTTTTATCAGTTATATGGAAATTATAAAATACTTGAAGCAATACTTATCCTAATAGTACTTTGAAACTTTTATAACTCTTCAATATTATCAACAACATTGAAACCAATTTGTTTCCATATTTGAAATCTATGAAAACAAAGTGCCTGACGTTGAAGTTTTCCAATTATGTTAACGTCCAATTGGATGTTAGATATATACAGAAACTGTGATGCCACTTGTATTTATCTATTAATTTGATGTTTATTTTATCATGATGTGAAAGCCATAGAATACCTAATGTACCAATTTAATTAATGCACAGAGTGCCCATTATCAATTTCATCAATACCTTGAAACGATTATAGTCTTCCGATTTTTCCAACAATATTGTGTAAAACTTGTTTCCAGCGACAAATAAATTGAAAAATATTTCAAGTAGCATCTGTTGCACAAATGCATTTAAACATTAAAATTTCTTCAATGCTTTAAGTAGCTCTATGTGCATTTTTTTAGCGCTATGGTAAAAGTAGCATAGCTGAAACATTATCAATTCTGTTTCTGGCTCAAATGAAACGGATTTTCTAGACTAGTTCACTTGTGAATACCATTAAATGTTCTCTTGGGAATCAAATTATTATCATATATGGAACGGACAGTGGAGCAACTTCCAGCGGGTAAATAAATCCGTCACGGCTTGTTATAGAGCTGTTATTAAGATTTTTATAGCGATGGATCACTCTATCAAAACTCTCAATCCACTGATACTGTTTTTCATATATTCTATACTTTCCACACTGCTAGTAACAGCATCAGAGCGTTATAAAAATTTCAAAAAATAGTTTTGTGCTCAACACTGATTCAGTGTAGAAGAACTATAAATATTTCAAAATACTGTTAGTACTATGAACATAATCTGGATGCCTTATAAGTAATCTGTGATTTTTTATAGTTTGAAAAACGCTGTACATATTGCTGATGATAGCATCAAAAGAATAACAGCGTTTTAAACTCATGCCGATGTTCGAATAGTTGTAATCCTGTGGCTAAAACTATGTAATATCCAATTCTTTTATTTATTTTTTGTTCCCCAGTTTTGCCAAACTTTATTATGGTTGCTAGGAATTTGCAGTTTATTAACATTATTTCTGGCAAGAATTTGAGAAAAGACAGAAAATATCTACTGAAATCTTTGCAGTTGAATGATAACAACCTTGGAAACAGTATGGATTGAATTAATCAACAGATAGATGTACTTACACAGCAGTAATTTGTTTTAGAAAAAATACAGTATTGTATATATTATTATATTTATTATTTCATATGTATAAAAAGTTAATTAAATAATTTACTAGGGCATTATGATTAAGATCAATGCTTACAAACCTGTTTTAAATTGAACCTTCATTGTACAGTTATGTTTCATTTTATTGACAAGGTTTTAACAATTATTTACCTATACTTGTTTACCGTCGTTAACGAGCCTAGTTTGACTTAAAGCTTCGGATTTTAGAAGTTAAATATGGAGGCAATTTCTAAGGATTTTATATAATGAATTTTAATCAAGTTAAGACTGTTGAAGTTTATTTCGTAGCACTTAATTTTTAATGCAGATTCAGGCTCTCAAATTAATTAGACTTGCATAATGGTATTCTTAAATCAAAGCACTTGCTAATTTTAAAACGAATTAAATGCTGATGTTCAGAATTTTCTGAAGTAATTTATTGTAGAGTTAGCTACAAGGATTTTATTTATTTTTATATGATAGAATTAACCAAAATACATTGTTGATGTCGATTGAAATTTTAGCAGAGAAATGAATTGATTGTTATGGATCCACTCTGGCTATTTATTATTAATTCCTTTCGTGCACAGCAATCTTTCGATGCTGAAATTTTAGCTGGCAGCCATAATTTACAATCTTAACGAAACTAATTTGCAATCTTATTAACGTTTTATAGTGGATTTCATATTTATCTTCAGGAATAGAAAGTTCTAAATAAGGTTCTACTCAAAAAGTTTAGTAAGCAAGTTTATGAAAGCAGTGACATGAAAGCGTTTGGCCAAAAGCATTCATATGTATTAGTAATAAAAGTGTGTGTGTGTGTGTGCGTGCGTGTGTGTGCGTGCGTGTGTGTGCGTGCGTGTGTGTGCGTGTGTGTGTGTGTGTGTGCGTGCGTGCATGTGCGTGCTCACATGCATTTTAAAATGATGAATTTTTTTTAGAATTTTTAATTGCAGTTTAAATATTTAAAATGCGTAACCTTGAAATTCTTCTTTTACATTTTAATTAATTAAATACATACGGAAGAGTTTAGTAATTTTTTCATTTATAATGTCCAGAACTAGGGACACGTTAATATGATTTTTGCAGTGTTAAAATTTGGAAAATATTATTTTATTCATAAAAATTTAATTGCCCTTCAAGGTTCACCTGAATCGTGATAATGTTTAGGGAATTTTATACCTGATTTCCAACAATATTTTTCCTTATATACGATGAAATATAAATCTCTGCTGTATTCATACAAGTAACTAATATAGTGTTGTTCTTCCTTTGATTAAAATTAAAATTCTATTTAGCTTTTAATTCTTTCTTATAATATTATATCAAAGGTCTTTAAGATATTTTTATTAATAAACTGAATAGATCGTAATTTCTATTCATTTTTATCGGCATATTTTAATCCTGTCAAAACTTGTCAAAGCTTATATGATAGATTTAAAAATGCTCCCTCCTCATATTAGTTTTGGAAGAAACCATGCAATTTCTAAGCAAAAAAGAGATAGAATTGAAAATTCTCTTAAAGCAATGTGCAATTAGAAGTTAGATGTGATGCTATGTTATCAGACTCCATTAAAGAGAGATTTTTATTATATTTTAATGTGATGGGACTGGATTCCATTAAGAATTTTCTCGTGTACATTAAATAGAATAATTGAAATATCATAAATAAGAGTTTAAAAATACACAATACACAGTATGTGTCAGAATATACAGTATTGAAATAAAAAGATTAACAAAATTACATAGAATTGAAATGAAAAGATGGAGAAAATTACATAATTGTCGAGTTTTTCCTCAAAAGAAATTGACATGCATGCGTGCACATTAGTAAATGTGTTGATTTACCACGGTATTCGTAATTTAAATGTTCAAAGTGTACACCGCCTTGCTGTAAACAGTATCCATATCGATCATACAGATTCCTAAACATATTCTGAAACAAAGGTTGCTGCTGATTCCTGCTAAAAGCAATGTAGCACAGCACAAATCTTGGTGGATATTCACAGTTAAACACAATCTCCTTAAACATTCCCTACAAGTAGGCATCCCGTTACACTGTACACTATCAGAACAGAAGATTTTCGTAACAATAGACAGCATAATTGCATTATTTTGTGTCATCTTATTAAACTTCTCCTGGAATGGAGCTGCCGCCCTTTTCAAACTGAATCCCTTTTTCCCGATCGCATCCGTGTGAGCTGAAATAATGCTCAACTACAAATACATTTTTCTACGTCGAGAGACCCGTTTCCACACATAGCTGTGCAACACAACTTCCTTTTCACTACTGCAAGCAGTGTAGCTGGAATTATGCCACGTCGACAAGTGCAACCACTTATTCGAGATACGCAAGTTTCAATACTGTGTGTTTTGGCGTATACTTTATATACATAATTTTTATTATCATTGTAATATCTCACATAGGGATACTCGGAATTCTTCCTAGAGCTTCTTCAAAATAACGCGCACTCTCCACATTCAGACAAATTGATGCACACCATAACGTTTACCCCCATGCAGCTGTACTTCTCTTCATTTCCCATCCTTTTATTACAGACAATCATGTATATTAAGCGTTATGAAAAAAACTGAAAGTTTCAGAAAATGGACTTAACCACATTGGTTTCTGAGCTACTCATATTATGCCGATCATATAAAAAATAATGGTGTTAAAATATAATAATTGCCACTTATTCTGTTTTTTCCCAAATGTACATGAAAAAAATACCATAAATCCTATGAGATGGTATTTCTGAAATTTGCTCTTCTCCTTAAATTAGTTTAAATACTTGTACCAAATTATATATCCGACATGCAACCTCCCATAAACGCTGACGCCATTTAACACAGGCCAAATTACGCTTTACAAACGATCACGATTTAATCCTTACAAATCATCAGCTCATGTCGCCGGCCGACCGCAAGAAATAATGACAGTTGGCCTTTTCTAATTCCTGGCGATTCCTTCCGACGACAAATGATGCAGCGATTAGCAATATTTCAAGAGTTTCTCTCCATTAAAACGGCGGCCTGGTAGAAATAAACGAGATAAGGAAAAAAAGTACATTTCGAAGAGCATTACGGAGATGGGGGGACAAGATAGTGACCAGAGACGCACGCCGAAACGTTGCTTTTCTCGTAAATCTCCATTACGTTTGGGGATTTCTGGTTTTGCTGGGCTCCGAAAACGTTTAAATAAACTCATTTCCCGGTGGATTAGCGTTGAAAAAACGATGGCATGATGTTTTTTCTAAAGGTAGGTATTTTTTAACCCCTCTATTTCTTTTTCTTACTGTTGTGACAGATAATGACAGTCGATTTTGTGATAAAATATACCGTTTTAAAAAAGTTCGTTGAAATACTAATCGTAGAAACAAATGTGATAATGTAAAATGGATCATTTTTAAATAGCACCTTTCGCAACAAGTTTGTGTGCCCGAAATATTGACATTACTGGCTGTTTAATTATTAATATGAGATGCATTTACAGTACATTCCCGAGTATCTGGTTTTCGGATATCCGGTTTCTGTACAATCTGGCCTGGTTTTTTTTTAAATCGTGATTAAGTTATTACAGAATTTATG
>JAPMOQ010068102.1:936196-954280 GCA_026543055.1 Argiope trifasciata | reverse complement strand
TTTATTAAAATAGAGTAATTTTGCTGTTATTTTTTCAATTAAATCTTTTAATAGGAAAACATTGAGCCATTCTCAGTGCAATTTCATTTCACTTTTTCCCTTTTATTAATAATTAAGATATAAAAAATAAAAAAACTTAATTTTGTGTGGATCGTTTTATTAGATTTTATTTCTTTTTAAAAATTTTTTAATTAATTATTAACTCTCACTGCGACCGCTGTCTCCTGTGGGAGCTTTTCATTAAACCCTGACTTGCTCTTTCTCAATTATGCAAATTCAAATTGAATTTCTCGGAAATAATTGCAACGAATTTCGGGGCACCTTCTTAGTTTTTAAATTAATTACTTTTTCCTCGAGATTATGAAAGCTTATATTCCTTTGTAATACTTTTTTAACCTTTTTTTACAGTAGACGACATAATTTATTTTACATTTTTTAAGGCTTTGTTTTGTTCTAGAATTTATAAGCTAACATTAGGAAAATAATAAACTTTTACTGTGTGAGATTACTGGCTGTTCTGTGGGAAAAAATGACTGTAGTATAAGTTCCCATACAAATGTTTTATAACATGTTCTACATAGAGCTTTAAACTGTCAGTGAATTATTCTTTCTTTCGAAAATGGTTAGAGTATTTAATTTCAATTTAGATTAGCCCATATTTTTTTTATTAAGTCATAAATTCACCCTCAAAACGTTAAATATATTCGCCAAACATTTTGTTTTTCGTATAATAGTTAAAAATAGTATCTTATTATATGTACCAGTAATGGTATCTTATTTCTATGAACCAATAATGGTACTTGTACAATAGGGGGAATGCGTTTTTCGTAATAAGAAATCACGTATACTCAGGACATACTGATCGGAAAATTTATGCTGATTCAAACAGACTCTAATTTGTAAATGCACATATTACTATTGAAATAAATTTTTTAACTGTCATCTTCATTCACATATAATATAATTGACAGCTAAGTGCTTTTTTTTTTTTGAAAATATGCATTTTTAAACATAAAATTGAGACTAGTGAAAATGACAAATTTTTCTTATAATAATACGTTCTTGAATGAAAATGTTGCTATCAGCAATAACTATTTGTATTATTGTTGCGAACCTTAAACTTACTTTAATGCATCTACACAGCATGATTACATGCATACAGGGTGTGCAGACTATGAAGAAATAATGGTACATTATTTCATTAGATGTGTCAGTAAGGGTAAATTATTTAATTAAAAGTACCAGTAACGGTACAGTATTGCACGTATAAATAAAAATGCATTAATTTAGTAGACAAGTAGTGGTACAATATTTAATGGTATGTTCTAGTAACAGTCCGTTATTTAATCTCATGTACCAGTAAGGATACATAATTTTATTGCACTTACAAGTAACAATGCGTTATGTTATTATTTGTACCAGTAATGATACATCATTTTATAACGTATACCAGAAATGTTACATTATTTTATTACATGTGCCAGTAATAATGTATTACTTTATTGCATATACGAGTAATGATGCATTTTTTATTATGTATGATAATAATGGTACATTATTTTCTTATACCAGTCATATGTTGTTTTATTATATGCACCAAATATGATAAATTATATTTTATTATCGTCGAATAATGAAATTTTTGCATTAAAAGCTTAAATAAATATTAAAAAATATTCACTTTTTTTTCTTCGAGATTCACTTGCTTTATGCTTCGGTGATTGAAAATAAAGTTCTAAATTGGATTACAATGAAAAAGGTTTATTCGTCGGACTAATTCTGATCTACAGTAAATTTTCGAAATTGATATTGTATATCATTTTCCATTGTTTATTACAATATATATTTATATTTTATTATCTATAATTAAATATAAGTATTTCTTATGTGCGATTTCCAATAATGTCTTATTTAATTATTGTAATTTACGCATTAATATGATTTTATTTTCCAAAAATATATTGTTACGAAAGTGTAGTTTTGCTTTCCCGCTCTGATACTGTCATCGTAAGGAAGAGAGTTTTACAGCAATATGTATTGAATAGTGAGTGGGTGTGACGTCAGAGGTTCCAAGGCTTGGCGACAAACTTGGCGACCATTTGGCGACGAATTTGGCAATTTTGGCGACAAAATGGAAAGTACCTGAAACATCGAGAATTTTCCCGATCCGTCCACTAGGAGCCGAGATCAAGCCAGAACGCTCCTGATTGGTCCAGAAGATGTTAGCCCCGCCCACCACCGGTATATATAAGGAAGAGGGCTCCAGTGGGAAGTCAGTGTGAGTGAATCGAGACGGATAAAGTCGAAGCGAAGCAGCGGAGAAAAGGGAAAGGAGATCTGAAGAATCAAGTGGAGTCAAGCCGAAGTGCGGCAGTTTAGAGAAGCCGAATCTGAACGGCCTGGTGTTTAACGAAAACAAGAAGCGCTGTGGACTTTATCGAGAAGACCTAAGAGAGAGAGGTCTTGAACTGTGGAGTCCTGAACGGAGGACTGCTAATCTCTGTGTGGCATATACTGACGAAGCCTGCGTCGTGTGTCGTAGCCCGTTGTGCCGTCGTCGGGAACGGAGCTGTCCCAAACTAAGGAGTAGTCCCGTTGTGCGAAGTAGTAAGTCGACAGCAGAGGCAAGAAGAGACAAAGGAATAGGTCAGCCTGTTCTGGAGAGACCCAGGAGGTGTAAAGCGAATCCCTTAAAGATTCCCTCTCCGGCTGAATCCTGTCTAGCCGCTCTGTGGACATTGTCACTACAGAATTTCTGCCTGTGGACTACTATCTGCAGTGTGTTGTCCTGTGTGTACGTCTCGGCTGTAAATAGTTATCCTGTACATAGTTGTTGTGAATATTTGTCGTCTGTGTGTTGTCCTGTCCTCGTCCTGTAAATAAACGTCTGTGTTGTGTCCGTCAACTAAAGGACTGATCATTCTGTGTGTCATCATCTAACACCATACACAACCACTATATATACACAAGGTAAAAAGAACCCGACGGATTAATATAGGAAATCAGTAACAATATAAACGCGTGCAGTTTCGTTTGCATCATCTTTTCAATTGGTTGAACTTGAATCTCGGACGTGCTGTGAAATATTATCAGGTTTTTTTTTTCAATGGAAAAAAAATTTAGCTTGCAAATAATGCACTCGGAAAATTTTGATAAGCATTCAGGAAAAAGAAAAAAATATTTTATATAAAGATTCTCATCTTGTATAATTTTAGAATTTCATTTATTATTATATTAATAATAAATTAAAGATTGATTTAAGTCATAAATAACCTTGATTTTAAAAACTTTTTGTTCTGGTATCATATTTTTTAACTCGATAAAGTCGTAATTGTTTGACTGTGACATTTATGCGCTAGATATTCAATAGATTTTTATGTGTTGTATATATGAAAATTTATAAATATTAATTTATATAGAAAGAATTTTTTTTATTTAATTTTTTAGTCAAAATCTTTTTATTTCATATTTTGTTGTATAAAAAATTTAACTGATTGTTTTGAAGTTAAAAGGATTAAAATTCTTTTGAAGCTTGTATTATATATATATTTATTTCATTAATAAACTCAAGAGTCTATATATATTATTTTAAAAAATTGCTGGTGTACTTTGCAGTATCACCAACTAAATATATATACATATATATTGTCAATTTTATGAGGTTTAAAAAAATCTCAACAATTCTGATATGACTTCTTTGTTTTTATATATAATGGTTCGCCTTTCGAAAATTGTTGGTTGATTTTGATTCCTGAATTTTTCATCAATAAAGATTATTTTAATTTAATATATTTACTACAGTGAATGCTTTTATTATTTCGCATTTATAACTTTTGCTCCTAAAACTTTTAGAAATTCTTACGTGTTTGCTGCGCCATCTATTGACCCAAATGACAAACATTTGCATTCCGGTATTTTATATCCTTAATGTTTTTAAACCAAAGAAAACAGTTGATTCTATTATTTTTATACCATCAAAATAAATATTTCTGATTGTAATGCATAACTTTTTAGTTCTAAAATAACTATATGTGTTTTATTTTTGCAGGATTAACTTGTGTTGAATAATCAATGCTTAAAGAACAACTTAGAAAAAGGATACGATCTGAGGAAGCAAACATGAAAGTATAATTCAAATTTCATTTGTTTTATTAGAAAGTAAGAATTTTTATTGGATTGCATATTTATTTTAAGAGGGTTCCAAGATATCAAAATACTTTTTTATTATATTTGTGAAATGTATATTTAAATCAATGTAGAAATAGATTATTTAATTACCAATTTTAATTTTAATTTTGATCGCTCTATCCCATGAAGAAATTGGTTTTTGATGTTCTATATTGAGCAATATAAAAGCAATTTACATGGGATTTTTTTTATTTTCAATTCTTTTTTATTTATTTTGGAATTGATGTTAATTTTGAATTATAGTGATGTCCTGTCAACACAGAAAGGGTTAATACCTCTGGGCACCGGAAGGCAGAAGTCTGACTTCTAGCCCAAATAAAGATAGCACACACATTCGCTTGCCTTTTTTTTAACAGGGGGACGCATTTACACATCTCACAGATAGAACACAAGAGAACTCCACGTCTGAACCAGTACTCGAACCCGGAACGACCAGATCACGGGGTAGGCGCGCTACCCCCTAAGTCAGAACGCCAGCGTTAATCTTAATTCGATTAAATATAAATTGATTTGCTCTTAATATTAATCCTGAATTTTTATAAATATAATACCCGAATTTTTATATATTATTTTAGCTATTCTTTAAGCTAAATTGAATTATTCAAAATAATATTAATCATAAAATAATTAGAAAAAGATAACTTTAGAATAAATGTTAGTACGATTGGAACAATTATTGCCTAGGAATCAAAATTGAATGCGGTCTGAGGACTTTCTCAAGGGTCACCCTCAGACAGAGATTCAAAACCAGGGATTTTTTCTGTGAAGGGTCTGACTTTCGTCAAGAAATTGACCCCTCGTGATCCGAAAATACCAGATTATTGAGGTTTTGGAGATAAATTAGTATCACAAAAGTCATCATCTCCAAAACCTCAATATTCTGGGATTTTCGGATCACGAGGGGTCAATTTCTTGACGAAAGTCAGACCCTTCACAGAAAAAATCCCTGGTTTGAATCCCTGTCTGAGGGTGACCCTTGTGAAAGTCCTCAGACCGGATTCTTTATTAATTTTGATTCCTAGGCAATAATTGTTTCAATCGTACTAACATTTATTCTAAAGTTATTCATTTCATTTGTGTTTTAATAGTAGCAGCATTAGCGCTCATTAAATACAATGTATATATTCTGAACATTCAGCAAATTTCCGTAGATAAATTTCTTACATTTCTTTGTTTCTGGATTGTTAGAAAAAGATACTAGATTTTACCATGCATAAATTTATAAAAACACTGAAAAAATAATCATATTAAATATTCATTCTCATAACCATGTTATAAGTATAATACTCAATTCTGACTAAGCAATCGGAAAAAGATTCAAAAATTAAAGAGATGTGTAAAACGATACATTCAGATCTTTTAACTGAATAATTTTTACTTCTGTATGATATAGTTTTTAAACAGTATTCCTCTACAAACCAATGATGAAATGACCCAAATGACGTAGGCATGTCGTTGAATTGATTTTCAAATACATTGCCCGTTTGGTTGAAAAGAAATGATGCTGTGTCAATGCAAATCTTAAAGCAATATTTACTTAGATATGATCCTGAATTACATTTTTCATTTGTTTCTGAATGTCACTTTTCTAATCGCATGAATTTACTACATACAGGGTGTCCCATACGATATTAAGAATCTAATTTTTACAGATTCAGATAGAATACGTCAAGATGAGTATTTTAATGTATTTGGGTCCCCGAATATAACGTCTAATTAAAGTGTGAAGCTTGTGTCGTGAAAATTTCAAGAAATAAGAATAAAACCATTTGAAAATAAATGTTAGTTGAGAACTTTCCATACAATAGATTTTCGACGTATCGGCCATTCGAACAAATAAAATAGCCAAGTTTGGAATACAAGTTCTCAATTGTTTTCTGCAAAACATCTGTTCCGATTTCCTTGACCTCGGTTTCAATTGCTGCTTTTAAATCATTCAATGTTGAGAGTTGTATGAGATACACTGTGTCTTTCAAACGCCCCTTTAAAAAAGTCACACGGGTTAAGATCCGGAGAGGAAGGTGGCCATTCTCTATAATTATTTGATTCGTAATTGAATTCAACTAGATCATTCTATCGTGAAAAGGTTCAGCTTAGAGATCGAAGTGCGGTGAGGTCAAGCTCTATCCTGCGTAATCCAATAATCGCATATCTTGTCTATGCCATGCAAAAATGGGATTTTACTGTCATTCAAAATTTTATTTCTGATCATTAGATTTTGTTCTTTCACGCATCTAATCGTTAGCTCATTGTCCAGCAGAGTGCCAGTTTCCTTTAAATCTTTCGTTCGTTCTTTTTATCTGTGTGCCGTTTATGTTGTGGTGATTGCTGAATTTTTTTCATCACATTGTGATATGATTGCAATTCATGATAAAGTCAGCCACACTAAAACACATTCAATCGAATATTTGCTTATTTCAGAACCACAATGAGCATTACACTGAAATTTTTTAGCGAAAAGCTCGCGACTCATTCTCATCAAACCTGTGTCCTAGCTATGCATATTCATTAGCAGACGTTACTTTTCCTCTCATTGGTTGCAACGAATTCGCATATTCAGCGAGGAAATATTCCATGCTGAAAAATCGTCGTATGGATCTTAATTTGGAATACAAATTGCCAGATTCATATCTAACGCTTTTTATGTAATTAGACTTTGACGCTATATTCGGGGACCCCACAAAATACTCTTAGCATGTTCTATACAAATCTGTAAAAATTAGACATTGCATACTTTGTGGGACTCCCTTTATCTATTGAACATTCTATAGCAAAAATATGTATTTTGAGTAATTTGTATAATGATTTCTACTTTAAATCGGAAATCTTTTAAATATCATACCTGAATATTTTCATTACATTATTCATCTAATGCCTATTTCGTGATTAAATAAAATGAATTAGAACTTAGATTAATTTATGCCCTAAAAATTAATGCCTAATGCAATAAAATATGACGTGACTATTTTTTTATTCCAGCATTTAATAAATGTTGAATGATAAAGATAATTAGGATCATTAACATAATAATTTGTATGAATTATTTTTCCTCTTTGATAAAGTTTATCTGTTTATTAAGAGAAAAGCAGAAATGAAAGTTCAAACACTTTTAAGTGTTAATCATTTCGAATAGATTTTTGACACTAAATCATTTAACTCCAAAAATTGATATCTTATCCACCTTTTTTGAAATATTATGGCTGTATTCAATTCTCCCCCTTTTTCCCCTTTAACTGCAGACGCAAGAGGAAAAAGATTGGTTGGATTAAATTTCTTTCTCGCAGGATTGATTTATGTTTTGCGCGGGAAAACTGGGGGAAAAAATCAACAGAATTCCATCTTTTATATCTTTTGAGTTATCACCATTTTCTTTCTAGCTGTCACTTAGAAAACTGCTTATCGCTGCTTTCTTCATTAAGAATGGTGTTTTATGTTGTGTTATGTTCATTATCTTTTCTTATTAAATGTTGTATCGTTGTTAGCTTTTTTACGTCCTTTCTCATCTATCACAATTAAACACTGCGATTGGGTAGCGTTAACTTAGGCATTTAATATTATTTATTGCCTTTTTTTAGCTACAACGCTGAAAAATTTATTAATTTCTTTTCCCTTTCTAAAGGGAAAAGGGGTACGTTATAACAGAAGCTGGAATTGTATGAATTATTAACAAATTATCTAGGCTTAAAAAGGGGAAAAATAGAAATTATAAGAAAGCTGCTGAAAAGGTTTTTCTTTATTGTTGTTGTTAAGATTAATCTTCTTCATTGTGCGCTAATGTATTTGTTGTCAAGTTTTTAGAGCTGTTGTTAAAAGGTAATATTTTTTTAAAAAAATGCATTCATAAATAACATCTAGGAAAAGAATATTGATTTTTTTTTTACTTGGATGCAAGTCACGAAATATTTTTTTTTCTTGGTGTTATTTTACGAGACAAATGGTATTTCCACTTAAATTGTGAAAGAACAAAGTTGGAATCGCTTGGTTTATGATAATTAGAAGCATACCGAGGCATAGAAATATGTTTACGAGTTTTAAATTTCATTGAAGCTTAAAATGTTAAAAAAAAAGTGTCATATCTAAAATTTATTTTTCTGCAAATTAATGATTACATAAAAACTGTCATATTCAATATGAGTATTTTTATTAAATTATTGTTTTATAAATAAATACTTGTTATTATCGCATCTTTTAAAACCATCTCAAATGAGGAATAAACTTTTGTTCAATTTGCTTCACAGCGGGCAATAGAACATTCAAAATATGAAAGCAAATTTCTGTGAAAAAAAGATGTCGTTATCCCCATAGCATTAGTAATCCAGTATGAGGAAACACTTTATTATATTCAGTTAACAGGTTAATATTGTTGTTTAAATAGCCACTTCATTTTCAACAGCATTTTAATTATTTGTGAGTAAAAAAAATATTTTTAGGTACAGTTACTATGGTTAGATAAAGTAAGATTTTATTTTTATGTATTATTTCACAACTTCTGCTATATAAATTAAATTAAATCTTAGGCAAAAGAACCAATTTTTTTTTCACATACAAATTGAGTAAAATCGTGTTAAAAATTACATCATTATCCCAAACAAAATTTCATTTCTTGTTAAACTTCTAGTCATTTGAACATTAAATCACTTTTGGTTAACGTGAAAGAAAATTGCAGAATGTTCATTTTCTGTTTTATAGATTAATATAGTAAACATAGATAAACATAACAAATTAAAACATCTCATAGATTTAAAAACTGAAAATAAAATTTCAAAACAATTTTATCGCTTTTCAATTAACTTCATCGTTTGTGCACTGAACACACTTCTTTTTAGTAAATAAACTGATTGAAAATTGTTAATGAAAGTTATATTTCCAATTATAGAAAATATAATTTATTTAAAATATTAATTCGTTATTAATATAGTGTGGATATATTTATTTATTTTATATAGATATATATTTTAGCTTATAGACTCACTTTTTAAATAATTATTATAATACAAAAAAAAGTATAAGATCAAAATAATTGTAGTAAAACCAATTCCCAATAAACGCAAGCGAGTTTCGTTTGAATGTGAAAACTATTCGCATTATGATTTCTTCTAATTGAAAGATATATTTTTATTCTTAAAAGTGTATTATAACAATTTCTGTAAACAGGAGGTTAAAAAGTGTAAAAATCTTCGTATCTTTTCTTTTCTTTCTTTCTTTTTGTATTTGTTATTGTTTAAAGCATTCTTCATATACTATTTTTAAGTGATGCCATTATTTTCTCCTTTCAGAGCATAAATATATGAAACTTATGTAGCTCGCATTAAATAAATTTTTGTTTTTTTGTTCCACCTATAACTTTCCAGTGTATTTCTCTGTGAGATCATCAAAATTAATGTTTCCAAGCATATGATTTAGTTAATATTTTATATTCATATATATATATTTATATATATTATTCTGAAGAGTGATAAAACAACCAATCATTCGTTGATTACAACAAATCAAAAAAGAAAATCGGTACGTTGCCATTTCAGGACCACCAGCGACGTCTAGAGGGTAAAAAATAAGGAACGCTCTTCAACACTTTTAAGCACCTTTAGACCCTTGACATATTTCGAGTTGCTCTTTTTTTTTCCCTTGTAGGAGATCCTTACCAGCCCCTTAATTCTCTTTCCACGTGTCTGACCTTGTTTACCGACACCTCACTGCCTCCATTTAACTTAAATCCTGTTTGAGACATTTCGGAACAGTTCTTTCTGATTATTTATTATTATTAAATTCTGTGTGGGTTGAAAGATGATTTTAATAGTTCGTTGCACCGTGTAAGATGTTTAATAGCTTGGAATTATGAACTCATTTTTCTAGATGCCATGCTGATTGTGATGAGTGGTACAAGGAAAATGAATGAATGAGGCACATTTTTCGTGACTTGAAAATGGTTAACAGACAATCTATGTGTGTTGGGTTAATACAGAAAAAGATTGTTTATGATTAACAAATATTGCCAGAAAAAGGCAAAGTACTAGTGAGTTTATAAAGAATCCGGAATGATGCTATAGATTTGGTCTTTTATTAAAAATTTTTATGAATTCTATAAATTTCTCGCAACAGGAAGGAAATTATTTCATTTTATCGTCTGAAAACAAATTTATTTATAATGAGATACGAATTTTAACTGTGTCTATCAATGTTGTATTAATACAGAAACGGATTGTTTATACTAGCAAAGGCTGCCAGAAAAAAAGACAAAGTACCATTCAAGGTATAAAGTTTCCGGAATGCAATCATAGAGATGATATTTAAACTTTTATCACTCATTTTTATGGATTCTATAAACTTCTAACAACAACATGGAATTTATTCCATTTTATCTCCTGCAAATCAATATATTTATAATGAGATACGTATTTTGACTTTGCCGAATTTCCAAAAAGGTTAATATAAAGAATATGTATCAAAATTTTCTTTCCGCAAAGCAATTCTTGGGATAAAAATATTTAATATACTGTTAATAAAACAACTATTTTGTTTAAAATATTTAATAAAACAACTCTAAGGTATATTTTGGAGAAAGAGAAAATTATTGGAAGAATGCTTTGCACACTTAATGACAACTGATTATCAAAAATAAGGGTATTTGAATGAAATAAAATATAAAGAAGGTAGAAAACCTGTCATAGATGAATCAATAAGTAGCGAATCAAAGTATCTAAGTAAAAAAGTAAAAGTAAAATATCTAAGTACCAAATCAAAGAACTGGTACTTAGTGTTCACCATTTAATAATTAGAATTATTATTAAAATAGTTTCTATTAGGAAAATATCGGAACAAGAATCTTTGCCACTATTATTCATGAATTTTTTTTAATACAAAAATCATTAGATATAGTTCTACGTTTTGTATTCACCTAACATGGCACTTTGCGATTTTTTTTTTCTTATCGCATGCCTAAGATTTTTTCTTTGATCACCTTTTTTAAATCCATTAATTAGATAAAAGAACATTGGAGTTTCTACTGAAACAATTCTAAGGCATATTTTGGAGAAAGAGAAAATTATTAAAGAAATGCTTTGTCCTTTGAGAATTTCACTAAATTTTGACCCATAAACTGATATATTTTATATCTCCATTTTGAATACTTTTCACCTCATTATTAGTGGTTTTTTTTTTTTTTTTACAAAAGAGAAAAGGAAAAGCGAAAACTAACAACGCCGAAAACAATTAAATTAATCCCATTTTTCAAAGATAATTTTGTTGCGTAATGTTTACTTAAGAAAATGCATTATTCTTCATATGTTAAGCAAATAAAAGCATTATAATGATTTTTATATCATAAATCAAATAAACTCATTTTTAAAAAAATAATTTTCATCTGTTTTACAAGCAATTTAGTTTGCGTATTTTCGAAAAAAAATATTAAATTTTAAACATTTTTTTCTGTTTATTAAATATTGGTTATTCTCTATTAAATAACTAATCCCTTGGAAAGAAAATGAGTTATGACCTCTCCTAGCTCAGTGAGCTTTGAATGAAATAATTAGACAGTAATATTCTTTATTTTATTTTTAAAATACGAAAAAAATATCAATGATTTTAATGCAAAAAAAAAAAAACCTAATTTCTCTATTTACATAGGAGTTTTATCCGTTCCATAATTAGAACCGTTATTGATAATAAAACAATTTTCAAACGATTTTTTTTTTAATTCTTTACATACAGAAAAAAAAATTACTTTTTTTTATTTTGAAGTTTTGTAACCGAATTCTAGTGGGATTTTTTCCAATTAGATTTCATCATTTAAATAGAGTACTTTTTCATTTCGTATTCCCTGAAATTGAATATTTAACATATTTATTAGTCATATCAAAGTATAAATGTCGATTAATTTTTTTAATTGAAAATTAAGTAGTATTAATTATATGTAGTTATTTTTTTAAAAATTATGTATTTTGTTTGTAAAATTCTATGCTCGTTAATTTAAAACTAATAATTATTTAATCTATGTAGTGTTTAAATATTATTAAGTGGTGTTTTTGATGTTAGTCTGACAATTGATATGAAAGCAATAAATAAATAATTGAAAAACGTTTATTATTTCTTGCTTTAAAAAAATAAAATGAATTAAATAGGGGGTGAATTTAAATAATACTTTTTTATATTCTTGTTTGGCCTCATGGTGCTTTTCGTTCTAAGAATTTCTTACATCCAGTTTGATGAATATATTTATTCCAAAAATAGTAATAACTTATTTATATATTGTATCATTTCATGGTTTTGAAAATAAAAATGTTGTAATTGTTTATTCTGTCTTCACTGATAAGTGCGAGGAAGATAGTTTTTAATATAAGATAAAAGTTATCAACGATAGATATTTGATGCTATCTACAAAAATACCTTCGAACTTCGTGGCTTTGAAAAATTTAATATCTGCTTTGAATAAGATTTGAAGAGTAGTAAAAATGTTGACTGCATTTTTATATCCAGCCGTATTTTTGTTTGCTCTTTAACTTCATGGCAATTTTTTAATATCAAAGTATGAAAAAATAACATGAATTAAGAACTCTGCCTGACATATTTTAAGCAAGTGCCAAACGATCCTTGTTTCCTTTTTGAATGGGGAAAAAAGAATGAAAAAAAAACCACTTTCGTGAATTTAAAGAACGGAAACCTTACAAGTCAACAGCCAACCAAGCAGCATAAAAAGGTTTTATTATATTTTTTCCTCTTGTTTCTTTTTATGAAAGTTTGATACGCTCAAAATGAAATTCTTTTCAACATTTAACTTTGTTCAAAAGCAAAGTCACTCCCTACTGTTCTTTACATGTTTGTAGCTAACCCTATAATACAACCTAAATGTATCGTTATACATGAGTTCGAGTAAACAATAGTGGGTAGCTTTTCTTTAAAACAGAAGCAAGTAAAAAATAAATAAAAAGACAAAAATAAATGCTTCTACATTCAGTTCAACTAGACCATGCTTCATGAAAAAACTCACCCAATGTTTGCAGATTTTTTCCCCGTTCTTGTTCGTGTGTTTGCTTAATTCGGAATGAATAGAAAACTGTTGCTTTTTGCTCCTTTTCCATTTCAACAAACGAAAGTTTCGTATTATTTTTTTTTCTTTCCCCCTGCCCCTTCTAGTGTTTTCTTTTCTTCCCCCATATACTTTCCATCCTGCCATTAAATTCTTTTTTATTCTGTTTTGTTTTCTTCTCTTGTATCGTCTTCTTTTCTTTGTGTTGCCAGATTTTTCTCTTGTGTTGTCCTTTGTAATGAATGCAAATGTCTCTGAGAGCAAGGGATTTTTCTTCTTCGCATGGCATGCAAACGATCCTTGATGGTTGTTTAGCCGGGCCCTATTCTATTTATTTGGGTGTTTCGTTGTCACTGCATGGGCATAAATATTCTCTGTTCGCCTTATCCATTTTCCCTTTTTTTTTCATTAAAAAAAAAATTCGTCGTATTCTTATATTTTATCATAATAAAGAAGAAAGAGATTCATTTTTAGGAAGTTTTTTTTAGTGTATCACTGAAACAACCGTACTAAGTTAAATCAGAGTAACAAATTCTATCCAAGAATTTCCTTGTAAAGAAACATGCGTTTGTGGCTGAAAAATGTGTCGTGTAAACTAAATTATAAAATAATTGAAAGGTTACGCATTTTTCTTAGCAAAAGAATTTTATGAAACTCTTGCTCTACGTAATTTGTTTTCGCATTTTAAAATTGTTTTGAAGACAGAAAGCAATATTTTAATGAGATAAAATAAAACTTTCTATTTATAAGTTTCTGTACGATCCAGAAAAAATAATAATTACTCAGATGTATAAAATTCGAGATCATTTGAACTAACTAAATTAATTAAGAATGGAATTTTAACTAAAATATATTAGATTTTATACTTCTGAAATTTTTGAATTGTATGTTTTTAAGTCTTAAAAAGGATTTCTCCCACAGTGCCATAGCAAAGACAAGTATGGCGGATGTCCGATTAGGCAGCTGACTAGATCCGTAGGCAGGTTGATAAAAAATATTATAACCTAGTTATTACATAAATTTAAAAAAATTTAAATTATTAATTATTAAATATTGTGATACTATTTATAATTTTATACTATAATTGAGCAGGATTCTATATGTATCATTACTTTCACTTTGAAATTGCAATTAATTATAAACATCGAATGCTTCTTAATGCTCAAATAAAGAAGCATGTTACATTTCTTTTACATCGATACTTTTCATGATTCATCAGTTTATAATTTATTTTAGAAGATTTTTTAAAAAGAGGCATACTTAATATCACTATATTGAATAATTGGTAAACATGAATGTATAAAGTTAGCATCTCAATTGTTGGACGTTGGTTGAACAATACTCGTTGTTAGTAGAATAAACAAAATGAAAAACTTCATTCAGTTGCCTTCTTTTAGAAATAATCTTTAAAGGAAATTGTGCACCATAAGAAAGGCGAATACAAAGTCATAAAATATCAGTAATATCAAAAGTTGCACAAAAAGATTATTATTAGTTGCACAAAATATAATTACTTACTATAAAAGTAATTATAATTTTATCGTCTGCTTTATGATTTGAATAGTTGTAAACTCGTATTATTTTTCTTAATTATGATTTTTTAAATATTTTGCTTGGAAATATTCAGCTAAAAAAACTTCGGTATTTTAGATAACTGAGTAATTCTGTACCTTTATTCGTCCTCATTTTTGCCAGACTACTTTTATACACTAGGAAATTATTTAATAAATAGTATGTTATTTTTATTAAATATAATACAATTATTTTGATTAAATATTAATTTGTCCCAAGAATCGAAGAAATTGGTCATCTTAAGAAAAAATTACTCTTAAATCACGACTTTAAAATGTATAAAGTTTCGAATCATTTACAAAATTCATTTGATATTTTTATCAAAAATCAATTTTATTTTTAAAGTGCTAATATACTGTGAACACTGATATTCTTTAAAGCTTCAGACATATGCTTTTTCATAACTTATGAATACATATCCATATGCATGCTTCAATTAGGTCTAACGAAAACAACATTGCGTTCCGAGAATTGAAATTAAGATTAAAAAAACAGAGTATTTCCTTATCATATAATTGCATTAAGTGTTTCAAGGCTACTGATGCTACTATTCTTTAAATGTAAACTCTCTTGATTACTAAGTAACCTGTTTTTAAGAGTTCTTATCTAACTTCCTGTTCTGATTCATTGTCTAGCCATTACTTATTTAAAAAGACCTCCTCTAAGCTCTTAAAAATTCCACGTTATCTTTTTAATTCAAAATTCCATATATGAAAAATAAAATACTATTAATGGTATATCAAAGTATATTTTATCAAACCTTCTTTTTTTATAAAAAGATAACATTTTTGATAGTATATTGATTACATTGTGCCTTACATTTTTTTAATGTGTTGCGATACATTATTCCTGATGTTTTAAGAATCGTAAATGGAACATAAATTTTAAAATAAAGAGACGATTTGTTAAATCGCCATTATCCATTTAATGTTCGGTTTTAAATGTCAGCCTGATTTAAGTTCAATAGTTAACTAAATCTTAATGATTTCTAAATGTCACGAATGATAAAGATATTTAAAAAAGCTCTCTAAGATAGTTTTATTTCATCCTATAAACATCTACAAAACTTTAGTCAGTTGGCCTTTTTAAAACATATAATGCTGTTTTATACTTGTATGCTTAAAACAGTCTATCCGCATAAACATTGTCTGCTAGATTTTTATATATTTATTTCACATATTGGAAGTTAAAAAGCTATGATACATAAAATAATTTACTTTTTTTTAACAAGTGAGAATATAATGTTGTTTTGGCTTGAGATTTTTTGAAGCTTCAGTATGCGTAGGCAACAAATTGGAAATTTACATCTTTTGAAGCATCAATTTTTCGCCTTTAACGTTTATTAGAAAATAATGCAGAAGATTGCCACTTTTAGCGATTTATCGCCAAATGGAACATGAATTTGGTTCTTAAAGTTACAACTTGATTTTCAAATTATTCATTCGAATTGTCTTAGGTAATTTAAGTAATTTACCAGTTTAAACTGGTTTGAAACAATCACGAGACTATCAAATTACGGATCCATTAATATTTACAAAAACGATAGGGTTTTTTCATCTCAAAATTGGTCGAACTCTTTTGTTTACCAGCTAGAAAAATTGGAAAATTAAGTTTTCAAATATTACCTTTATTTAGATATATAGAGAGAAGAGGGTGGGTGGATGATAGAGAAGACTGGTGATTGTTTCAAACCAATTTAATGACGTATTTATTAAGCCAAATGATAACTTAAATAAAAAATAATATTCCCATATGATAGCTTGAAATTTGAGATCGTAGTTTTCATTTTTTTTAAATTTATTTATCGTTTATATTTATTTTTCAAGCTTAATATGACGATTTTTTTACATATTAAATAAAAAAAAGCGAATAAATGATTTTTTCTATTATTTTAAACTAGAAAATAAATAATAAAATATTTGCTTTGTGTATTTCAAAATGTTGAAAATAACAGTTTCAATAAACCCGCTTTTTTCTTTTCTGTATTTTCAACGGATGGTTTGTTTTCAAAATATAGAATATTGACTGGTAATCGAGATTTTGCTATGTCGTTTTAAATTAAAATATTCTACTTTTTTTTATTATATTCATAATTCAATATATTTATAACGATTTGTATATAACAAAACAAATCTCTCAAAAAAATGTCTTTATTAGCACTGTCTTCTAAATGAAATCATTATAATTATTTCATGAATTGTTTAATGCTTATATCATTTTAAATCCTGTTCTAGAATAAATTTCTTTTCATTTGCTAGTTGCAAGTTTTATTTAATAGACTGCTTTTGAAATGACCTGTAACTCTTTTCAAAATGAAAAGATGAAGTTAATTTTCTTTAAACCTTAATAAATGCTTTAAAAAATCGAGCTGAAAGATACGAGAGATTCTTTATCTGAAGAAGTAAATGAAAATCTATCTTTTTTTTTTCTAGTTTTAAAATCTTACCTTCAACCATTTTTCTTGCAGTCGTAAAAATAATAATAAAAACCTCGGAAAGCCGTAATTGAATAAATTAACTCCCTTAAACTTCTAGGCATCTCGAATTCCTTTCACGAAAGCTAAACTTCACTAATTGAATGCTTTGCCCCGTTCTATTAAAATCTCAAAAACAGATGGATGCAACAAATTAACTCAGAGCATGCCCGTTGAACTGAGAAGTACGTGATTTATATTTCAGATAGAGCTTTTCAAAACGCAAACGATTTTTTTTAAAGAACGCTGTTCGGAAATGAATGTTGTGTATGTACGAATGCTTATTTAAACATTTTCCTTCTTTTCATTAGATTTGTCCTGAAAATCGTGTTCAGGGTGAATTTTTGGTCTCCTTTTTGAAATGGAAACCTTTTAAGCAGAAAAGGTATTCCAGTTGTGTAATTAGATTTTAAGAATAAATAAACTTTGGTAATTCGGAGAAATATTTTCCTTTTCATCGTCATAGCATGTGACTTTAAAATATCAAACTGACTTCTTTCATGTTAAACTTATTTGTTGATGAGATGAAAACTGTTATTTACTAAACGCAATGGGAATTTATTTGTCTTAAAACGATAAGATTAAATTATTCGATCAAAATGTTTTCAAATATCATATATGCAAACTGTAAATAAATTAATTAAAGCCAGTCAGTTGATAAATTATCTGGTCTGCTTGGTGAATTTCTAATATACAATAAATTTGAGAGGAAAAGCGGAATGGTTATCAGAATAATTCAAATTTTTTGTTAAATGCAGAACCTCTATAGTATAATATTATTGTTTTGATATCAGTTAAATATGCTAAAATTTTTCAATATTTGAAAGAC
>JAPMOQ010068102.1:923755-936096 GCA_026543055.1 Argiope trifasciata | reverse complement strand
CTGATAGAGGTCTTGTGAATATTTTAAACCAGTTTCAACTGATTATTAACTTAAATTAATTTGACAAATAATGACTTAAAAAATGATAATGTTCTTACATGATAACTTGAAATTTGCGATCGTAGATTTCATTTATTTTTATTTTGAAATTTTTAATAAAGATATCAAATTTTCAGTTTCCGCTGCGTTAGTTATCAAAGATTTATCTCTCATATACAAAGAAAATCAAAGCTTATGTTTAAAGTTATCTCTTTATTGCATTAATTGCATACTTTGCTTATTATAAAAAAATCAAGTCGATAATCTGTTATTGTACTTAAAAATTTTCACATTAAAATTTTTTGTGATAATTTCTGGGAAAGTTACTTTTTATTTATCATACTAATTTTCTTTCTTAAACTTATTAGTCATTAAATTTTTATTTTACATACATAATTTCAAACGAATATAAAAAATTTCAATCTTTATAATAATAGTTAGAGTTATCTCCACTAGTTATTTTTCAAAAAACTATTAATGTTTTTATAATTATATTCTTTTTGAATGAATAGTTATTTCCAAAAAGTTTTTTTTCATTCTGAAGAGTAATTCTTTAAATATTGAATTCAAAATTAGAGTAAATTCGACATCAGATTGATTTTGTTGACATAGATCAGTCTAATACCCTCATTAAGAAAAAAAAAATCTGAACCAAAGCTTTTTTTTATTCAAAAAAAAACTTAACTCCTTATAGTTTCTTTAAAAAATTTAGAATTGTCTAAAAACGCCTCATGATACGAAAAGAAGGCAGACGATAAAATTGTAAAAAGACAAGAAATGTTTTCTTTATACAGACTTGCGAATTTTTAATAATACTTTAAGTGTTTTTATTAATTATCTGTGACGTGTTTAAACGAAAAGTCCACACCACTTTTAACATCTAACACGACGCCATTCTTTTTTTTTAAACCTTAATTCATTTTTCTCTTAAATGATTCTAGTCTTCAAATTTCTTCCGCTAGCATTCCTTTACTAAATTTTTTTACTTCCTTTATTACTTACGAAGCTATTCTTGCTTTCATTCGATGAAATCGTGAAATAACACTGATTAGCGAAGAAAAAAATTACATTCGGTAATTAAAACTTTTTCCCTCTATTTCCGAAAAAAAGAAAGAGAAAAACAAACTGGGGAAAAAAAGACTTTCGACATCATTTCCTTTCAAAGGTTGACTTTAGTACACGTTGCCAGTTTCTTAATGGAAACTTTCATAACCATTTTGAAAAAGGCAGCAATTTAGAAAATGCGTTTTAAAATGAATTTTTCGTTTAAGAGAAAAACCCTACACAATTGAGTAAAATGGTAAAGTGCTGCTTTCTTTCTTAGAACATTAAAAAAAATGTAATAGCAAAATTTTCGCATTTTCCGAGAAGCTTCAACGACCACTTAAAATCCAGGACCGTGCAACTTTTCGACCTAATGCCTTTCTTAAAACGCGTAATAAAGATACGGTGTTGCGCTTATTAAAGATTTTGTGGAGCGTGTTAACTTATTTCTATTAGCCGTAAAAGCGCGGAGTTAATTTTTAACACTGCTCTGAGCATTTTTCTCTACAGTTTGCTAGGCCTTGTTCTTGCGATCCGTTTTGTGGAATATTGAGACGAAAATAATTCCTTTTTCAAATCCTTTTGTGATGTGGGAAAAAAATCGCTTGAAAATTTAATTAATTGCTTCTGTACATATCGTCTGCACCTTTGAGTTTTATTCGTTTTTTATTGAAGTTTTTTTTCATTTTCGATTATGTTTCATTGGCTTATTTATTCTTGGTTTTCATTGAATTTTTAATAGAATTTGCTTAATCAATTCTATACAATTATTGTATTTAAAATTCTTCGGTTATATAATCAATGGACGAAAATGCCCATGAATCTACTTTGAAACATTACACGTTTTATTTTTGAAACATTATTATTTAAAATTATATAATTTTGAGAACTTTTTATCATCGTAATTCTATTTTTGCTATCAGCTACTGTTCAATTTGGGAAGTTTAATTATTCTTTTTTAATAATTAAGGAGCTTTAAATTCGAAAATTTTATTTTTATATCTTAAACACTATTGAAAAAGAATTACTGCAATAAGAATTTGTTAATGAAATATTGAGTCTTCTTGGAAAAACTGCTTTGCATTTAGTTATTGAATGATTGATTTTTATTACTATTATTACTATTTTTATTATTATCATTTTCACTGTATTATTATTTTCAATACTGCATTAATGAATCAAAAAGCCCTAAAACAAAATTAATTTAATTCAAATAACGAAATATGGTTTGATTTGTTGTTTTTCGGCGTATTGACTCAAAAACCATTCCTTGACTATACTACACCTAACTAGAAATTTAAAATATATTTTCTTAAAAACCAATGGAAGATGAAGGAACTATCAAATTCTAAAAAGTGCAGAACTCTGATTAAATTGGAGAATAAAATTCAACGGTTTCAATGCTAGCATATATTATTATAAATTGATTCAAACATTAAATTCATGATATAAACAATGTTAACGCTAATCTTTACAAGATATTATTGTCAAAAAATGCGAAAAAATGCGAGATTGTTAGATTCCCGAAGTTTTTTAGAATGTGATTAAAAAACAGCCATATATTTTCCTCTTTTGGATAAATTTAAAAAAATCTGGAATGGAATCTTCTTTTCTTTTAAACTTTGAACACGCACTCTTATGAAAGGTAATCTACTGGAAATTTTAAACTGTTTTATTTCTTAATTCTTATTCATTAATGCATTTTAATTTCAAATTAACATGTTCAATGTATCTATTCTGTACTTACCAAAAGAAATCATATTATTTTAATACTGTAAACAATACATTATTAAAAATATTATGATTATTTAATCCTGAATACAATAGGACAGAATCCTTAATTAGTGTATGTAAATTAATTGTATATTATTATATCTTTAGTCTTTTTTTTCACCTGTAATAAACTTGCAAGCCATGGAAATTGGCGACTTTGAATAACATGTCGGATTCTGGCGAACCCGGAACTTTGTCTCAGCCTGATTTTTGAAAATGTTGAGCAAGGTTTCAGGTGTGTCTGAGTCCGATTCTTCAACTTTCCCTGAATCTTTGCGCCTCTGAGAGTCTAAACAGAACTCTAGGTAAGTTATTCAGAAATCCTATTTATGTAAATTTATTTACGAAGTAATAAATATTCATTGTAAAGTAACATTCATTAAGTGAGTAGTGATAAAGTAACTTTCATTTCATTTGCCTTTGTGATAAAGTAACAAGAAGTTTTCAGATAATTGTATACGATGATATATCTAACATTAATCATTTACAACTGAATGAAATTATTTGGTTTTACTGGGGAAAAAATTAACTTTTGAATAAATTATGACAAAATTATCTATTCAGTCTTCTTTACTTCAGCATTCATTAGCAATTTTTGAAATACAATGCAATAAAGGCTAAAGTTATAATAAAACAAAACATCAGTTGACGATAAAATAAACATCATGTGTGAGTGATTAAAAATGAAATAATATTAGCATTCAAATCAACGCCAGTAAGTGTAGAAATAAATGCTCATAAATGTCATATAATGTTTTAGAGTCAAATATTCATTTATCAAAAAAAGAAGCATATATTTAATGTAACTTTATTTTTTTAATTAAAATATCGGAATTTAAAGGATATCAATTATACCAAACAATTTTTAAATTGCAAATTGCCAAATGATTTTTCAAAACACCTGGATATTAATTTTTTTCTGTAAGTTTTCTAGTAATTTTTAAGGAATGATTCAAAATGTAACTAAGCATTATGAATGGCAACGTGGAGATAAATAAAATTATTTAAAAATTTAACTCTATTAACATCTGTGTGATCCTGGTAACGTTGTTAATAATAAGTGGAAATACTTTATGAACGTCGTCTAAGGAAAGAAATTTCGTAATCTAACATTTATAGAATAACTTTTAAAATCTCCATAAAAATATCTATATTCAATACTTTTTTATTATTATCAACAATAATTTTTCTTTCTTTCACCAATAGCTGTTTTTACTGATTTATGACGCCAATATTTAAAAAAAACTCTAATGGAAGCCAGTGCAAATGTAGAGGAAAATTGCCAATTTTCCAGCCATTTTTTTGTACACAGTAACAGTGTACTTTTTTTTTTTTTTTTTGAAAAAATGTGAAGCGTATAATATTTTTGAATTTTTTTTAATAAAAAGGTAATTGGCATTTTAAGAAATAGACTTTAAAGAAGAGTCAGCATTAAAGAATTATCACCGATCTAATTAAAAAAATCCCTGACTAAAAATTGGCAATCACTTAAAATGTTTTAACATAATTAACGCATAAGTACATTTTCATCTAAATTCAAACTAACATTCAATTTATGATCTCACGTATAATAATTAATACATTGTATCATTTATTTCTCCTTTATTCTCTATATACTTTTTAAACCTTTCTGTTATTTTAGATTTGAATTTGATGCCTTTTATATTCTTTTATTTATTAATTTGACTTGTACTATGTTGAGTTTAGGAGAATAATTAAAGTTATAACTGTATTATTATTTTTAAATTAATAATTTAAAGATAATGGTTCCTATGTTGGCGACTATTTAGTATTAAATATAGTAGCTTTTGGGAAATGATAGAAATTCAATTGAACTTATCTTTAAATTATTTTATTAAAATTATTATGATAAATTGTAGCCGAACAAGCTTCTTCTTTAAGGTTATATTAACATACGTTCCACTTTAATTTATCATAAGGAATCTCTCATTTTTTTTTAATTTTTGATTAATGATATTTAAATGTAAAAACTTTCCTCTGATTGCCACTTGCTAGCTTATAAATGAAGTATCTAATAAAATTGAAGTCACGATACCGGTTAAACCTAAGCGACTGTTCTCATTCGACAATTCTCTACTATTAGTCATTTTAATTTATTTTCAATCTTTTATATTCATTACGACAAATCTTGCTACAAATTTTTTTACAAAATATTCTATGCTTTACCATGTAGTGATGTTTTATGTTAAATTTATGCGTTTGGAAATCGTTTTTGTGTTTAAAAAAATTCTTCTAATTTATTAGCATTTCTTAATCTAAAAAGAATAGAAATTTTAAATTGTTTTCTAAATTTAATTAGTGTTTTTAATACAAAAAATATATATCCAGTTTTATATTATTTAGTGATTGACTGGAACTTTACAAAAATAAAAAAATTGTTTTAACACTTGCAAATTCGAACTGAATGAAATTGTTTTCGAGAATGACTTGTGGTTTAACATCTGCCAAGTTATCTGGATTAAGTCAAGAAAGGAAAAAAAAAAAAAAAGGAGTGGGAGGGGGAAAAAATACTTGATAATTTGAGTGTTATAGCAGTAACCACCATCTTTCCTTCAGCACTCACACAGATACTTTTAAAATAATTGAATTTTTGATTAACATGACATAAATTTAAACTGATTAAATTTGTCTAAGTGTTTGTTTAATAATTATCTTCTGTTTTACATAAAAAGTAGCTCTGCTTCTCTACTTTTAATTAGATTTAAATATAAATTGATTAAACCTATTTTTAAACGTTTATTTAACATCATTGCTTATTTTTAAATGCTTATTTTTTTATATAAGAGTTCGAAAAAATTAAAAAGCTTCTGTAGATAAAGCTCTTAAAGTAATAAATGATTTTTTTTAATTTCTATAATATTTTTAATTAGAATGTATTTTTATAGAAAATAACATTCTTCATATTGTATACAGCTGTATTAATTCAAATGAGAACATAAATTTCACTAACTAAATTGTGAATTCTAAGCTTATGTAAATAAATAATTATTATTATGAGTTTCAGCTAAAAAAAGAGCCTTTTTAAAACCACTTAAAAGTTTTGATTTTTTTTATTTGTTTATTTGTGTGTGTGCGTGCGCATGTGCGCTTTAGTTCAAAGTTCTATAATTTGAATTAACCTGTATTATTCGAATTGTCCTCTTTTAGTATTTGTTCCAATTTGGGGCAATTAATAGAAATAATTTTATAATATTTACCTCTTTAATTTGAATTGAACAAAGTTTTGAAAAATATTAAAATTTTAAAATACTGAATTCTTGTTTTTTTATACAATTTAGGATTTGATCTACTCGAAACCATTGGAAATTCTATTACATGGAATTGGATCTAAAATATTCTGTTACAGATGGATATTTGCGTTGGTTAATAGAAACGTCTTCGCAAGAAGTGATATTTTTTCACCCTTCCACCTGAAACGTTGTCTCAACCTTTTTTAAAAAATAGGTGAGCAAAATTTCAGGTGTGGGGGAGAAAAGTTTCAAGTGCAGCCTTTTTCTTGTGCAACATTTTTAATACTTTGGCATCCTTCTGTTCTCTCTGTCTCTTTTTACCAATGCTGTAGAAATGGCAGGTAAGTTATAGTTACTGATTTATGATATTTTATACATTAAAGTTTTCCCATATATTGGGCACAGTAAATAGGCAGTCATGGCCGAAAATAATTTATTAACATATATTTAACATTGATGAAGCGACACGAAAAACACTACACACCACACTTAAAAAGAGTCTCACATTATTCTTACTCCAGAGCGTAGATGCGCTTAACATGTTTTGTGCATGCGTAGCGAACAAGTTTCTCGTCTAAAATTCCCTAAGGATTTATAGTAGGCTGCTGATCAGCAAGTTACAGCAAGAAAGTAGATGAATCCTACTATTAGGATCTAATTAATTAGTAAAGTAAAACCGTTTTGTTCTAAATCTGTAATTTTTAAAAGCCATAAATAGCCAAATATGGTTGCTTGTATTCTTTTTTAATAGTTGTTGGCGATTTTTCTACTGCTTGGTACAGTTTTGTTGAGATTGATGAAAACTCTGTACCGTTTTCTCTAGTTTTAACAAAGTAGCATTGTTCTTGAGTAGAGGAGAACTGGGTAATTTCGTATTCATTTGTTAAAAACACAAGAAATGGCTTGGGATCAGTTGGAAGGAATTTGTATTATAATAAACTTTCTCAGTTTCTAATTTTTCGTTTTCCTTAGAGCATTATCGGATATTAAAAGTAGTGAAAGCTTTTTTATTATTATTTAGTGCCTCTAGTTTTTGCAATAAAACACTTTTTGAAAGAAATAAAAACTTGCAGCAGTAAATACTGTCAAGTCTGGTATTTCCCATTGGAATAAACCATTTTTTAGTCCATTTACTCATTTTTAACAAACAATTTATTGTTCGTTTCAGTACTCTACGACGACCTCTTTTCGATGGTTCTGTCTCACTAAGGGGTGACACATAGAAAAATGTGCGCCATTTCTGGAATTTGCTTTATTGTTAAATGTAAACATTTTCGTTTTTTATCTCATCCCTACTTTGCTGAAATAAACCCACCCGAACGCATGAACAAAAGCGCGGAGGGTTTTAGAATCCTTTGGCAAACGATACAAATTTATTTAATCAACTTACTTGTCGAAATGAGACCCATTGATGAAAAAATTATCAGCCTAATTATTCCCCGCAGCATGGAAATTGGCGCGCAGTGTCATTCCATACAAACAATACTTTACCTAATAGATATTTTATAAATTTTACAATTGTCTCGAAACTATACTCGATACGTTTACAAAAGATTTTCCATAATTGATCCGAGTCATTAAAAAAATAATGAGCATAAGCAGACAATCTGATTTACAGGATGTTCAAAACTACTTTAAAAATTTTCAAGCAATTTTTGAAAAGTGCAAATCAATCGAAACACGAATTTAAGGTGTAAAGAAGCCGAATAACTACGATGCAAAAACCTAAGTAAGTATTAGGGCAAAAAAAAACCAAAACAATTCTGCGCCTTAGAATCTTGGGAAACTGTAAATTATGTCATCGATGGTTGTGCTTTCAATGCTGCTAGAATCTAAATTTTAAAAATTAGTAATTAGTTATTTTTTTTCGCTGATGGAACTCCTAAATATTGTTGCGAATGAAAAAGCTATCTGAATTTTAACTTTGCTCTCTTAAATTCGTTTAATAAATTTTGTTATTTTAATAATTTCTTTTTTATTTTATTAAAATACTAGCTATTACCGGCGACTTTGATCGCGTGGAAAGTTTGATGTACATGTACGAAACACTATCAAATAATGACAAATAAAAAAATTAAACCTAACCTAAAATCGATACATTTAAAAGTATAAGCATTTACGAAAAATATATAACATTATAACCATTCGTCTTCAATAATTACCACGGCTAGCTTTTAACATATTTATTGGTAGACTTCACTAAACATAAACCTATATACGAACAGTTATATAACAAAAGGGGACAACACTTACACGACTAACTTAACGAAACAATTAAGACATTTACGACGAACAAAGACATTTTCGAAATACAAAAAGACAGTCCTCAACCGAGACGCTCTCCCTACGATGGCTGGAGGTCGACTGACTTATTATCTAGGTGGCGCTGACGTTTCATCTAGGTGACGTTGCAAACAGTTCCGTTATAACATAAATACAATTTAATGCAAAAAACACACAATTAACGTAAAAACAATTTATTTACATTGTATACGCAAAATAAAATAAAACAGCAAATCAAGTAAAGTCCAATCTATTTTATTTATTGGTCTAGATTGAGATAGCTACAACAGTATTATACACATAATTTTTAAACGTTTAATTTAAATGAAAACACAGTTGTCAAAAATCACGCTCTAACTTTCAGCGCTAGTTGGCTTAACGAACATATCTGACTTTCCTACGCCCGTTGGGTGAACGCAATGCAGATTAGATTTTTTTTTATTTCTTTTATTCTGCTTTCTTTTAATTTAAGAGTACTTTAGAATCAATCTAAAATATCGATTAATTAACAACATTTGATTTTAAATACATCAAACACAAAGAAAACAAATAGAATCGTTTGAAATAATCGGTAGGAATTCTTCTAAACCTAACCTCAACTCTGTTGGAAAAAAACAAACAAACTGCAGCCTTACTTATCTTTCGCGGGATTTGGCCTCAGCTTTTTGGCGCGAAAGTTAGTTTTTAAGTAATAAAAAAGTAACCACTCAATTAACAGGAATAAAAGTAGCCTATGTTTTATTCCTGATTATAATCTGTCTTTGTGCTAAATTTCATCCAATTCTGTTCAGCTGTTCTGGTATGATAGAGTAACAAACATCCATTCTTCCAAACATTCACATTTATGATATTAATATAGATGCGAATTTAGGGTACAATTCCCCTCAGTACATGAAATTATCCTCCATAGAAGGAAAATACTGTTTTTGTGCAAATATATATTTTAGGAAATTAATTATTTTTGAAAAAGTAAATTGATTGAACAAAAAAGGATTACTCTCACTTTTCACTTTATGATTGCATTAATTCGTATTTGTGTAGTTTCGTATTTAGTTTCGATTAAAATTACACAAATATGAACACCAAAATTTTATAATATTATGCAAATCTAAAACACTATAGAAGAAATATTTCTGATTTTATTTTGTGCGAAATTCTCTTTGTGATAAAATTCCGATTATAATAAATATTTATACATGGAACTGTTTAAATTCTTTTCAGAAATGAATTGTTTTATATTACCGAATTATTCATCGGCCGATAATTTATTTTTATATTATGAAGAATTATTCAAAGTTTTTACACGAACAAAATAATTTATCATTCCATTTTAAATATATAATGATAGTGTTCCATTTTAAACGCATATTTAATGTGCATTTCAAGATTTATAAAACGTTTCATATTTTTGTTGCGAAATATGGAACTCCTAAAAGGAATAAAAATATTTTATTTCCATAAATATTTACTTATCACTGTTTCAGAACATATATTCCTTATTTAAATAAAATACAGCATTCTTTCTTGATAAAATGAATGTGTTCTTACATCCATCAAGAAAAATTATGTATTTCATATGCAAATGCATATGCGAGCTAAATTGAGTTGATTTTAAATTTGATATGACTTATCGAAACGAATATTCTTTTCCTTTATCAATAAAAGTTATTTATTGTTCCATTTACGAATCCAAAATTAATTTGCATTGCGAATTCGTTTTCTTTTTTCTTTTTTTCATTATTATTCTTTAGCCCAAACTATCGCCTGCTCTTTAGACGCCATCTTGAATTCTCTTTGCCATCATTTGTTCTAAATTCCCTTAATAAAGATATCGGATTGTAACGCTTTTCATTACACTCAATAGGAAAAGGATATAGACTGAGAAAAAATGATTTATTGCGAATTACTTATGCAAAAGAGCGGGGAGTAAAAGACATAAATAACAGCTTTAGCCCATTCGTGATCTGGAGGGAAATTTACAGCGATGGAATTTTTTGAACAATAATTTAATTTTATCCACATAATTTAACGTTCTTTTCGCTTTCGCTTTGCTTTTGTTGAATTTCTTGTTATTGTAAACGATGGGCTTTTGTGTTTTGGGAGAGGAGTTTTCTTCCCTCGCTATTTGTTTTTGCATAATCTGCTCAGAATAATAAACCGGGTCAGTTTTTCCTCTGAAGTAGTTTCCCCCGATTTTCATTTTTACGAAAATGAAAGCTAATTTTTGTTCTGTGAGAAATTGAATTTTATTTTTTAACTCTCCATTTTTTTCTTTCTTTTAAATATTCTTTTGATTCGTTGTTTGTGACAATGGGGAAATCTGGAAATAATCCAGGAATTCGAAGTTTCTTGTGAAATTTACATTTAAAAAAAGTTTGCTTCCTAGTGGATCTTTAAAGGTGAAAAAAAGTTTTATCTCCCTCTTTTAAGCTGAAATGATTTCCTTAGAATTACATCAGTATTATCAATGTTAACATTATGTTTCCATACTTTTCTATTTAATGATTTTATTTATTAAAAGTAGTTATAAATGCTCTTATTTTTAGAGGATTTGAGGAATTTAAAATTTATATATATTGCTATATCATTTTTGATATTTTAATTTGCTTATAATTTTTGACTTTTAGTTACGCTATTATCTCTTTAAAAATCCTGAAATTCTTCCAGAAATCCTTATTAATTCTTTACTATCTCATTGGAGATAGAGCCATATTGAAGCATTAGAATATTTTAATTAAAAAATAGTGAAGTAATCTAGTATCTTTGAATATATGTTATTACAACTCAATTGTGATTAAAAATAAAAGATGCATTCAATATTCAGGCGGTTCTAAATAAAAATCTGGTGAATAAAAATGTTATATATTATTAGTAAATCCGACATGTTTAAATAAAAATTTTGAAAAAAATTACTTTCCAAGGATGTGTTGATTAAAAAAAATGGTTTTCCTTGTCAATCTCTTCGAAATTTGTGTCATTTGACCGAAAACTCACCAAAAATGCATCCTCTTTATCTCGATTAGATGAAAAATCATCCGAAATTTTTTTAAACTTTGGTGCCCTCGTTATATTCTTAATGATTATTAAATCGAACCAAATTGATATTTAGTTTGCTGCTCGCATTGTTAAATACTTAGTAGTAACAAATGTTGAAAAGCCATCCCATTTTTACTTTACTGATTTTCGAAGGCAGAAAAATGATTTTGCTAACGGTTTTTTTAAAGACATGAGAATAGTTCAGTATTTAAATGTTTTTCGGTTATTTAAAAGATACCTCACATTTATTTCAGATTTTGAATAAGTATTTAATTTAAAAAAATGTTTTAAAGATTATTTTGCTTTAATTTTAAAAAATTAACTTCTGTAAAATTATCCCCAAACCGTTTTTGAATATAATCACTGTATTTTAGAGAAAAGCCGTATCACATTCCTTTTAAGGTAGATTTATGCCATTATTGATGTCAACACCAAAGTAACCAACTATCTCATGTTAGTTAAAAAATGCGTATTTTTGACTTATTTTATGCAATATCTCAATCAATCTTCTCACTTCACGTCTCCAATTATAGATTAAGAAAATGATTACATTATATATTTCATAAATCGCAAGTACTACTCACCTTTGGCGATCAGTTGGTTCGTCAGAATTAAATAACGTTTTTCCTCAACAAATGGCTCCCTCAGTTAACTAATTGCTTCATCAATAAAATATATTTTTTTAAATTTCAAACTTAGATTGACGCATATTATTTTAGAAATATTATGACATTCATAGTGATCTGCATTGAAAACGTTTTTTCTCAACAAATGGCTCCCTCAGTTAACTTAATTGCTTCATCAATAAAATATATTTTTTTAAATTTCAAACTTAGCTTGACGCATATTATTTTAGAAATATTATGATATTCATAGAGATCTGCATTGAAAACGTTTTTTCTCAACAAATGGCTC
>JAPMOQ010068102.1:892562-923745 GCA_026543055.1 Argiope trifasciata | reverse complement strand
ATTCATAGAGATCTGCATTGAAAACGTTTTTTCTCAACAAATGGCTCCCTCAGTTAGCTTAATTGCTTCATCAATAAAATATATTTTTTTAAACTTCAAACTTAGTTGACATATATTATTTTAGAAATATTATGACATTCATAGAGATCTGCATTGAAAACGTTTTTTCTCAATAAATGACTCCCTCTGTTAGCTTAATTGCTTCATCAATAAAATATATTTTTTTTAAATTTCAAACTCAGATTGACTTATATTATTTTAGAAATATTATGACATTCAAAGTGATCTGCATTTTTCTAATTTTTTTATCCATATTTTTTAAATATATTTACAGGTCGCCAGGAGGAACAATATTTAAAACTATGTGCGATTTAAAATGTTTTTCGCCATTGTTTGGCTCTGAAGTGAAATCTCAATTGTTAAGTAGAACCGTAATCTTATTAAACGCATACTTTATCCTGCAATCCACTCAATATTTAAAAGTAAGCCGAATTTTCTTATGTTTTTATTTAAAAAATGGGGAAAACTTGGTTGAATCATTGGTAGCAAAGAGGGGAAAAAGGTTCGTTTCAATAATGAAGTTTATTTCTTTAAAATAAACGTAAAACATTTTTATAAAAAAATTGAATAAAAATACAAAAAAGCAACAGAAAGATATATGACATTTGAAGAATATATATATTTTTAATTTTACAATGCTATAAAAAATTTTTGTGCTATATTTACGGAAATTATCTGAGGATAACACTAATATTTGGTTTCATTTTTAATAAACTAAATTTCTAATTAAAATTTCAAAAGTTATCTTCGCTTAGGATTTCACTCTCCGAAGTACATTTGTGCAAAATTCGGTAGATGTAAATCAAACGGTTTCGTCTATAGAGCACCATTATTCATTCTTACATTCATCTTTATAGTTAATAGATATAGTGTATAGTACTTATAATAATGAACACTATATACTATGCCGAATTTAATTTTGAATACAAACATAATTTCAAATTATATAAATTTTTACAAATGTAATATTTATATACGTGAGACATTTTACGTTTTATACTAGAACTTTTTATAAATGCACTTTGGGGTTTTATAATTTGAAATAAATTAAGAAATATTTTTTGAACGCTGGTATTATTACTATTATGAAAATCTCTTTGATATCACAGCGGTTACTGTAATAAAAATTAAGTAATCGCTTAATTTATGTTATATTTTCGTAAAATTAGAAAGAATCTGCCTTTATTGTTTTAATTTAGTTTCCTTGGCATGTTTTCTTTATTTCCAACGAATGTTACAACGATTTATTTATAGTAGTTTTATTTTTCTGATTACTGGGATACAGATATAATTAAATTTATAGCTTCATTGACGTTCTTTACATTACATTCAGCTGTCTTTTTTTTAATGGTTTCCATTACATAAATAGCAAGATAAAGAATTTTTCTAGTTGTAATGTTATGAAATTGAAAATTTAGCTGGGAAACCATCGAAAAGTAAAGCCATTTTTCCCCATCTTTTGAACTATCAGGTTAAACAATGCTTAATACATTTCAACCATCTGAATCTCATCATGCCAGCTAAGATTAAAATCATATTTTTTCGCTGGCACGAAACTAGAGAACTTTTAAGAACCTATTCTATTGGAACTTTAAGAACTTTTAACACCAATTTTTCATTAAAAAAATGAGAAGTATCCGCTAGATTAAAAGTGGAAAGATGACTAGGATATTGCACCAACAAATTTATCGACTAAACTAACTGTAATTAAAAGCCAGCGCCATCTGTTGGAAAAGAATTCGTATTAAACCGACGCGCCTCCATCTAATTTGCAAGTTTAATTACATAGAATAATTAATCGAACTCTTAAATGTTCCAACGTGAAACTTAAAATTTTATTTTTCCTCCTCATTTACTTTCCCGAACTTCCAACTCATGGTCTTAAGCTGCTAATATTTCACTTTTTTTTAAGCTTAATCTTTTTCCTATTTACTTATTTTGCTGTAATACGTATGTTTTATTGCAGTTTTTTTATAGCTAACTTTTTAATTTCTTTCCTAAGTAATTAACCATCCTAAGAACATCGTAAAAAGTACTTGGATTTAATTGCATTAATTATTGCGTTTCTCTTAAAAAGAGAAGGAAAAAAAAGTATTTATAATAACATACGATTTATTCGATCTTAATTGTATTTGAAAGTGATATAATCGAGATCTTTTAAAACAAACGGTAAGCAATTGAAATTTTTTTTTCAAAAGATTTAGAAATTTGATTTATACCATAATATATGCAAGCTTTAATATATTTATCGATGTTTTTCTTCCGCATCTAATTAACAGTTGTTTCAAGTTAGAACATGCAATAGTGTATACCTAAGAATTTATGAAAGCTCAGAAAAAAGTAAAGATTAGAAATCTGAAAAGTATAGTGTACGGAAAATATTATTGGAAATGCTTCTCTATTAGCACAAAATGTCTGAAAACGTTCTTTCGATATTTTCATGATATTAGGCAGCATCAAATCAAGTTTTTTTTAATCCATATTAGAAAAATTATTGTTTAAGGCAAAAAGGAAGAATCTGGCCTAAGACTTTCTCAAGGGTAGCCCTCAGGCAGAGATTCAAACTAGGGATTTTTTCTGTGAGAGGGTTTGACTTTCGTCCGAAAATACTGACCCCTCGTGACCGGAAATTACGGCTTTAGAGAAAAAACAGTATCACAAAAATAAAAGACAATAAATTATACCATCCAAATCCAAGCAAAACTACCGTAGAACAAACACAAATTACAAAAGACCTCACATCATAAAACCAAAATTTTTCATTAAAACAAGAAAGTAAAGGACATACCAGTTGCAAGCAAAACACCCATAGCATTAGCATTGGTACTTTCTAAATACAATACATCTTTGATTAGTTTGGTTCGGAATAAAATTTATTTTTAATTGAATCTTATAATGATTATATTTTTTAATTAACTAATTCTGTTTTCATGCATTTAAAATTACTGTTGAAATGATTTTAACTATTTATCTGGCGCAATTTATCCAAAGCTTGGCTATTGCGCCAATAAAATCCACCAAACCAACATATCAAAATTTCTTCTGCCAGTTTGGTTTAAATAACCACTTCAAGACTTTTGAACCTTTTTTGCAATAATTCTACGAGTAGCTTGCTCAGATTACTTAGAAATCATTGAATATTCTATTGATTATTTAATAAATATCTGTTTATGTAAAATACAGATACATTATTTTCAATTATTGGTTATGAGTTCCTGAAACGCAAGGATTTGAATTCATAGAATTCTGAATCGTCCATTCTACTTTCGAATGGCCAGAGTTTCTGCCAGAATCTGTCTGAAATGTTCAGAAAATACAGGGACAATCCTAACTTTCCCTCGATAATTTAATGTGCACATCAATAATATACATACTTATTGACTATCAATGTCCAACTACACATCCAGACTGCATATGGAAAAGCAAGAACATTCTTTTTCAAACTCGACGAATGTTCGAGTTCGACGAATGCAAGATTATATATACATAATCTATATCATATAATCTTGATCACATAATTTTAGGAATTATGTGAGTCGGTGAATACAATTGAAATCTAGATACAACAAATTAAGGGTTGAAATTTAATTTAATATCCAAATTTCGATCAAATTTACATTAAATTGTAAATTTCTCTCAACCTGCGGATGATAGCAAACAGGGGCTATCTGCCTGTTAGAGTGATATTTCAGAACGAGCTTGGTAGATGAAATTTAACATACTTTTATCACGTGATTGTAAATCTTTTATTTCTGTGACTGGTTTATTAATCGAATCGCAACATATTAATAGTGACATCAATTTCCTTTTAAAGATAGTGAAATTTTAGACACGTCTATTATTTGACTGTTTCTCTATAACATATTATTTTTATGTATATGGAGGCGAAAACAAATACAAAAGAAAGATTTAATAAATTGGGGGTATGTGATTTTGACATAAAAATTGTTGAATCATCAAATTTCAAATCCAACTAATGGACAAGCAAGAAGTCAAAATTGCATATTCGATGCAATTCTGACAATGAAATGAGACTAAAGTCAAAAGAGTTTTACTGCGTAAAATACTGTCACAGATTCCGACAGGGCGGTTTATAGAATCATTAAGCTAATTGGGCCAAATAAATAAATTTGTGAAAAAAGAAACTCTGTGAATTATATATAATATTAAAGCTACAATATGCGTTTACAATGAATTATTCGTTTTAACCAGTTGATTGTTTTGTTCTCTTCAATATCTAATAAGATGTCGCCTTCTAATTCTGGAATATTTTTTTATTTTGATTCAAATGCAAATCTATTGGATACTTGACATCTATATATTCGAAATAATTTTCATCTTAAATTATAATCGTTATGAATGGTTTATTTTTTGCGCACAACAATCAAAATTCGATAAATCGATGCGCATACGGCATGAAGTTAAATGGCTGAACGAATAATTTATTATTTATTTATAAATGTTGTTGTTGTACATTAATTATTATTTTGGCTAAGTATATCAACATCTTTCGTAATATCATTAAATCACAGCCATCTGACATATTTAAACATCGTAGAACACGTTGCTTCAAATATTGCTTTGCCATCTTTAACCAATTTTACTTTAAAATTTGAATAATATTAAGAGCAAACAACTTTTTAGCTGCTGAGTATAGCGGTCTTATCCTGCAGAAAGATAAAAATATTTCAATGAAATGCAGTTTGAAATTTTTGAAATATATTTTGTAACATCGATAAATTATTATGCAGTGTTTATCTACCGTTTTAAATTATACTTTATAAGGCATCGATAATTTCAAAAGACAAATGACTACATAATACAATTTTTCCTTTTGGGTTAACCAATAAGGAGCAGCTACAAATGGATGCCGCCGTCCTGGCACAGGGGTAGCGTGTCTTTCCCGTGGTCTAGGCTTCCCTGGTTGGAATCCCGATTTTGGCATGATTGTTATTCTGCCTACTATCTGTGACTAGTGTGAATATGCTTCCATGTAAAAAGAGGTTATGCAAGCGAATGTGAAGCATGAAGTAGCTAAGTCGTGCTCTTGGCCCAAGAATCATCTGAAACTGTAAAGAATTTGAAGATAATATCGGCAGATTCAACTCTTCAAGATTCACGAAGGAATGTCCTTGCTTATATGATTATATTCCATAAAACCTATTGATTCTTTTGCCAAAATTTCTTGCGAAAAAAGATTAATCAGTTTTCGGTGTACAGTGATTGCTTAAATCGCCATCTTATTCGCATTAGTGCGACTTCCTAGGCTGAGTCCTTGCTGTGTTCAAATTAGGTGAACATTTCTGATTTGATTTTATTTTTCTCCTTGCTGTGATTGACAATTGCATCACAAAGAGGTTATGAAAAACCTCTCAGTTGTCATTGTTTTTCTAGTCCGTTTTTAATAATTCGAACGCAATTCATCGGATGTTTTCAAATCTTTTGAATATTTCAGTATTGTGGTTTTGAATTTTTAAATTTGTGTATGTATACCCTATCATTTTTCGATCCTACAATGAGAAATATATTTTCTCTTGACTTGGTAAGTTTTTTGTCATATTATAATTTTTAGATGGTGTATTAAGATTTTAAAATGCTTGTATTATACTCAGCTATTTATTTTATATTTCATTAACCTGAATGTTTTAATTGTGATCCCAATTGCAAGAGTGAATATCTGAACATGTTTTTACTGGTTATTTGTTTAATACTGCGACCGGTTATTGATAATTTTTAATCGAAATGGGAAAATTGCGCCAAGGCGGCCAAGTCGCCAACAAAGATGGCGGACAAAATAAACAAACTGTTCCGCCGAACAGTTATGGTTCCCATTTCCCGCCTTTTTATTTAGAATGTTTAACTAATTATAATTATTTGTTTAATACTGCCCGGTGCCATCTACAGATGCCGAAGGCATCTGTAGAAGGTACCGGGCAGTATTTTTTAACTTTAAAAAAACATCCTAGGGTTTCGCTTTATTACGGAGCTGGAATGCAGTAGCTTCGCTAGCAAATTAAACAGATGGACGATTGGATTAAGGAATAGTGCATATAACAAGTAAAAATACAGGATATTATAGGAACGAATATTATACAGAATTTTTAATATTTAATGTACTTACTTGTTTTATTTAATCCTTTCATAAACACTCAACACTTCAAAACATTCTTTTCAAGCCTCATCAATTCATAAAAAAATATTCCACTCATCCTTCATCCTTTCAGCAGGTTCGAAGTAGTGTCTACCATCCCAACTACCAGACATCCACTCCTGTACGATTGCAGACATAATATTTCGAGGGAACCAAATGTTGAAGCACCAAAAGAATTACGAGAACGGCGAATAATTCCACGGCAGACTTCTTTTAATACGAAAACGCAGACGATTTGCGAATTCGTATAGTGTTGATTAAAAATGGGAAAACGATTTTTTTTTTTTTTTGTAAATATTAACACTAAAAATGAAATAAATGTTATTTTAATTATTAATTTTATTCTAAACTTTCTTTTTGTATAATAATTTTAAATTAAAATAATAAAATTTAAATCATCCGAAATCGATATTTTAAATATTGAATTTATTATAAAACAGTAGTAGTTCATGAACTCAACTATTGTAAAAAGTAGTAAACAAAACAGAATTAGGGTTACTGTAAGAAAGTTCCGTTGGGTTGCCATATTGGCGGAAAACTCGGGGGCACACCGGGCTACACTTCAACCTTGTGTTGAATTGGATTAATCAAATATATTCTAATTTATATTAAACTCAAGGAGATTTATTGGACGCAGTAGACGAAGAAATGTGAATTTGCTGATAGAAATTTACAAATCTGACAATCAAGTTGTTGCATTTGACATATTTTTTCAGAAAGAACTATAGATGAAATTGCAAATGACTATAATCTTTTAATTAATAAATAATCAATTCAAATTGGCTCTTATGATAGTATGAAACTCAGTGTCAATGTGAAGTAACTATATTCCTATCAACACAAAATGTGAAACAATATCGAGATATTTAGAGGAAATTAACCAGTACTCATAATATCGAATAACATTGAGAAGACATCGTACAATATTTTATACTATTAAGGTTAAAAAATGAAATGAAAGACTTTGATTTAAAACCTATGAATTAAATGGAAAAAATGGTAGATTCAATGGATTTCTAATAAGGCAAATCCGAAGACCTCTGGATTGAGAAGCGAGCTGCAGAAAAATCGATTAAATAATGTTATTAAAATATTTAACAAATAAACATGTAAAAAATACCAATTCTTTGAATTAAAAAATTTTGGAATATTTTTTCAAATACAAATTGTCAGGTTACTATCAGTTTTATAACGTAAACTTAATTATCACTGTGTTTATAAACATCGAATGTTTCCTTAAATAATATTGTGCACAAACGAGATACTGTGTAGTCATGAGTTACAATAAATAAATAAGAACTTTCATACTTTCCGAAAGGTATTGAAACAAAAAAAAATTAAATAATTAGCCTGTTGATTAAACTAAAATTGTATTATCTCGCAAGTGAAAGTGAAATTACTAAACGGTGGATCCCAAAATGTGAACTGTTACAAAATGGTTGAATCCATCTCTGGATATTTCAGAAATTTCTAAAGAATTGATTGTGGATTAGTGATAATAATAAAGGGACTTATTTTAGTTTATAAGAAAATAATAAAATGGTTAAAGGTTTAAATAATCTCCTTGTTCCGACAGCAAGAAAATTAGATTAAATTACTACACTTTTCAACTAAATTTTAAGATGTGTATTTTGATAATATCGACTACAAATAAAGTATTATTCTTTTAAAAAATATTTTTTATTAAATTGAACAAGAATTAGATTCACGAGAGGAAAATGTCAAAAATAACCCTGAAAGTAATAACTAAATATGAATGTTGTGTTTTATTGGGAGTAATTAAAGTATAAATAATATAAAAGAGTATGTATGCGTTCTTTTTTCTTTTCTTTTTCTTTTTTTCGCAAGTTCTCTAAATCAACATTTTCTTACTGATAATGATGATATTTGGCACAAGTATTCTATAAAACAAGAAAAAGATCACTTACCACGTTTCAAAATCCAAATATTATAAAATTTTGATTAATTAAAAATTAAGCTAGCTTATAATTTTTTTTTACTTTAACCTTAATATTTCATGAAATCCTAACCTTTAATATTCATTGTTTCATGAAATCCTAATTTGTTTAATCAAATTATGCAATCTCATACTTTTGAAAATATTATATAATTGTGATAAAAAAAAACATTGATTCCAAAGTAAGTCTTCATTTTCCTTTTTTATTTCGTATAACCTAGCGGTTTTTTTTTAAATTTTCAAGCGCAATTATTTGCTCAAAGAAAACTCATTAAATTCTTATTTGAATTTATACGGTGCATTAAATTCACATTTAAGTGTATACAAAATATTATATCTCATAATTAAGTTTATATAGGATGCCAAGTTCAGTCTTGCGAAATAAAAGGGTGAGATCTCTTTTAATAATAAAGTTGTGTGTATGTGTGTGTTCTATATATTAGATCATATGACCTAAAGCTATCACTGTTACATCAGTATTTAATACCGACAAATAAGATTTCTCTAATTATCGAAATGCCGAAACATCAGATATTTTTAATCCGTAAAATTGATATGGAAATAGGCAAATTTTCTGTAACAAAATGACCCTCACAGTAATAAGAAAAGAATTTTAATACCACTACTATTTACAGAAAAGAATTTTAATACCACTACTATTTACAGAAAAGAGTTTGCATACATTTCCTTAAATTACAGATTGAAGTGTGTGTGTTTTTAAATTGTTCAGTTTTAAAAATTAAATCACATGCTCAACAACCACATTAGACACATGCATATTTTGGAAGGTAGGAATGTGCATGTTACGACATAAATTATAAATATGTGTATTTAAAAGTAACGCACGATTATTTTAATAATAATAAATTTTATTTTGTAAATCGTTGTGAATTAAGATTGGCAACAGTGATATTTTGGAACTCTTCAATTGTTGTTTTAAAAAAGATGCGAGAATTTGAATGTAAATAAATTGATGCAAATTAAACTATATTAATTATAATGTAATAAGATTTAGTTTTATATTAAGAATGTCTGCATTTTATTTTTGTTGACAACCGAACGCAATATGTACCTCGAAGCGATTTGTTAATATATTTTATTAAAAATTCAATTCAATAAAAATTAAAAGAAGTTTTGGCATTTTCCTTCAGTAATTTAAGAGATTATTCCTGCATAAAATTTTTACATCATTTTAATGTACCAAAACAGTTATCTTTTCGATGCCATGTATATAGTTTCTGTAAGATTTTATAGTATAATTAATTTTTAAAAATGCTCTTAATATGTTTTAGAATAATATTTTCATATAAGGAATTAAAGCTATATGGTTTTCGTTATTGTTATTGATATTTAATCTTAGTTTTTTTGTACTTTTGTCGAAGACATTTCAATTTAAACTTTGTTTTTTTATTAAAAAAATTAATGTGATAATTGAAACTGAAATGTAATCACAAATGGTAATTATTTTTTTAAAGTTCTTTTCAATGCTTTTATTCTAATGTTCTTTTAATTTGAAATTTTGTTTGCTGATTGACGTATACCGATTTTATTTTTATTATTAAAGATACTTTTATTGAATAATCCTTTGATATAATACGTTAAATCATGAAATGTATTCTGTAAAGCATTCGGAATTTCAACATTGAATTATTCTTTTTACTTTTGCCTTATATTTATTCAGCAACATATGAACAAAATTATGAAAATATATTGCACAATGCTTAGAATAAATAGTATAAAGCTTCTAAAATAGTGCGAGTTACATAACAATTAAAATTTGAAATTTTAAAGTGCTTTCTTGAAGAAGTCCTTAAGTTATTAACAAACGATTCATTTGAAAATTTTTAATTCTAACTTGCGAAAAGTTGCGATTTTGAAATGAAAGGAAACCAGCGATAATCCTTTCGCTAAAATTTTCTCGCATACTTTTTAATAAAGGTGTCGCAGAAATTGTCTTGACGAACTACAGTTACTAAATAATTAGCTACGGTTTGAATTTTAAAAAATTTCAATCTGTTTTGTGATTCTTCGAGTTTTTTACATTTAACCCCTTGCTTGCAAGCGGTTTAAATTATCTAAAATCGAATTTGAGTTTTAGACACGTTCTTCAAAACCGATTGAAACAAAATTAACACCAAATTGCATTTAGGATCACAAAATCCCTTACCATATAGATATATGTATATTAAGTATTAAGTTATCATTTTTAAGTTATCGAATTTACATGTGTCTGAAAGTACAGACCAACAGACAGTCTAATCCTTGTATTAGGCGTAAAATTTGATAGGCAGTAATATAAATAGTAAATCTATATATCAAATGTTATCTATCTAGCGCTCCACGTTTTGTAGGTGTTTGTGGTAAAATATCTACAGACGACTGGACAATAGAGACTTCCTCTAGACGGTTTTGTTCAAAATTTAATATAAATCTACAAATATTGTGTAAAGAATATAAGCCCTCCCCTTTATTGTTTAGTTCAATGAGTTTTTAAATTATAATTTTCAGAAACAACAAAGGTTTTCCAAAAATGAGTTTTGCGGAGAGGGGAAGACTCAGGGAGGCCAAAGATATGAAAATTCATCAAAATCTCAGATTCGAATTTGTTTAATGATTACCCACAATACTTACTTGGTATTTCGTGTATAAGTACAAATGGCTGATTTTATATTGATCAATAATTTAAAGCTGCGTAAATAACCAATTAGGATCTATCATCTGTACCTATTACCTCAAGGTTTAGGTTTATTTATTATAACGTCCCGTTTTAAAGCAACACGAGGGCTATTTTGGGACGGACCTCGTAATTTTGAACCAAGGTCAGGTGACGAGGACGACACCTGAACTGGCACCCCCTCTCCACGCCACACCAGTGGGAGGACGTTTGGCCTGACAGATTTAACGTGCAAGAGACCCCCTCACACGACGGTTCTTCGGTGGAATCGAGTCTCGAACCTGAAACCATCAGGTTCAGAAGCCGAGACCTTACCACCGGGCCACAACGCCCCCTTCTATTATCTCAAGGATGGACTGCCCAATGTTAATTATTATTTCTTACTGATGAAATCAAATAGTAGGGCATCTTGGACCGAACACACTTTGATCATAAATTGTTCACGTTGATCTCATAGATCTTAATAAAATAAATTTTATCTTAAAATTTAATCATCATAAGGAAAATTCAGACAACATGATAATATTAAAGATTCAGATTAATAATGTTTTCTGATTATATGGAATCTGTTAGTGATGCTACTCTGGATTTATTTAGGGAAAAAACGTCACAGAAATAAATGTCAGATCGTTTCAAAATTTTGACAAATAATTGTTAAATGCTACAAAGTCATTTTGTAAAAGGTTTTTACTGATTAAACTGAAGAATTCTCTTGATTATCTGTCCAAGTAGTGGGAATAGTTTGAAAAGATAGAGGGTAAAGTATAAGAAACTGTCTTCTAAGCAGGAAGGAAAAAATTCTGCAATTTCTTTCGCACAAAGGCCATCTATAAATATATAAAAATATTTGAAGTGATGTTTAATAAAGATAAAGAATTTATTTTTAAATCCTTTTAACGAACCCAATCTTATAGTTTAAGATGGAAATATCTTGAATCACTTTTATCGTATATATATATATATATATATATATATATATATATATATTAATAATATATAATATTCCTGTAGAGGTCGAAAGTATTACAAGTTTGGTAAATTTTGCGTTTTTAGAAGAATAAGGTCCCAAAAAGTATATTTTTTTCATTTAAGGGGATATCTTTTCGTATAATTATGTTAAATAAGTCTAAAGACAAGTTATAATTAAATTATTGACAAAACAATTATTTAATTTTAGAAAAAATTAAATACAAGCAAAATGTACAGATTTTCAGTATCGGAATCCATTTTGGTTCCCGGAATAAAATAAAGTTTCTGGCACATTTGATCAGAAAAGATAGCAAAAGAGTTCAGGTTAACCGAAAAGTATGCAATATTTGGCTAGGCCTCCTTTGACTTCGATCACAGCAGCTCCTCTGTTAGGCATGGAACTTAATAGGTTCTGCTATATTTCTTTCGAAATTTCAAGGTGACAGACTTTAATTTTTGTGTCTTGACGTTGTCGTTTTGTTCTGGGATTATTCTCAGTTCTTATTTTTCTCGTTATACTCAACAAATTCTCAGTGGGGTTTCATTATGGAGAGTTACTAGCCCATACGAGAACACTGTTTTGTAAATGCAACCTTAACCTAAAATAACAAATGTTTTGATATAGAAGTCAGAACTAAGCTAAAATAATTAAAAATTAATTGTAAATTTTATTTTACCTTTTTTCGATGTATATCAGAATGCCAGATCTTACTAAAATATCTTTTTTTCTGCTTTGGGAACATTTCATAAGCACTACGAAGCAATTGGTCCTTCAGCACACCAACACATTTTTCACCCTTCATGGGTCCCTTTACGAAATGATGTGGTCCAGTTGACTGATATGACATGCACCCCCACAATATTACCCTTTCTGAAGGCTTTGATGTACGAATCAAGCATTCTGGCTTTATGCTCTCCTTCGTTTTAAGCCTAATGTGGCCGGGCTTATGAAACATTAAAGAAAAGCGATTTTTGTCGCTGAATACAACTTATCGCCTTTCCGAAAAACCCCAATGTTTGTGCACTTGGCCCACTTCAATCATTTTTTCTTTATTGCTTTTGACAACTGCTATTTTTCTTGATACTTGCCTTGTAACCGGCTTCACAGAGCCTCCTGTGAACTGTTCTGAGTCTGTTACTGAGAGACGTGGACTCATTCCGTTCTCTTGCAAGTGTAGCAGAACTTGCACATCTAACTTTGCTGCATAATCATGCCAATGTAGCATCGGTACGTTTAGAAGATAACTTCAGACGACCACTTATATGCTTTTTATTTACGGTTTCTGAGTCTCTTTATGAGACATGAAACGACTCACTGCCGTTGCAACGATGAGCAGTCCTAACATTCAAAATGTCTTCTTGGTGCATTGAAATAACAACCTGGTCCTTCTTACCAGTTAATTCACATATTTCAAAAAGAAATAAACACTTTAAATTTCAAAGCAATGCTTTGCGAATGCACTTTAACAGCGCCACAAACAAAATGAAATCCTTCGCAATTAGAGCAATTTTATAATAAATTATCAGGATGAGACATTCGTTGCAGACAATTGTTTCACATTTGATGAAGCAATAGCTGCAAACTTCTCTGCAACATTTATACTAAAAAATATCACTTCAAATGAAGAAAATATGCTTATTACTTTTTGGGAACTTATTCTAGGAGTGAAATTTCTCAAACTTGCAATACTTTTTACCAGTAGTGCATATATATTTATTTACTTCATGAATCTAGGAAACATACCTAGCGATTTGTATCAGTTTTAAATGTTTAAATAAGGTTCTGACTTTTCCGCTCTGAAATGTGGGCAGTGCGGTACAGTAGTCAGAACAAAACTTTGCTGCATAATCATGCCAATGCGGCATCGGTACGTTTAGAATAGTTACGTCCTGGGTTCGAGTCTAGCTTTTAGCTTTATTTCTTTATTTATGGGTTTGTATTTAATATTTTTTTTCTTTTTTAAGTTTATCTAAACAGGTTATCTTTTCTGAAAAAAAAGTGATTTCACACACACATACACACACAAATTGTAGCTAAATATTGGAGCCTTTTTCTATCTGCTCTCATGGTGACAATGTCATATAGAGTCATCTCGGATTCTCTTTCACCATGGTAAAACTGAGGGTAAGTTCAAAAATATAAGTAATGATAAATAAATTGTAAAATGAATACTGTAATATAGCAGATTGTTTCGAGTAACATATTAAACTAAGAGCATTCGGGATTTTTTTTTATTGAAATGACCGGTTTGTTTGTAGGCAAGATCGAAAGATATTCATATATAATCAGCATGTGTTTCGTAACAAAATATTTTCTTCCGGATGTTATTCAACTAATATATCGGTAAAGAAAGAGAAAGTATCTTGACTAAGTTTAAAACGTCTGAGAGCCTAGGCTGTATCAATTAGGTTACACAGTCAGGGCAATTAATTATAAGTTCAAAAATATATCTGTATTTAATAGTATAAATTGGAATTATTTTTAGGACATAAGGGTTTTCTACGAATCAAGTTTACGGGAAAAGTTATTATATCATGCACAACCATTCAGTCTGTTAGGTCCCTATCAAAAAAAATTAAGAAGTTTACATCGATGTCAGTTTTATAATTATTTATCTTCAAATAAAAACATTATTCACGATAGTCTAAGTTTAAGAGATAACGGCTTCATAAAACCACTACTTCGAAATGTAGGAAAATTTCAACGATGCACTCTAGTCTCTTAGGATATGCTTTGGTAACAAGGACTTAGAGAGTCCTATTTTGTACAATAATATGCTAAATGGGGATCGATTGATTCAATTACTTTTCAATGACATTGCGCCTAAACTCTTTGAAGTTTGGGAGTACTTTTACAGATGCAATTACAATTAGATGGTTCTTTACTTTACTACACGCCAACAATAAGGCGAACATTGGATACGGATTTTCATCGAAGATGGATTGACCTACAAGGATGGTTGAACTTGCGTCTAAAACGGCAGACTTAACACTTTTTGACTTTTATTTAAGGGATAGATTATGTTTGTCAGTGCATATTATGTCTCCTGTAGATGCTCAGTTGGCAGAACATCTAATTTCTGATTGGTTAGGTTTGATATCCCAACTTCTATGTTTTGTCTAAAGATTGAAATACGTTTATTAAAAATGTTATGTATTGTTCATCTAACATCTAGACGGTTCTGAATTTTTCTTAAATATTCAAATTGGATTGTTCTCGAATATTCTACATTATTCTCATCAATAATAGGCGTGTCCTCTGTCCCGTGTAGCTTCTTTCCAGTAAATCTAATTGCTTGTTTAAATCAACGAGGCAATTCTTAACATCTTAGTGACAACATTATATTAATTTATCTGTCAGAACACCAAAGTGCATCTACCTAAAACAATTTTAATTATAAACTTTAGAATGGGAAGCATTGCTTTCATATGAATTCGGGTGCCGGCTTTTGAACATCGTATGAGTGCCAAATGTTTTTTCTATCAGACGAGAAAGATTCTCGGGGCTTCCATTGATTTGCTTTCAATGATTTAAATAATTATGTAAATCTCACTCTTTATAATTATTTACTCTGAAATATTTGTAGACTACTCCTTATAAGGGATAGACTGTGAGTTTCTTTAGTTTTAAATGTTTTTGTTATGAGTTCCTTGATATACAAGAGATATTGAAAGTTCAGTAAGGAAAGATATGATAATTTATTTTAGTTATGCTTCAATTCTAAGCTTTTGATGTTTATTATAACCAATTTTCAAAAGATGATGAAACTACTAAATTTTTCTTATTTTTAAATTTATAAACTAAAATATGAATTTTTGTTCTACCATTACCACTGAATTTTTCTTATTTTTAAGTTTAAAAACGCTAAAATAGGAATTTTGATTCTCCAATTATCACAATTTTATGTTCGTATTATTTTTGTAATTCTTTTTTCTGTCAGTTTATGAATAGTTTTATGTAGCTTCCTTTAAAATTGTTTGAATAAATTATGACACAATCTTTCGGGGAAAGCATTCATTTCTTATTTCGAGGTTTGAGTAAGAGTTTACCTGTTAGTTTCAATCATTTCAGTTTCTTAACTAAACTCCTGACAATTCAAACAGAGGCTTTAATTTTATTTTATTTTAGTAATTCTTGTGGATGATGGATACGAAAATAAATGTTAAAGAATTACGCAGCATTCTTTTGCAATTGGGGCTAAAATAGTCCGTCCTTAATTCTTTTACCGTATTGATATTTAACTTGAAGTTTTTTGTTACTTACGGCACTTTACGAGCCCGCTGACAGTTAGTTGTCTGCGACTTAGGCTGAAATGAGAGTCTTGTTTTTCCAGTAGTACCAAATAGGGCCAACAGTACGACTTAGCTACTTCATACTTCACATTCGCTTGCACAATCCCTTTTTACAGGGGGGCACATTCGCACACCTCACAGATAGAACACAAAGGAATACCCATGTTCGGGACTTGAACCGGGACACTTAGATCATGAGGAAGATACATTACCTTTATGCTAGAACGCTGACACTTGAAGTTTACTGATCAGTTTAGGAAAGCAATTATTTTATTTTATGTATTTCTTTGCAATCTTCTTATTGGATACACCTTCAGGTGTGGAATTTTTAATGAGTGCAATTTATTTATTTTTTCTCTAAGTTCAGATATTCGATCCCTTTCTTTAAAAAGTGATCTAGTTTGCATTTACAAGGTGATAATCACAAACATTATTGGTTCGCACTTTTTGAATTCTGTACAGTAAAAGCTCCTTATTCGCGCTTCCTCCATTCGCGTTTTCACTATTCGCGGATTAAAAAATGCGACCCAATTCCTATATTCGCGGCTAAAAATCTCTTTATTCGGGGATCTAATAAGTACATACATAATAATAAAAGGATTCCAATAGGTATCCAACCCAATATCCTTTGTAAATGCCTCAGATGGACTAATAAAAAAGTAAAATAGATCTTATTACAACTTTGTCTAAAGTATGTTGCTAAATGTAAACCGCAAACATAGCCGAAATCACGAATGGAATCGGACGAGATGGGTTCGAACAGATAGAATCAAGTGACATTCAGGAATTGCTTGAATCGCCAGATGAAGATCTGACTGAAACCGACTTGGAGGAATTGTTAAATTCACGGCCCGTTGAAGAAGAGGCTTCAACAAGCACTGGTAACATGACATTTAATTTGAAAAATCTTAGTGAAGGTTTAAGAATGGCAAATGAGCTTTGCGATTTCTTTATGAACATTGATCCATCTATGGATCGAAGCCTTATTTTTAAGAGGCAAATTGCAAACGCGACTGCTGCGTATCAGTCTGAATGGAAGGAGCTTTTAAAAACTGCCAATCAAGAGAAAATTACAAAATTCTTCAAACCATTGCCCAAGCCTTAAGATAATTAATCAAAATGCTCCAAAACTTCAATTAAATTGATTTTTTATGTATTTGTTTTTTTTTTTTTATTTTGTCACCTAGGAACGTATCCCCTATAATCACATATAAATTACCATTCCGTATTCACGGTTTCTGTATTCGCGACATATTTATGGAACATATACCCAGCGAATAAAGAGCTTTTACTGTATTTTATAAATCCATGTGATGTGGCATTTGCTAAAGTATTTCACGAAAATGAGAAATTTGTATAAGATATACAATTGAATAAATAACAAACAACATAACTACTGCTGAAATATATTTCTGGGAAAGATAATTATAATTAAATACATTAATTGCTTATTGTAAAATAAAATTATTTTGATTTGGTATTTATTACTATTAATGGTATATATTACTACCCGAAAGCCCCCGTACATAAATACTGAATGACTGGACCACTACTACAGTAGCACTGAAGGAAACTGTGGTTGATTCTTTGGCCATCACCTGCCACGGTACAACCCTCCCTTTAGGAAGTAAGTCCCGCTATCGTTGGGAGGAGCCAGATCCCTCACCTTTTGTGTTCCCACCAGGTTGGAGGGATCCAACTACCATGCCGGAAGCATCTCATCCTCAATTACGAGTTTCCACCTCGGGGGTCACTTGGGTTTGATATAGATGAATTAATTAAAATCAAAGCAAAAGGAATCGAAACTAATTGAAACTAAATTTGGTGAAATCAGAATCGTTTTAATTAGAATCTAAATTTAGTAAATTTAGAATAGAAACTAAATTTGATAATTTAGGTATATTTAACATTCGTCATTTTCTCAACGAGTAGCCTTCATAGCTATAGCTTGAGGTATTAAACTGCATTTCAGTCCTTTTCGCCTATTCCGAGTTAAGCTTACATTGAGACATTCTCTTCAAAACTTTTTTTGTAGCCTGACAACTGTCACGCTCCATTTTTGCATGGTTTTTCTCTTTCTCTCTTCACCGCAGCATACCTCAACCACCAAACTCAGATATTGTAGAAATCCCTGATACTATAATGCGTATAAACGAAAATATTTAAGGAAAAATAAAAATCCCCAAATCATAATCAATAAAGATCTCATGCTCAAGACTACATTACAATATTGCAATGCAAAATTGAGTGTATTAAATGACGAAATAATGAATTCATGAAATTTTATGTAAAATTAAGTTTGCTTGGAAAATACCTTGCTTAGAAATATTTATGAAACTTAGGCGAAGGTGAACTAAATTTTAGTGGGAATAAAGTTATACCAGCCAGTATCTGAGCAAAACAAATTTCCGTTGTAATTGTGGAACTACACTTAAATTCTTGTTTTGATCTTGATTTTTTTTTTTAATTTTCCATCTCGCTTTTTCCCCTTATATCTTTTTGCATTCCAACATTACTCGGAAGGTGAAGAAAAGCACATTTCACACATAATCATTAACAAAATCATTATAGTTGGAAAATAAATAATTTAATACAGTGAAATATGTTAATAAAAAATAACGTGATGATACTTAAAAGTACGATTATTTGGTCCCAGCGGGAAAAGTACTTCCAGTAACCCTTAGCTTCATGCTGAATTTAATTTTTCGCCGTGTAAACAACAAATTGATGTCATTACTTCATTTCATTTTTTATTTAGCAGTTTAGCCACTGTTCATAAGCATTTATTTGCAAATATGAAATCATTTGAGTTTAATCAATGAAATTAACAGGTCTTTTGGGAATAAAACATACACGGATTACACGGCTGAAAAATTGAAAGGATTTTTAAGTGCTGCAAGCTCAATATATATAGTGATAAGCGATGCGTGATGGAAAGATGCGTAACAGTGGCATTGTTGATTGCATGGAACTATCTATAAAAGTTAGAAAAGTGCGTGGAGAAAAAGAACTTTCCGTACTCAAAGTGATATTGTTTAAATATAAATATATTAATTTATCTATAATTATAGGAAAAAGGAATATATTCACTTTTAATAAGTAGTAACTTTTCATAAACTGTTAAATCCTTTAAGGATTAGTAAGAAAAATATGAATGAATCTTAATATTTTCTCATTTAATATAAAATTAATGAAATATTTTCAATTTCAGTATCTAAAACTTTAATTGCCGTTGTAATTAAAATGTATTTATATTATTAAGATACGTTAAATGCTTTTTAAAAGAGGTTAAATGCCTTATTAAACATTCAAAAATCGAAAATTTTGAATTTTATGATCATTAATGGTGTATATAATATTTTTTTCATTTACCACTAGCTAGCAACTAAATATTTAATTGCTAAACTACTATTACAAGTTCTTCATAACTCTCTGATTGCCCAATTTGTGGACCGAAATTGCTTTAAAATTTTTTGAATATTTTAAGACTATATGTATATATATATTGGAGAATTAAAAAAGGCATTTTTTTTTAATTTCTAGAAAGTATTTTTTGTATAGATTTTTAAGGTGAGCAACTAAGTTTCCAGAAAACCTGATTTCAGATATTATCAATAAAAAAAAATTTTAAAAAAATTCAGTTGAATTGCAGTTAATTTCGATTTATTGCTTAATATAAAAAAGTAAAATATGAAAAATTTAAGGTGGAAGAGGAGGAATTTTCTTCATGTCAATTTTGCATCACTGCCTAACACTTTACAAATTAATTGAATCATGATCAGAGTCATCGTTATTTGAGGAGCGGTCTACAAAAATCTAAATCATTATCGCTATCAAAACTAAAATCGCTTTCAGAATCTGATAAGTCTTCAGGAATAATACTCTCTGTCAGTCGCTGAACATTTTTAGTAGCCATACCTGTAAGAAAAAAGTGAAGTTTGTGCAGTAATACCATGTGCCTTCAAATGCCGCGACTTAGTGAGCATCTGTTGCCATCTGTTGACCAAAACATGAACTAAATGTCTAATACTGTATATAATTCATTACAATAGTTAAACGGGGGAAAAAAACCTTGAAAATGTCAGGAATTTTATGTTCTTTCATTTGATGTAAGAGTGTAGTATGAAAACTAGAGAATTTTTAAAGATATTCAAAAAAAAAAAAAAAAAAACTAAATTCTACACAAGAAAACATTGGTGCAACATTAAACTGCAAAAACTTTTAAAAAGGTGCTTCCCTTTTTTTAACTTCACAGTTGAAACACCATTTGTTATTAATTTAATTAAATTTTTACAGCTTCCAATAGTTCTGCGACTCTTCATATTTTTTTTTTATTTTCACCTATTAAACAATGTGTGGGACCTTATGCTATATGGTTATTCGTTATCCTCTGGATGAATAATATCATCTCTAAATTTGCCGGTCGAATACGGCTGTGTGTGTGTGCGTGCGTGCGTGTGTGTGTGTGTGTGTAAATATGGGAGAAAAATAGATACATGTCAATTTATATATATTATATTTCAAGCGATGTTTTGGTGGGGAAGGATTGGAGCTGGAAACTTTTTAGAAATGATTCATTAGGTCACTAAATTATGAAAAAAGCATGGAAGCAAAAATTTGTACAAAATGTGAATTTATACATTGCTGAAAGTATAAATGAATAAAATATTGTTCGCTAAAATATAATATCAACTCATTTTATATTAATGATGCAGTATCACTAAATTATGACAAATCAGTTTTGGAAAAATTCAACAAAAATTTAAATGTTTCATAAAACTAATTATTTTTATTTGATACTCTTTCGGATAAAAAGAAATTGGGGATTTAAAAAAATCTGTTCAGGAGCAATTTAAGCATATAAATCACCATCATAATATAATTTATGCTTCAATTATGAAGAAATGTTACAAGAAATAATCCCCTTCCTTTTATTTTGCAGCCCTTTTAAAAATATTAATTGTTCTACTTATTCAAAATTTTGGATTATTTTATACTACATCCCACGAGAATGCTATTTAATCATTATTTATTTATTTGTAATAAATTATGCAAATTAAAACATGCCTTTCGAATTCTTATTTAGTAACGTTTCTTTGCCCCTAACAATAAACTTAAAAAAAAAACACATAAATATTGATTAGAGTAAAATTACTGGTTGAAATAAAAATGTGAATAATTGAAAATGTTAATTGAGTGACATATTTGTTATATTTACATATATTAAAAAGGCATTTTTTTTAACTTTGCCATATGTGTATTATATATTATAGTAATCGTCAAAAAATTCGCTCTCGAGATTTTGCAAAGTCTCCGCGTTTTAAGGCCTTATCACACGGCAAAATATCTTCGGCACTTTCCGTCAGCAAACGACAAGGAAAGTGACGTCTCTTGCGTGATGGCGCATGATTGGTTGAATTTTGTTTGCGGACAATATTTCCTACAACATTTTCGAACTGGTTCGAAAAAGTTGTGGATTATGAAACTTGCTTGGCCGGTTTTTGAGGGTAGAAAAGGGAAAGTGCTGGCAAAATTTCACCGTGTGATAAGGCTTTTAGACCTCTCTGAGTTCAAAAAATACATTTTTTCAAAAATTTCTCCTGTCTGTGACAATGGTAACTGAAAAACGCTTTGAACTGGACGGATGAAATTTGGTACGCGGTCTTTACACCAAATCCGCAGATTCCTATCGAATTTTGAGTAAAATATATTCAAAGGAAATCCGTCTATCTGGATATTCGCATATTAGCTAACAGAACAGCTAAAAAGACGAAAAGAACTGGATAAGATTCGGTAGACAAATTTATCATCTGTAGTGAAAATGTCTAAGTTTGAATCAAAACAAACTAAAGGTTGATTGTCTGTCAGACTGTACTTTTAGAAACATGTTTATGTGATAATTTTTTTAAAAGCAAAGATTTAAATATAACAAATTAGCTATAGAATTTTGCGACTGTAAGTGCAGTTTTTTTGTCAAATCATTTCAGTCTATTAAAAAAAAAACGTTTTTAAAGTTTAAATTGGATTTTCGGATACAATTAACAGCATGTCAGGGCGAAAAGTTTGCCAAGAGTAACACGACAATAAAAAACTTAAATTCAAGTCCAGAAGTTAATATTTTGTTATTATTAAGCACGCGGAAATCCTGCAAGAGTTTCTCTGACATGACAAGTTTATTAGAAAGTAAGCGAGAAAGTTTCGGGAAGATCACCCCTGCTGTTTACATATATAGTAATTTTTAACTTATTTGCCTAAAATTTTATATGTGGGTATTTTTCATTATTCAGAATCATTTAAAAGAGAAAAAAAATGTAGGTTGCGACCGGAAAGATTTGAAGATGATGTTACATGAGTACAATTTATAGTTTATCAGCATGTCCAATTTCCAATACAACGTAGAAGCATGCTTCTACGAAAATGAAGGAACAGTCCATAATAGGGACAGATATAGCGGGACACCCCCGACCGGCCAACTGTAAAGTCTTAGGCACAGTAAATCGGAGGGCCCGCGAAAAAAATACCAACACGCTCTTGGAGCGGCACTCCAGCTTCGCTCACGAGCCCGACAGAATCAGCCGACAAAGCAAACCCGTGAAAGAATTACTCCAGAGATCCATCGGCCTGAGCCAATTGACCTGTAGTCATCATTCCCTCCATAATTGGGACAGTTAGGTTTTCAGACTGGCAGAAGCATTCTTCATACTTTGGACCATTTTAAGAAAATAAAAGAATTAAAAAAATAAATATTGCAATTTTATTGTATATAACAAATGCATTAAATTCCGTAGAATGGTCAGTATACTTAAAGCATAAAAAAAGAGATGATGATGAAATATCACGTGGAGCACTTCAAATTTGAGGATCAGCAGATTGTGATTGGTTTTCGCCATTTGGGAGGGCACAGTACCCCCAACCGATGAGCGACGTGATTCTCACAGGAAGGATTATATAGTGACCGGCGATTACTCTTAGGACTCAACTTTATTCCCCGCCAAGTCTGGCCATTCAGATTTATTTATGTGTTTTACTGGCAGATTGAAATAGTCAATGTGTTATATCTGCTACTTATGGTTACACTTTGTTTGGAATAGAAGGATTGTCAATATTGATTTTTATTGTTCTAGGAGCATGTCTCAGTGATAAAGCTTAGGCCGATCCTAGCCATGGCAGATAGATTGTTTAGAAGGATAAGTTGTTTCCATATTGCTCATTTACAATTTTTGCTGATGATATCTAGCCATAATCACCCGAGAGTGCTTCTTATAAGTATACTGAAAATTTAAGAGAATCTATTCAAATTATAAAAAAATTGGGCTGAAGAATTAAAGATTAATTCAGATAAGTCCAAATTAATTTTATTTCTAGTAGAAAAAAAAAGTTTCTTTCTAGTTTGAAATTAAGTGGTGTTAACATTAATCATGTTAAAATCATAAACTATCTTGGTTTGGTATTTTATGGAGGGTTAACATAGAAACGACATCTTGCTCGTATTCAAGAAAAAATAATGAATTTACAAATTTAAAATTATATGATATTCTAAGAAAACTTGAGGCGTAAATCTTCTGATAGAGAATAAATTTGTTCAAGATCAGCCGTAAAGGTCCTTTTATCTGGAGCTTTTAGATCTGGAGATATTTAGTTTTCAAATTTGATAAAACTTCAAATTCAAAATATTATCAAAACCCAGCAACCTTTAGCCACCAATTATTATTTAAAAAAAAAAAAAAAAAAAAAAAAAAAAACCCTGCAAAATTCTTTCAAAGCGGGATATTAAAATAACCAAATTATTACTTGCTTTTAATTTCATTTAAATCTCTTTTGTGCAAGTAAAGCATTAATTTAATTTGTTCGTACTGTAGAATTTCGATTTTGTATTTATAGCAAGAATTTCAAATGATAATGTAGTGTTTAAGATTAGATCGGGCACCAATGAAATACACAATCTTCGAAGTCTGCTAAACCTCTTGTAAAATGATGAATGTAGCTTGTCATAGGTTTTTCATGCCAGCACAATGACGAGTTATACACGTCATGCGACTAAAGTTGCTGCTGTATAAAAATTGGTTTTAAATTCCTTGTGTACTAAATCCGGCAGCATTTTTATTATTTTGTTGATATCTCATATTGTTTTCTATTAGATTATCTTGGCACAAGTTACGGTAAAATTGTTTATAGTAAGTGGATTTCATTTTCTTATAAATATTTAGCATGAACATTTGTCATACTAAAGGAAAAATATGCTGTGAAATTCTCAAATTATCACTGAAATTCCAAGCGTAAACGCGAAAACTGAGGGCTAAAAAGCAGTCACAGTTATTCGAAAAAGTGTTGAATATGAACTTACAATTATATATGATATTGACAATTATATTACTTATATGAATTACAGTTATATCGATATCAATAATATAATTTAAAATTAACAAAATATAAGAATTATAAAATAATTTTTAAATAAAATTTAAAGTGTGCTTTAAGTAAAATTTAAGTGTACACACTAGAAGATTTTTTTTAACTTTAAAAATTCAATTTTTTAGTGGGTCATTGATGAATGTTTTAGCTCATTTCATTGACAATAAAACCATATTACACTAATTATTAATTCATTAATTAATATTTAATGTGTTAATTAGCATTTTTTAAAAATCCTAATTTGTTACAAAAACACAATTCTAGTTGCAAAGTATGCTTAATATTAGTCTTCATGCAGTTTGCCTCAATAAGATTATAAAAATATAGTTTTTTTAAACAGTTTTTTCATCAACGATGAATAGATAAAGCGAGATTTCTTCTGTAATTTAAACTTTTCAATAGCTATTAAGAATTTATTTCTATAAATATATCTTTGATTGAGATACAATGCATTCTTTGTTTCATACGGATTATTTTAGTCAATAAATAATTGTATTTGGTTAATTTCTTATTGAGTTATGATTGTCTGAATGAAGCAACAATCTTCATAAAATGAGTTTTAAAAATATCGACACTAGAGTTTTTAATAAAAGTACCTAAAAAAATCCTTATAATTCGAGAAATATTCCGAATATTGACAACATCTTGATATCGTCTGAAAGTTAAAGAACCAGAGAACATTTTGAAGCAATAAAAAAAATATTCGATATTTTGAACGATTTTCGAATTTTCAAGTATGTATTGTATATACACCATAAAAGAGTATTTTATACATAATTTTTCATTATTAAATTTTACTGGAAGCCTTTAGTACAAAATCTTTTAGATTTACGTTTGAAAAATTGAGGATTTTTTTTAATAAGTTTTTTGAAACTATGCCATCAATATGTTTCAAAGAATTAATTTTTATTGTGAAAACAAAACCAAGAGCAGAAACTGATTATGAACTATATAAAGTAAGAATGTTAATTTGATAAGACCAAAACAAAGATTGAAATTTTCGAATGTAATTAAATAAGAGAAAATTATACTTCAAAACATTTTAAAAAATTGTTTCAATTCAAGAATTTTATTGCAATAGGAGGAAAATTAAATGATATCCTTCAAAAGAATTTTTATAATTTTAAAGGATGGTATAGCAATTATTTTTATATTATAAGAATGCTGTAATTTAAAATTATAAAAACAAAAAGTTACTTAAATTACTTCGAATTAATTTTAAAAAATCATTCCGCCTTCCAGAATGCAACTCTGAAAATACGGAATAGAATTATGTCACATTTGGTGACTTTAGGTTCAAAAATTTGCCAATAGGTATGCATCATTGCGTTTTATATTTAGTAGAGAAAATACCCATAATATATTCATATATATATAATTTTCAACATTGTAACGTAAAAATTATTGAAATTAATTACTAAACTCACCAGTCAAGTTTTACAAAACAGATAGCTTAAAAATCAATTAATAAAGAGATAAAAATTTAAATAAATAAATAAAAGATAATAAAAAAATTGTGAAATGAATTCTATTTTCGCAAATTTCAAGTTATCATGTGAGAACATAAATTTTTAAGCCACTATTTGTCGTAATTAACTTAAGTCATTAACCAATTTAAACCGAATTAGAATTCAGCAAATGAATAATTTAAAAATCAAGCTCTAACTTTAGCTGGCAATAAATCGCCAAGTACGACAACATTCTGCATTATTTTCTTATAAACCTAAAATCAAAAAACGGATGCCTCAAAATCGTTTAACCACCAATTTGTTTTCTGGGCCTTTTGATGCTTCAAAATTAGTTGAATACGCATTTTGAGGCTTCAAAAACCCCAAACCCAAACATCCTCTCATGATTTTAAAAAAGAAAAATTTAAATGAATTTTCATTTTAGTAACTTCGTCAGATTACTAACCATGATTTTACATTGCTAACTGATGCCACGATTTCCATATAGCCGCATTGAAACGAAACATTGCCGAGTTTGCATAGCTGACTTTGGACTTATGACTCTGGACTCATACCCAGGAGATCGAATCCCAAAAGACTTAAAATTTGTTTAAGTATTTTTTCTTTATTTCCAGAAAATTCTGGACCTTTCTTTAATTTACCAGATAAGTACTCTGAACTTTTCTTACTGTCTCCAGAAGGGTATTCTGGAACTTTCCCTACTTGTATAAAAGCTGAAGATCTCTCAGTCACAGTTCAGAGTTGAGTTAATAAATTGATTTAACTCTACTTCTTATGTATACTTGTGTTCTATCTAAGTGACAATATAATTATATATTTCATGTGTACTTTAATACTGTTGAAATACATTGACATTTGATATCTGAATTACAAATATGTAATATTCGAAAAGCATTTTAAGGGAGAAAAAAAATCCAAGATCAATATTGATAGCTAAGAAACTTTTTTTTTTCATGCGAATACAACCCTATTGGTTGTTGATGTTAATATAAAGGGTCGGTTACACGACCGTCTGTTTCACAGATTTGGTCATAAATCAGACCTCCGACCCACTGGGGGACCACACTCCCCCCAATAGCCAGGAGGCTGCGCTTCCCCTTCGAGCCCTCTTGGACTCTTTGATGCCTGGGGAGTTTACCAACAAATTGTCGGTAAAGTCGACGGGCATCAAAGGAGACCAGAAAACGCAAGAGGGGTCAAAGGGCGGCGCATGGCTCGCCTGCAGACTGCGTATAGGCCGTGTAACCGGCCCTTAAGACGTCTGCGAGTCAAAGAATTTCTTTTCTTTGCATTTCTTTGATGTAATCCATCATATCTGAATCGAGATCAACAAATCCATCACAGGTGACATCATAAATCTGAAAAACAATTGCTTGACCAATGGTCGATAACACACAACGCGCTGTCACAGACTCCATTTTTGATAATTTTAAACTCGAGCAATTTTTTGAATATTGTTTCCGAAATACAACACTGAATTTTCTTGCATGGAAAAAGACGGCTGGTGAACAATTTCGTTAGATTCTCCCTTTATTTAAAGTATAAAAGATACATTTTTTTCTCTTCAAAATGTAATAATATTTGTGATTAATTAAAAATCAGAACGTGGAAATATGGTAATGGTGCAAGAGAAAATATCAACTAAAATACAGCGTTGTAATTTGAATATTCCCTGACAAGTGCCATTAAAAAAATAGGATAACCACACAATGAAGAAAAACGGAACTATTGGACTGTTTACATTACAGAATTCTCTTAAGAAGTATTTCATCTGAAGTCACAATTCATTCATAAATTACATTTGCCCTAATAATATTAGATAACGTATTGCATGCCTAATTAGGTTGACATCTACTTTAGACAACGCCCTTCACGCCAACAGTCCTAAATCACCAAAATAGCAACATATCTGAAATAGGGTTACTACAAAAATAATTGTTTACCTGTTTGAGTTATCATATTGTCGAAAAACTCAAGAAGTATATTAAACTAAATTTCAAACTTTAAAGGAATATTCACTATCTTTCTGAAATGTTATAAATTAAGGAATATTTTTATGATATTTACTTTAAAATTTTACTTTAGTCTTCATTAATCTGATGTTCTGTTTTGCAAATCTTATAACAGTTATTTTTAATAAAACAATCAAAGTAATAACAATTTTTAAATGCCTCTAATAAATAATTTTTTTTAAATGTTCGACGCTAAAAACATAAATAATTTTAAAAACCAGTTAAAATAAGTGATTTTATCCTTTTTTTAGATTTTTATCTAAATGGTTTGAAATTTGTCAATAACATAAAATATAATTTTGTCTAATCAAGCATAAAAGTAAAAGATGAGCATTAAATTATTATTATGGCGATAATAAACTACTTTATGTCCCATTTTGATACACATATTTGTTTGAATTCAACTTGTGGAATTTAAATCTTTAGAAAAGATAAATAATACCAGACATTAAATTTGTAGATTCTCCTTTTATCTGTTAATCTAAATGTAGTAAAAATTTTATTCTCTGTGGCAAAAAAAAATATTTTTTTTTTTATATATATATATTTTCTATATTTTGAAAGAACTGTGATTAATATAATTTACTGAAGGAAGTCATGCAGCAAATATTTAATTTGTAAACCAAAATTTGAATCATAAAAAAGAACCTTAATAAGTAAAAAACATAATTTTGAACACAATAATAAAAAAAATACCATGAATGACAATATGAATCGGAAATAAAGATCTCATTTCCATTTCACATTGCTATTCATTGCATTTTTTTTATTATTATTGTTCTATTCAAAATGATGTGCAATACTTGATGCATCTTGGTATAAAAGTGAAAATATTTTGTTACCTTTTGTACAAGTTTAGCTTTAGATTTTGTGCCAAGGAATATATTTTAGCTATTTAGCACATAATACAAAATAAAGAATTATAAAATTAATACATTCTGAATCTATTTTAAAAAGTATACTTAAGACATTTTTCTATATTTAGATTTATTCTTAGACAAGATCTTACATGTTTTATATTACTATTGCAATCTTCAAATATACCTTTTTATGAATATGTTTTATATATCATAAATATCAATATTGTTATATATATATATATATATTATAATAGCACACATCATATATTTCCAGAATTTAATCGTTCAATTTCTATTTAAAATTTCATAAAACAATTTGATCCAGAAATAAATACTTTTGTTTATAATAATTGTAAATATTTGTAAAAATCAATTTGTATAGCTTATAAAACTATGCTTAAATTTATTTATAAACTGACAGCAAATAAATAAAATCTGCAAAATGTAGAAAGTAAAGTCAATGAAACATTATATATTTCCGTTTTGATTTGAAAGTACATTTAATCTTATTTTTGGAATTAGATTTACTTTATAGATTGTTATAATAATATAAAATATTATTGAAAATAATTTTTATAAAAATACATAATTCCCTGTTACTTTTCTATATGGATATAACTGTATATTATATCTACCATAACGTATTAAAAGCAAATTCATATCTTATCTTACTTCATATTATTTTTACTTATTTATATTGTATATAATAGAAATAATATTAACTTATTTCATATTTTATGCTTGCCACAAATTTCAACTAAATGTTGTGAAACATTTGAAGTACTTAGAAGTTTTTAAATCTGATGTGATCACAGTGTTGCTATTATTCATTTGATTTCGTGTTTGTATTTTATTTTCTTCATATACTGTCAAAATATACCCTTTAGTAGTCTTTGTATGTGTGTTTCAGTGACTCAAAGTTCAGTTGTAAAAATCTTTATTTTCCGACAGCAGAACAAAACAATTTTTGATACCTTTTGTGCAGGAATAAATTATTCATGCACAAAAATTTTAATATTAGTGAGTGTATGTAATATCAGAAGGGTATGTGGTCATATTGCCCTGGTCACCTATCAGGAATCTTAGCTCCATCATACCATTAATCAAATCTGAACTAAATGTATGAGTAAATAATTCATGCACAAAAGAATTCAAAAGTCTTTGCGTATGGCTGACAGAAAATAACTGTTTTTATAATTTAACACAGTCACTGACACAAAAAACGACAACTAAAGGGCACTCTTTGAAAGCACATGAAGAAAATATGTCAAATAAAAGGAAAAACAAGCGTCACTGTTATCATTCTGTATTACAGACTTTTCAGTGCTTCAAATGTTAATTATAACATCCCTATTGCACACAACTTGAAAATTTGTTATTCATGTTAATGCATTTTCGTGAACTTATGTGCCATTAAATATGTGTTCCACATTTTATCTAATATATCCTTTTCATTAAGATATTCTTGTAGTGATAATCTTTTGCAAAGGAAAAAAGACTTGATCCTATATCTAAAGACTTTTAAAGCACCTGAAAATAATGTGGTAATGTAACTTGAGATATTAGGTTAAAGATGTAATGTTTTTAATAAACATACTTGAATTGCATTTCATGCCCAATATCTAATTTTATTTTTTTGTTAAACTGATTCTAAATTATAGCTATAAACTAATTCTATAACTAATGTTAAACTAACTAACAATTTTTTTCAATCAGTTTGTTGTTCAACTTTCTTTTCTATTAATTATGAGGCATTTATTTGTTTTTGCTTCAACCAACAGGTCCAGAAATTCCGTCATCCATTTGCATTGAAGTTGAAAAATTTGCCTAAAATCCTTTAATTTTTAATTTATATATTTGGCTAAAAGATAAATACGATAAATCAAAAAGACCTTAAGGCTTTTTTTACATATCTATGTTAATAGTTTCCTTACTATAGAGTTATTAAATATTTAATAAGTATATAATAATAGAAAATTGAATGTTCCTTAGTAATAATCATGTTAGATGTTGTTCAATGAGAGCACTTAAGAAATACAATGTGAATAAAACATTATATATATTCATTTATTCATAACAACATTTGCATGTTCACAGAATCACATGTTGTCACAATATTTTAAAAATAGAATTCATGCACTAGATTGTTATTTGTCAGAAGCAAAAATAACTCACCTGCAGGTAACTAGGCATTTAAGTATTCTATACATCACCAAATTATTTATAAACATATCACTCTGCAGGTTAAAAAAATTAAATCCTTGTTCACATTGAGCTTTTTATATTATACACAAGTATTTACATTTATACAACTGAATACGACACT
>JAPMOQ010068102.1:867079-882562 GCA_026543055.1 Argiope trifasciata | reverse complement strand
ACCGAAATACTGATAAAAAATCCATAAAAATTAAAATTAATAGCAGAGTATATTACAGATCATGAAATTTCAAATCAAAATTCATAAACTAACTTTTGAAATTAGATGAATCATGGAAAACTTGTTTATATCTTACCTTCCATGACAAAAACCACACTCCCAATATCACCTTCTTTGATGATAACGCTGTCCTGTCCATATTCTACCGGGTACATACAGTCTGTAATTTCCCTGATTTGGACAGTTTCTAGGTTTTTCATAAAGTCATTTTCAAGGATAGCTCGCTGAATAAGCTCTTTGGACCTGAAACAGCAAAAGAGAGAAAATTATTTCTAGAAATAACATTCTTTTTTCTTTTCTTTCGACTCAAAAAAAATTCAAATGCTTTTAACTATGTTTAATGAATGAATAACTTGCTTAATGAATGAAAAAAAAAAGAACACAATTTAGAAAGCAAAAAAGACACAGCTGGAATTAATTTTTTAAAAAACCGCCATTTGAACTATCATAATATTTATGCTAATTCAAAACTGTTTTAAGAAATGCCATAAGAGATAGCCTTCACCAGTTCCCGCTCAAGCATTGACAATTTCAGGCAAGAAGAGAATCTAGATAAAGCAGTTTTTGTTATGTAATGAACAAAAACAACAACAAAAATGTTCTTTTATGGTTATTTCCTTAGAATTAAGAATTGTAAATAGTTTTAGCTTTTAGTCATATAAGTATGAACAGTAAGAGTACAAATTCGAAGTTTTTAATCGAAAAAGAACGGTGATAGACATAAATTTCGATTAATTGTATTGCTAATATGTTAATATTTTTCTAACACTTTCAGCCAAAATGATATCACCGAATTTTGGAGTCCAAAAAAATGCCCAGGTTGCCCGGATCTAAAGTGGATCCTACATTAATTCTTTTCTGACAGGTTTTCACAGTATTTACGTGATTTCAAATCTTCGTTAAAGAATTTAATATTGATTTTTTATTAAAAAAACTACATTAAAGGTAAGAAGAAGTTTAAGGGACTAAAGAAAATTAAACTGAGAAAACGCACGGAAATCTTTAATTGGCAGTACTGCAGATTTTAAAGTTCAATCGTAATATATTTCTAAAACCAAATCAGCACTAAATAATATATCAATAATAATTAAACATTAATAAAAATATATATATAAACAGAAACCTGCATGGATGAATTAATACAATTGATGAATTAAACAAATGAAAACGACAATGACTAATAATTGATAATCAGCTCTCCAGAAACTAATCAGCTGTTGAGAACTTATTTCCGCTACAAAGCTTAAGGGCATCAGAATATCTGCCCCTGTATTCAAGGTTTTCCTAGAATACCAGATGCATAAAACATGAGAGATAAAAAAAAAAAAAATTTATTTATTTGCAAGTATATGTGTTAGTTCAGTGAATTTCGCTTATGAGAGTTGTATCTAATCATGCAATAGTTTAATGGACGGTAGAGTTCAATAAGCGCAATTTTAATTCTTATATTTGAATGAACAATCTCAGGCAATTCAACGATAAGTGAATAACTAACTTGTTAAAATAATTTTATTGTAAAAAAGAAGAAAATTAATACCCATAAATGTATCTTCCATTACTAAGATTTAAATTATGCATTATGTATGTATTTTTCATTGTTGATTTTCAATGCCTTTTTTCCACCCTCAAAAATTATTTATTAAATTCAATAAAAATTATAATACTTTTGTACACCGGCTGATCTTTTTTTTAAAAAAACAAAGAAAAGAGAAATAGAATTTTACAATTGATAGTTCTGTTTTAAATAAGTAAAATAACAAATAAGATTATGATAATAGATTCGCTTCGTTCGTAATGCCTATTGCGCTAAATTAGTTGAAATTTCAGAGCATTTCCACATCCTAATTTTCATTGTATTTCATATTGCCAATCACTGAGAATTAATCAACATAACTATTAACAACAAAGCTCTTTGAATTTTAAGAGTTTACAGGTCTAAAAATATGCATCGTGTTAGAAATAAACACGGTAGAAATATTCAACATCATTAAAGTTTTTGCATCTATATATTTATGCAACATTTTATCTTATTACAATTCAGCATTATCCAACATCACGAAATGATCAGTTTCTGGAAGACATATAAACAAACAGCATAAAAGCTGACTAGAGCTATATATACAACATGAACAACCAGACAAGTTTCTTGGGAAATTCACATTACTCTAACAAAACAGCAATGCTTTTCTAACATCAATCTAAAAATCTTTGTGGACGCATTTTTCCGCAGAGAGATTTAAGACAGGTTAACTAATGATGGAAAAACTTTAAAAAGCAAATAATTCAAGGAAAAATGAATCAGGTTTGTTCCATAAAACACAGAAAAGTCCTTGTTATGAAATGTTAAGCAGATTTATCAAACGGAGTGAGATAAGAGCCGAGAAAAACACGAGTCAATGATCTGTTAAAACGCTCCGACAACAATACAATCGGACATTTTCAATTGCTGAACTTTCCATTCGGAAACAGTATAATGAACAATTCATTTTCATTCATTAACAGAATATTTTAATAAAGAAGAAAGAGAGTAAACTAAATCAAAATTGAAAAATAAAACTATTAGGTACGAAAAATGTAATTGTAATCCTTTAATTTAATTTAGAACCGACATTATATTATTGAATTAACGAAAGTTTTAAAAGGTCATTTTGTAGAACTTAACTAACTGAATAAAATAAGCGAACAGGAAAATAGACATTTAGAGAAGGGATACTATCTACAATAAGTTTAAAATTTTTTTAAACTACAGAGTATAAAAGTATGGATGCACTTTTAAAGATTTCAAAATAATGAAATATTTCGAATTCTAGGCTACCTCTGTTATTATATATGAGACTTTCACGTGAAAATATATTCATCAAAGCAAAATAAATAGTTTCAAAAATTCTTGTTTAAATATATACTTTTCAAGTAATAAAAATAATATAAAATTTATCCCAAAAAACTTTTAATAAATATGAAATTAATTTTTGATCTATATTAGTAATTATTTATTTCTCAATATGTGCCTATTTCGCAAAGTTTTTAAAATGATCATGAATTAAATAGTTAGAAAATATTGTTTTTATTTCATTAATGAATGTAATATTACGAAAAAAAAAACTATAATAATCAAAAAAGTTCAAATGTCACATAATCAATTTCAACAAAATTATTAATAATGGTAAATTCAACTGTATGTAGAAAACTGCGAAAAATTACAACACTACTTCATAATAAAAATAATGGGTGTCTATAAATAAATTATGTTAAATATATCAATTATTAATAAACACTGTAAGGAACCCAAAATAGTTTAATTGATATGGAACAGCATTTTGCGTAATATTAGCTACAGCTGAAAAACTTGCTGAATTCCAAGAAAATACAAGATAAAAAAAACAATTTAACTATTAAAATTACGTAAACTGTGATTAACTCTTGCAATAACATGATGAGAAAAAAAAAAGAAGTATCTCCAGCTGCATGATTCAACTCGATCACGAATCAATCACGTGCTCGCCAAAATTAACTCCAGTCATCCGAGTTCAAGGGCTGCGGTTCATTTGAAAATAAATTGGCCTTCACGAAAACGTCTGGTTCACAACAGATATATCAAGGCTTCAAGAAAAAGGCGAAATTAGTTCTTTGTATTGTGAAATCTGTACACCTGCCATGACCCACACTCGCCAAATTTACATTAAAGATCAGAAGAAGGTTAAGTTCTTGTTCTGCCTCTATCTATTCTTTGCGTGGGAGTTACCAATTTCGGAATGAAATATATTCGAAACAGTCCCAGTTTAATAGCTCACATGCTATTCTAACTTGTCCTCCTTTTTTTTTAATATTTTGCACAACATTACAAATAAATAAAAAAAGAATTTACTTATATTTTTAATTATGTGCAATGTGTAATGATAATTTTGTTCCATTTTTTAAAATTCAGAACTAATATAAAAAGCAGTAGTTTCAGAAAAAAAAAATTTATTTTAAAAACTTGCTTATGAGTTTCCACATAAAGAAACGAAGTTATTAAAAAATAAATGCAACGGTGTTTACTGATAAATGATCAAATCAACTAGAAATATTTGTGTGAGATTGTGAAGATTTATGTTCAAACTGCCATCAATTTTGGAATCCAACAAAATATAACTTAATTAAATTCAAATATATTAAACTAATTAAAAAGTTAATTATGCATTAAAAATGACCAAAAAATGTAATATAAATGACTGGACAGATTACGACAATTTAATAAAATTGTAATAAGGAAAAAAGGACTGCATAAGAACGAAATATTTAGTTGAAATCTACAATAGGCCAAAAAGTTCTTTAAATCGAAGGGAAAAAATTCGTTTTAAATTTTAATAAATAAAAAATTGCGAGTACTTATATTCAAATCTGATCGAAACAAACAAACAAAAAACTATAAGGCAGACGATTATTTTCCTCATAAATGAAATAATCGTCTGCCAATATATTTTATTAAAAATATTTAAGAGTACAAGATAAAATAAATGTAATATTTATTATTGAATAATAATATTAGTTAACTTTTACATTTCTTATCTTGGTTTTAAAATATGCGAAAGACAAAAATATCTATGCAAGTGAAGAGTAATGCGTATCGGGAAAAGATGAGAAAGGCAAAAAAACGTGTTCAGCGTAATAATATGATTATGTTCAACACAAACATATATTATTCCAAGCATGTACATCAAAGGAATTACATTAAAACTAAAATAACTCTCTCATCCGAAAATTTCAAGACAAAAACTCGTATTTATATGCAAAATCACTTATTTTAAATAGAGGAAGAAAATATGAAAAATAAGATCGATAACAGATTTTAAAATAAAAACATTAAATTTCACAACTATGACAAAGCTTGCGCAGAATTTTAAATTACGAAGAAAAAAAAAAAAGTAAGCTTTCAAGCTTATATTTCCGTTTAGGATAAGTACGCCGCGATTTGATACTAAAAATATGTTATGACGAACTGAAGCCGAATTAATTTTGCCTAAATTAAGTGTAAAGCTTTGGAATTTTCCCAAGAAAGGTTTAAGTAAAACGAGTTTTTTTCACTTTCATTTAATGTAATCAAATTATTAATACTAAAAGCTCTAGCGCATAAATTAAAACGCGTTAATGTTAATTTATGGAAAAATATAAAAAACACCAGTATCCAACAAAATATATCGAATGCACACCAATAAACATCTCAGAATGAAAAGAAATAGATAGTATTTTTAGAAGCACACAGTCCTTTCGAATGTAGTCGAATGTTTTATTAAGTTTTTAAGAATGTTTATTTAAAGACTTGTTTAGATATTAAAAGAGATGTTATTTAGTGGTAGATGTTGTAATTTTGAACCACGGTCAGATTATTAGATCACCAACATACACTCCACTAGCCTGGTTGGGAGAGCATCGCAATAAATATGTCGTGACTGCAAAGTCCTCCACGTTCCCATTACAAATTATATCTCTGGGGATACTAAATCACGGATGAGTCGGTCTCTGATTTAGATCTATCTTCTGACTTGCGTATGGATGAATGAGTTCGACCGCCCCCTAAAAAGTGTTATGTCGTAAGTGTTCGAGAAAAAGTCGTACTTTCACCTTATCGGTGCTCGTTAGCAACGAAAGACGCACACCTCTGCCTTAATTCGAAAGAGCTCCGCTCATTCGGGCTTGGTATGACCAAGTGACATTCGACCCACCACCCACCCTCTATGAGAACGTTTAACTGACAGCAGCAAATTAAAAATATAACAAGATCACGTATACGTTAGTTCTTCAAAAGAATTGGTCTTGGATATCCAATCCTACAGCTGAAACAACAAGAGTTTACTAAAACCTGAGATAAAACACTGATTAATTGGATGAGGAGTAGGAAAAAAACTATTTAATATCAACATGTTGCCTTCTATTATTGTATCGATGCAACAGCAACAACTTATTACAGAAGTATAATATTGTATTTGCACAATAGCCTGGCTTGAAAGAAAAGCAGGTTGCCAGGAAACCGAATCTGCCTGAAACATTTCCATATTACAACTACAGTCAAACTTCGCTTACGAGCACCTCTCATAACGAGATATTCATATAATGAGCAAAACAAAATGTAAAAAATGTGACTCATATCACGAGCAATGTTTCTCAAAACGAGTGCATTCCTACATGTCACATGCTGGAATGGTCTTTATCATTCTGTTGTTGAGCATTTGTTTGAAGATAATTCTTAAGTAGGTTTTACATTTAGCCAGTTATAATACACTCAAGACTACGCGTACATAGAAACTATACAGTAACAAATACTTGTCTCGCCGAGACAAGAACTAGCTAGTGTCCGCTCTTTCAGCGCACGTGCAATCTTCCTTCTGCGCATGCATGATTTACTGGAATCTTATATCTGGCTCGATGTAAATCCACTTTTACGACAACATGGATGAAGATATGGCCGGATAGTTTTGTCGAATCCGACTCCCAAGAATTTGAGCAAGTGCCTGTGGAGCCTTAATTGGCGAGATTTTGTCTAGATTATGGGGTTAGATGTGAAAAGCAACAACATTAATATAAATTAATTGAAAATCGCAGTCAGAAATACGGAAGAATGTACAGAGCTGCATTCTATGTCACATGAAAAGGCCACGGGCTGATTTGGTTGGGAAAGAAGGAAATAACAGACTCAACAGAGCAGTAGCCTTCCACCAAAATATAGAGCAAGCTGAAAGCATAGAAAATTATTGTCTTAACATCATATGTTGAGAAACATTAACCTATACGTTATGAGGGATAAAAAAATCATTTTAAAGTTAATGTTGAGTTTATTTTCGCCACATTTTGAAAGTAGCCAAAGACAAAATAAAAAAAAATTCTAATTAAAAAGAAAGCATTTATTATAAGTAATAAATTATGTAAATATTAGTAAATATTTGATATTATAGTAAATATTTGACTATTTTTTCACCGAATTGGAATACACTGTCCTATTTTACATTCTATGAAAAAAACTGTTTCACATTACGAGTTAGATTCGAAAATGAATTATGCTGAGATTCCAATGTATTGTATGCTCGGGGTTAAAGGAAGTTTAAAAGAGAATATTGAATGTTAAAAAATTGTGGTTGTGAACTTGTTTTCAGCTCTTGACAGTCGATTCTTGTTTTCCAGCTTTGACAGGCCGATAAATTTGCACTGTCACATTTCAATTCAGAGGAAGTTTCTGAAACGAAACCCGAAAAATTAACTTTCTGCTATTTCTTGAATCTTGAATGTAAATATTTTGGGATATGGAGCGACAAAGGCTATAATCCCCCTTCTGCTATTTTATTTTATTTATTTTTGTTGTGCGAACAAATCTGAGATATCAGTATTTCCTCTCTTTGATTGTTATAATTTTATGCATTCATTTCATTAAACGAAAATTTTTCAGTCGGCCTTTGATATTTTAATACTTGTGACAGGAAATTGATTATAATTCTTTTTATCCATTATAGAAATAGAAAAGAAGAGGATATTTTGCATACAATAGGAATATTCGATGAACTAAATACTGGAGATATGACATTTACAATTGATTTTTTTTACAAGAAATCGGCAGAAACCTGCACCTAATTGAAACAAATGGTTTTTAACTAAATACCAGCATTTATAACCTTAAAACTGACCGATTCATTGTTGTTTTAGAAAAACTGTTTGATAACAGCAACATTCAGCCACAACCAATGAAATTAATATTCTAAGATACCATTGAATTAATAATTAAAATGAATATTTACTATTAATTTTTATTTAATAATACAAACAAATTTTAAGGCAATTATTAAAACAACCAGAAAACATTTAAAACCGCATCCAAATTAAAAGTAAATAATGCCTCATTAAAACCCGGAAAAACTCGATAGCTAGCTACGATAAACCCTGAAATGTATACCTAGCACTTTAACAAAAGAAAAAACTACAACTGCAGGATACAGTTGGTAAGCGTAACGAAGGTTAAGCATTTTCTAAGCGTTACGCTTAATACATCCTAACAATTAACATAGATACCAGGAAATAATGGAAATGATATAAGCAGCAAATCTGAAGGAAAAATGGATGCTGATTCATCAAAGTTTCAAAATAGAAGCGAAATATATGAAATTGATTGAAGGTAAGGATTAAGTTATTTTCGTTTTGTCTACGATCAATGACCTCTAGCGGTATATCAAAAACACGTCCAAAAAGGAACGAAAACAGCACAATGGTTCGTATTTTTTTAATTTAAAGAATTGTTTGAAAGAAAATTAGTGAGAAAGTCTTCAGCAAAAGAACTAATGGCAAATTCTTTTGTTGTAGTAATAACAAACGATTACTGGCACACTGGAATTCTAGATGGAACAAGTTATTCACAGGAAAAAGAGGGGGAACAGACGGGAATTCTCATTGTTTTAGTAACGTTTTTAGATATTTTCTAAACAATCGTTCCATAAAAACGATATCGCAAAATCTCATGTGCGAACGAATTTTTTTTTTTTTTTTTTTTTCAAAATTCTTTTCCCAATCTCTTTTTATTTATTCATTTCTCTATAATACTTATATATAATACGTAAAAAAAGTTATTTTTGCATATTAAAATTCAAAGCCTGGACATAAAATATTCTTATAAATGCATCAAAATGTTAATATCCGTTCACGAAAGGTTAAAAATTAAATTTTTGATTTTATCCATTTAAAAAAAAAATTCTATTTGAAATAAATTCGTTTCAATAATTTTCAATTAATTCTGTAAATTTCTTCATCCTAGCAAGCAAATTACCTCAAAATTACCTTTTTCTTCTTTTTCTTATCATTAAGAAAATCTTCTAAAGTGAGACGTTTTTTTTTTTTTTTTTCTTTTTGAAAATGTTATGCAACGTAATTCATTCAGTAAATGTAGTAATTCATATGCAGGTATAATTCATTCAGTTGAAAATAAATTATTCGTAACTTCAGAGCTTAAGTCTTCATTAATATATTATTTGCCTTAAATATAAAATACATATCCTTGTAAATATCTTCTATGCTTTGTAACTTTGACCTTCAAAACAGCTTTTGACAACTTAATATTTTGCAATTTCAATTACTTTTCCTCTTTCGTTTCCCTAATAAATCATCAAATTACATGCTACTAATATACAAGTTAAAAGAATCTGAAAAGAGTATTATAAACTACTAAATTCAACTAACAGAATAAAAAAAGGTTCAGAATATCTTTTTCAAAAACATTAAGAAACAAAATCTGACTTTTCCTTCACCTTTAGTTTTAATTCATAAAATAGAATTTCCTTTGAACATTCTAAACATTTATTCTTCAGAATAAATCACAAACCATTTTCCAACAAATTTAATTGTAACATATTTATAAGTTTGCAATTAATTTTAAAAGAATAAAGTTCCATTTATATAAACATATTTAAATAATTCTTAGATAATATAATGTCTAAAACAATTACATACTATAAAATACGAATCTCACAATTTAAAGATTAGAAGTGTGGTAATATGATAAATGAGACTTGTGAATGAAAATTATTAATTTACCTTGCTTCAAATTTTAATTGAATAAAATGGATGAAAAAAAAAAGGAACGTTAAATTTATTGTTGTGAAATTATGATTGTAATCGAATTATCGAATTTTAAAGTTATATGAAAATGAAGAAAAAGAATGACATACATTTTTTATGGAAAGATTCCACAGTCATTTTTAAACACATTTCCAAACGATCAAAAGTTGACGGATCAAAATAAATATTTGAATAGCATTAAAATGATTTAAATGTGACGACTTTAAAAGCAACATTAAACTTTAAAAATGCCAATAAAAATATTATTTACAAAATATCGTAAAACAGCTGGTGACGTATGTTCTTCTGCAGATAAAGAAGATAGAGTGGGTCTTAAGCTTAAAAACAACTTTAATTTTTTTTTAAAGATTTAAAAAGTAAATAAATTAATAGAACAACAATAATAATAAGTAAAATAATATTGATACAACACGAAAGCTTTCCAAAAGCATGCAATGCTGACGGATAAGAACCCAAAAGTTAATTAATAATTAAGTAATAAATTTTATGTTAACGTGAAGTTAACATAATATTTTCCAAATCAAAAACATGCAAAGAGCACGTCAGTCACGACAAAATCATCACAGAGAACAGTAGAAATTTGCTACATGAACTTGTCCTGGAGAAAAATTGGAACACTTACACGTGCATAAACGAGTAATGGTTCTTCACTTACACTCAAAACAGCGGACAAATATTTCGCTCAGTCCATTGTAGAGGTCAGAAGGTTGCACAAGAAGAGAAATGAAATAAATAATAATTTAAAGCACAGCTTGTTCCAGTTTCCTTTTTCATTGGAAAAGAAACTTCCTCGTCATCTCCAGGGCATTGTTGATCACGTGATAAAAATCGAGTCAGCAGTACCGGCTTAATGAATGCAATCGTGTCGCTGGTATTTATGAAGGAATGCCATCGAACAACATTGGGTAGTTAAACCGGAATCTATTAATTCGATTAATTAGCACTTTTATAGTTTAATATTAACATCGGTTATTAGAATGTTATGGCATAAAGATAAGTAGTATAACAGGATGTCTTGGATGCAAGTCTTAGAAGGCCCCATGGAGTAACAATATCTGAGCGTATATGCCACTTTGTAAAGTAAATTTTAAACGCGGGACGAAAGGGTAATATCATAGCTCGATCGCACTTTTTAACTGCAAAATCATTCATAATAATTAAGAGTATAAAATATTGTTACGACACTGATTTATGCATACATCGGTCAATGGTTCAAAATATATAAGATGAAAGAGGGATGCTACAGCATTTAATAATTCGAGACATAATTCATATTGCTACATACATATTATCCATATAATAATTATTATAATAAATATTACAGCATTATTAATTTTGTATTCATAAAGTATAATAATACTGTAATGTGATAATGCATTAATCAAAATGAGATCCTTACATGGAATGAATGCCTTTGATTTTATACAAATACTAATATGCTGTAGGCATCTTGGGAAAAAAATTTCATAATTTTCAATCAATGAATTATGAAATTTAAAAAGCTTCATTAATTCAATTGGGAAATTTCTGAATTAACTGATTAAGACGAACTAATTTACAAATGAATTTCTTTCGCAAAAGAAATAAATAAGTTTTGACACACAAAAAAAGTAAATTAATTCAGGCTGACTTTGGATATTGATTAAAAATTTATACTACTATACTCTCGAATCAATTTTTTAAAATTATTTTTTAGATGCTCAATACTATACTTCGAAGTTTTAGCTATGCTTTAAAAAAAAATTCCAAGTAAAGAATTATTGAAAAAATGAGCTTTCACAAAATATAAATAATGACGTTGAACGTAACATTTATTACCGCAACTATACATTTGCGGTTTGTTGATAAACACAAAAAACATTGCCCGATAAAATCAGAGGAAGCATGAAACCTTAATAAAGGCAGCGTATTTTCATAAAATATTTTTTAAATGGCAAGATTTTTTTTTTTCAATTGTTTGTATATCAAACAGCTTGATCGATTTTTTGTTTGAATCAAAGTGAAAGTTTAACAAATACATTCCCAAAATCTCTATTACAAATTAAAATATTAAATCCTATAAGTAACAAACAGCCAACAGAAAAATTTAATCTTAAAACTTATAAAGAAATAATATAAATTTCTTACCTTTTTTTCTAAAAACGAAGTGTATTAACAAAAACAACACTACAAACACAATAAGAGTTTACAAAATACTTGGCAGGATGTCTTCTTCCCTTTGTTACTATTTTTAGTTTCAATCAAAACAGACAAATGCTTTTTGTGTGTATAAATAATCATAAAAAAATTCTATCAATAAAAGTCCATCTTTTTAAAACTACCATTATGTAAATTGATCCAAATTATAATTTTTTTATATCGAAATTTAAAAAACGAATGTAATAACTATTTATATATTCTTTATGTTTTGCTTATATTTTTATTCTAGCGATATAGCACAAAAACAACTAGATGGCTATTTACCTTTCTCGTCGACAAAGTGGACAAAACTCCGTCACAGCATGATGAATATGATCCGCAAACTGGGCCACTATCTTACTTTTCACGACTGTTTCGAGTTTATTCAAAGACATTTCTTCTTTCGCCAACTTCCACGCGTAATCCAAAATTTCCATTTTCCAATCTCCGAAGAGAGACAGAATTTCTTCCACTTGTTGCTCGTTGGTGGCATGTCGATGAACGAGGGCAAACACATCCAGGAGGGGCGGACGCGACAAAAAATTCGAGAGACGAATAAAAAATGCCCGACGGGCCCTAACGACTCTACTTCTCATCGCGTCCGCCAGCGCTGATGGTAGAGAACCGACTGACAACGAGCTGCGGATCTGGTCCGGCAATTGCCCGAGCATGGTTGGCTGCACGAATTAATCGCCAAATATTCTACTCGGAGGTAGCAGCACAAGTCGCAGCTGAAACGTATTCGAGGAAAAAAGATCACGCCATAGAGGTTTAAAGGATTTTTTTTAGTTACGAGTTAAATCGCTCTATTTACTTTCAGTTGTTCCAGTGGATGATACGTTAGATGAATAAAAACGAGAAACAAAAGGGACATGGGTATAGTGAGAGGAAATCCGAAAGAATACGTCAATCATCGTTTGATAAGAATGAGTTTAAAATTCGCATGAGTCAGATCGTCTGCGGTTCATTTTATGTAAGCAGAGATAAAAGAATTTGTTCGCTAACAGAAAAAAGACATGTGTGGGTGAGGATATGACATGACAATGCGGACCCTAATATGACATTTGAATGATAAATATAATCTTATACGTGAATCGAACTTTTTTTTTTCTAACTGAACAGAACTTAATTTACACTATATTTTAAATTTCCATTTGCAATCACTATAACAACTATATGGATTAGAAATAATAAACCTTATTTTGTTCAGTCAAATACATTAGAATTTTATTCTATATTATATATATATATCTTTATTTTTTTAACTGGTTACAGAATTTTCTAAATATAGCCATAAACATTATTTGTTATCCACTTACGACAATAAAAAAGGGAAACTAGTTGATGCTTATAGATATAAGTTTTCAGTTTCCTGCATATTGCAATTGGAGGAAATCGAATGTGTCACAAGAACGTTTTACGAAATGTGTAGTAACAGTAAATGAGCAATCATAATAAATCAGTTCAAGGTTGCCCATAATAAATTACGAAAGAGGTGACGTGATTCACTCATACATAAAAATAATTGCAAATTCAAATTCTATTAATCATTAACAAAGATTACAAAATATGACGAATTAGTAGTAACTAAAATATTGTCTTCTATGTAAACAAGATAATTTAAATAAATTATATTATATTATTTATATATATATTTCATAAACGATAAAATAATCAGAGCGGAATAAATTAATCACCGTAAGTTTATTTTAGCAAACCTTCTTTTATTATTTGATAAATAATATTAAACATTGATCGCACACATTTTAGAATGTAAAATGTCAGGAAGAAAGTCTTTTTAAAGAAATTTCATTCGTCTTGTATAAAATAAGAATATAATACAAATTCACACCAAAACTGAAAGCTACTTAAATACTTATTTCAATAATTGATCTATTTCAGGTTTCTTTTGCAATTTCAATCCTGTAAAACACACACACATATTAATAGGCTTCAAAAGTCTAGTTCATCAAAAATATCAAAATTTCCATCTTTTCCCATACTTCAGATATGAGAAAAGTACAAGTACACGCGCGGTTGTAAGATAAAATTTCATTTATGCTACATGGAAATAACTTCCGAAGAATTCTTCAGGCTAGAAGCAATAAAAGTTATTTCAGCTGCCTAATTTTCTCCAATGAATGGATCATTTCGACGACAGTTGAAACAACTTCGAACACAATCGCGGAAACGAAATAGGCACAAGTCAGTGGTGCGACATTCGCTGATTTCGGAAACAAGTTGTGAGAATGCCAGAAAATTGCGACGTGACAGGGATTAAATGTTCAACATTCTCTGACAACCAGTGATATTCCTTTCAAGGATGAAGCAATGCGAATTTGAAAGAGAAATCATTTCAAAATACCTTGATGGAAAGTTTTGAAAGAAGAATGAGCCTTGCTTCGAAAAGTGGCAACAAGAAAAATACTTCAGCAGGTTTCAGAGCTTTTAATCCTTTTAATAAATTTTTTTATACGGATTACTCTACAAGAACTCTGAAAAATAAGCATATAAAAACATAATAAGGCAAAAAAAATGTATAATAAGGTCAATAAATTTTGAAAAATATTGCCACAAGTAGATTTATGAAAATGGAAGATTTTAAGACGCGTTTTTTTAAACTTTAGAGGAAAATTATTTTATGAAGGAAAATTATTTTATGAAGGAAAATTATTTTTTTGCATGTGTAAGGGGAAATATTTAATTTGGTCAGGTTAAAGTTACAGTAGTCTAAGTTACGCTTTATCTCGCTTTCTTGAATAAACGTTAGAAACAAGAGATACTGTTGAAAATTCGTAATTTTTTAAATTATGAAGTAATTTTAGGGCTGTCACCTGATTCAGATTTATTATAAGTTGAAATGAGTTAGTAATAACTTAATTTTTTTATCATCATCATTATTATTTTGAGAAAATGAGAAGCACAACACTATTTTAACTCATTCACAAGAATAAAATTTTTGTTTCACCACTAAAGCAGATTAGAGCGTAAAGGTGGGTTCACACGAGGCTTATTATTGCCCGCAAACGTTGCCTCTCGGCTGTTGTCCCGGCATTGTCCTCGTGTGAACACTTAAGACAACGCGGACAACGTTTGTCCCGACTGGACAATCATTTGCCATTGTCCCGTTGTGGTCACGTGATTGTTCGGAAGTAGGCGTGATCTTCTATTGCGGACAATAATAAGCCTCGTCTGAACTCACCTTTAGAATGAAAATCACATATCCCCAACATTTCATAAGAAAATGTCGATACAAGTCAAAATTGTAGTGCATTTTTTCCCCCAATGAATAACAAATTAAGGAAAATGTTTGATTTATCTTTTGGTATGAAGATTTGAACAGAAAAAAATTTATTACTAGAAATGTTTACAATAAGTAAAGCTCGAATTTCATTTTCAAAATAAAGGAAATTCGAAGCTAGTCCAAGTTATTCTAGAAAGATTTATTTATCAGTTTCTATGATATTTTTATCTCATAAAATCTATAATATAATACAAAAAATACATTTAATATCGTTGTAAAGCTTATTTGATTATAAATCTAATAATTAAAACAATAAAAGGTATGGTTAAAAAATTTATTTAAAATTATTTTGAAAAATTTATTTAAAATTATTTTGAAAAATTTATTTAAAATTATTTTGAAAAATTTAT
>JAPMOQ010068102.1:848413-867069 GCA_026543055.1 Argiope trifasciata | reverse complement strand
TAAAATTATTTTGAAAAATTTATTTAAAATTATTTTGAAAAATTTATGAAAATTACAGAAAAAATTATACGGCAAAACGGAAAACTGATATCAATGGGAAAAAAATTGTTTGAATGTTAAAATGATATGATTTTCTTGTAGAGAGAGAAAAAAATACGTTAATATGTTGGTTAAATTTTAAAAATTAATTGAAATCTGATTAAAAAATTTTAGTGGGTATCTATTACCCACGATACCAGCCAAATCAAGTAGCTCTACCAAATGATCTGATTTTACAGCGTTTTGATGATTTTTATCAAAGCATGTTGTATGGTGCAATTTAAAGATAGTAAGCCACACTATTAACTAGTATCTTAAAACTATCTATTGTAAGAGTCTTAATATAGTCAACAATAGCCTTAAAAGATAAAACATAGTTACAAAACGATAAAATTAAATTATTGCATATAATTAATTATTCAACATGTTGATACTAAGATTTCCAGAATTCTACGCAAAAATGAATTTATTGGAAAGAATTATAGCTTGTCTAAAATTTTCAAATAGATAAATACAGAATCAAAACAAATGGCTGTTACTGATTTATTATACAATAGATATAAACCTATCCATTTCATATTTTCCACTGTCATTTTTTCTTCCTATTTTAGCCATCATTTTTCTGGCATACTAAAGATTTTTTTCACACAATTGACGTTCTGTATTTATAAATAATGCACTGATTCAACCTTTTTTAACGAAATTAAATATTATTCGTGATGGTTACCGATGTTCTCCAATTTTATTAAAATTTTTTCACTTCGATCCTCTAAAACTGAACAGTGTAATTAACAGGCTATTTTAAAATCATTTTGTTGAATGTAAATATTTTATTTATGAGAATTTCATTTAAGGTTATTAGTTATTCTTTTTTTAATGTTTTTATTATGAGCAGATCTGATGCAAATTATTTTTCACGGTGTTGTAAAAGAAATTCTCTGACAACAACAATTTATTATTATTATTCATCTGAATTTTATTAAATGCTAATTTCTTTAATTCTTTCATTAAATATTATCTATTACATACACAATAATAAAATTATAGTGCAATATATTATTTAATGGAATTTATATAAACATTTTTTTAAAAAAATAAGTTAATAAAAAAGAAAAAAAATCTGATATTTTTTTAAAAATAAGAATTTTTACACAAAGTATTTTATCTATAATATACTAAAAAGTACAAAGTATTTTATCTGGAAATACTTTATAACTATAATATACTCTAAAGTATGAATCTTGTATTTTAATGAAAACGTAATACAGAATGAATCTTATAATTTATATAAATTCTATAGTTTTTAAAAAGTCGAAATTCAAAATTATAATGATTAAAACCAAACGATTTTTTAAAAAATTCTATTCAACGAATCACGACAGCTGATCACAAAGGTAAAGGTGACGGATCCGAAACGCAGCATCTAAATGGGCGTCGTCCACATTCTTCCCATGGTTTTTAAACGGGTCACTGACTTTATAATCTCAATAGGAGAGGGTTTGAATTGCTGTAAAAAACATGGACAATGCATTCACGGCGTATTTCTTCCATTCGCGAACTATACAATTACCAGAGCAAGAGCATTTATTATTTATTTTTTTCGTCCACACAACAATATCCGCTTTTAAACTCTGAATGGTCTGATTTTAAAAACCGTCACCAAGAAAATTTTTAACAAATAAATCTCTTTAAAGAGAATTCAGATGATGTCGGAAAAATACACCATTTTCAAGTTAGTTTTTCATCAATGATTTTCTAAGGATTAAAATATAAAATCGATATCAACTAACAATCCGTCTCTTGAAAAAAGGAATACTACATAAGGTATACACCATTCTATACTTTTTTTTTCACATAAAGGAAATACGAATTTTTCAAATGCCTTTTTTACAAACTTACGTTATTTTTAAGATCAGATAAGTGACTTGCTTTACAGGAAAAGACAAAATATAACAATATAAGATTCCTTCCTCTTATTTTATCCAAAATAAATATTACAACGACAATTGTTTTAAAATACGGACAAAAAGAAGAAAAAAACATTTTGAAAAATGTCAATTGAAAATAATTCATCTGATTCAGTATCTTAAAAATTCAAATAAGGAAAATGGTTGCAAATCTAACTTGTTTTCTTTTCAAAATATGCAATCACCTAAATTAATTTTTTATATCATGATAAATTATATTGATGTTTTAAATAAAATTTAAGATTGATTTTATATATGAACCATGAGCTGAAGCTCGGAAGCCAGTCAATATATGAAATTTCCCCACTATAAGATTTTAAGGATATTTTATCGTTGTAGTTTCACCAGAGAAGAGAATTATACAGGATCATGGTAGATGTTTGAAGGAACCGCGAATCAAACTTGCTATCTACTGATACTAAAAACTGTAACTGGTGGTGGTAGATCTAACGCCACTTGGTCATACCAAGCTCGAATGAGCGGAGCTCTTCCGAGTTTATTTTAGTTTAGTTATATTAACGTCCCGTTTTAAAGCAACACGAGAGCTATTTTGAGACGGACCTCGTAATTTTGAACCACGGTCAGATGACGAGGACGACACCAGAAGTGGCACCCCCCTCTCTACATCACACCACACCAGCGGGAGGACATTTGGCCTGACAGATTTAACGTGCAAGAGACCCCCTCACACGACGGATCTTCGGTAGAATCGAGTCTCGAACCTGACGGAGCTCTTCCGAATTAAGGCAGAAGTGTGCGCCTTTCGTTGCTAGCGAGCACCGTTAAGATGAAAGTACGACTTTTGCTCGAACACACACGACACAACCCTTTTTAGGGGGCGGTCGAACTCATTCATACACTTATTCACACATACGCAAGTCAAAAGTTAGATCCGAATCAGAGACCGACTCATCCGTGATTCAGTACCCCCAGAGGTATAATTTGTTATGGGAACTTCGAGGACTTTGCAGTCACGACATATTTAACGGGCCCCAACTGCCATTACCCAACACAGCGGTCTTTGGCCGAGACCAGAACAGAACTCGTTACCTTTCAGGTACGAGACTGAGGCTCTACCAACCTGGCTACCCCCTCCCCCCCCCCAAAAAAAACTGTAACTATTGAATTATATGAAATATACATCAAAAATTAAGAAAATATGGATTAAACCGTGATTTTATTCACAAGAATTAAAACATAATTTAACAAGTATATAAAGTAATAATTGACTAGTATTTTTGAAATGATTTTAAAATATTTCAACAGGGTTAATATCCATGGCTGTCCATTCTAATAACGCATTAATAACTAACCTCTAAATCGTCAAAGATCCAGGCAAATACTAGGCAAAAATTATGCTCCAAATTATGCAAAGAATTATTATTTGAATCAATAAAGCGCTGCCTAAAAGAGATAGCAAATTTTTATACAATCCTTTAGTCCTATAAGATATAAAAAAATTTTGTTTTCAAATTAATTTTCAAAATATAAAATATTTCCTCTTATGATTTTTTTTTCCTTACAAATCTTCCTAACTAAAAGAATTGAAACACGAAGATTTGAATTATGATCCATCAACAGTCGACTCGAAGAAAATCTGTGTGTTGATATACAGACTTCCTCCAAACGAACATTGAAATTGACTAAAATCATATAAAAAGTTATATTCAAAGGTTCATAATTTAGTGAGTTTAGTCGCAGAAGTGAGGAACTTTCTTTGTTCAAAATGTGAGTTGCCAAGGATGAATTACTACATATTATCAAGCAAATTAGAACAGTATTTAAAACTTTTTTTAAAAAATTAAATCTGTATTTTAATAGTTCACACACAAATCCAAACAACATAAAATATAATTTCTAGCAAGAATTAGATAATTTTTTTTTCTCTGAGTAGAAAGACAGATCTAAGCTTCTGAAACTTTGAATACGAATTAGAATAAATACGTTGAATTCAATCCTAATAATTTTCGATGAAGTTGTAGATCAAATGGTAATGATGAAAAAAAAAAACTGATAATGATGGCGAATGTAAATGTAAAAGAATGATAATGATGAAAAATGCTATATCGTTGGAATAATAATACATAGATAGAAATGACCTCACGAGCTACTAAATGGTTCCTATTTAAATCAGCGTTAAAGATTTCTATTATCATGCAGACAGTGTCGTAAGATTCCATACAAACAGGATTGGTGGGGGGAGAAAACTGAAACAGAGTATACCTCATAAATTTAATAAGATAAAAAAATCAATGCTATACCAAACATTTTAAAAGTGAGTAACCTTCATAGAACTTAATAATTCTAAAATTTAATCATAAACAATAAATGAAGAAAAAAAAGTCAATTGTACGGAGAATAAATCTTTAAAAAAAAAACCTCCTATGAAGTAATAAATTTTCAATATGAAATAAATTTGTTAGGAGGAAATAATAAACTTTAATGAATTATTACAAACAGCTAGACAAAGAAAGTGGTAATAAATTTCGTTTAAAATGCAGTGAAATAATAATTTAAAAACTTTGGTATGAAATCTAAGCTAAGTCCGGTTTTGCAACACGGACAGTTCTATTTTTAGGATTAATAAAAAATATGATTAATATGTTACTAAAAAAATTTGGACTTTGGTTCTCTTTAATCACCTAGGTCCTTAATTATCTAACATGCTCGAAAGAGTTATTCTGATAAATTGATATTTAATAATACACCTTTACTTTTCAGACAGCTTGTTGCTAAGCAGCTCACGAATAAATATCGTAGACTTTTTATCAATTTCTTTTTCGAAAACAATCTTTGAGCGATAAGGCCCAAATTAATAATAAAAAAAGCGGACTTTCACAGGGAAAAATGTTCCAAGAGTGTCCTGTTGTTCGGAAAGGATTTTAATACAATAAATAATACTTTCACAGAGAATATTGATTTCCTTGATTGTTAAACATTAATGAATTTAAACATAATATAAGCTTCTATATAGGAAATAGTTACATAGGTGTAATTTGGCATACTGATTATGACAGATATGATCATGGATATCATACTGAGATATTATAATACTGAGCCATATCAACTAATATCATACAGATTGCATAAAACAGATAAGATCATTGGAATTGTGCATCTGAAAAATTCATACAGTTGCTGAAGAACAGGTGGATATGGATTGTCAAAAAATTAAAATCGATTGACATAATTACCAGAAATCTCACAGCTAAAATGGCGATTCCAGAAAATTTCGTAACGATTTCAGAGCTATGGCATTATTTTAATATTTATCATCGCTGCAGCTACCCTTTAGAAAGTATTGTAACAGCAGAACCACTCAGAAAAATTAGAAATTGAAAACAAAATTTCATTTTTATAAAGTACATTATATGTATTTCAGCACGATCAATTGATAAACGTATAAAACTCCATTCTTAGCTATTTTCTAGGTCTCATTTATTAAATCTGCAATTGCAGTAGCGGTAAAATTTTTACTTATGAATTTACGATAAAAAGATATAAGATAATTAAATCTGAGAAGAAAAATTCAGAAATGTTTTATCTCTGCCTCAAATCGAAAGATTAATATTTTCTCGTGATAGACCCTGTAAATAAAACACTTGATAGGCAAAAAGATTTGTTATATCAAAATGGAAACTACGCAACTATGTATTTTAATTCCATTTACAATTTTTCTCTTTTTAAGATTCAAATTTTCATTTTTTTAAGATTAGTATGTTTATTTTTTTATTTGTTTCATCAATTTATTTATGTAATAATTTATATTTAATTTATCCTCGAGAAATAATTTTCTAATTACCCGAACTCCGGCTTCACAGTAACTTAAACTTCTAAGTTGCGCGGGTCATTCGCGGGTTTTTCTTACAGAACTAAATGCTGTGTCGGCAAATTCCTTTCTGAAATACATAAAGTCGGAATATCATCTAATTATCACTTTTTCCTGCTTTCTGTATTCCTGTTCGGTTCACTATAAAATGTAGTTGCTATTGTTTGAACAAAGGAAACTAAAGATAAAAATTGGACTATTTTTAGGAAATTATGAAGAATAAAAAGTGTTAAGAACTCTATGACTGTTACTTCAAAGCCTATTTTAGTTACATGGATATTATATATAGATAGGTAAGATACGAGTTATGTTTTTTAACTAGAGAGAGAGAGAAGAATTTCATATTGCTAATATAAAATTAATTATCTATTATTCGGTCTTATAAGTAAACAATAGCATCCTAAAATTGTATCTTAAGTTCAAATGACTCTATTTGAATTAAAGATACAAAATTTTAGGTTTCTTAAGTTTAAGAAAACATGACTGATATAAATGATGATTCTCATGCTTATGGATATGATTCGATGTACAAACAATTTATCTATTAAATATACAAATAAAGATTTAAAAATACTCCCTTTTTCAAAGTTTGCTATATACTAATATGAATCAAATGTACAGTTTAGGAAAAAAAATCAAAGAAGACCCATCCATTTTTTAAATGTTCTAACGCCAAATTTACATATCAAGACTAATTTCCTTGAAACACAAGTTAAAAAATTATTTATATCAACTACACATTATGATAAAGGCTTAAAGGAAAATTTTCTATTTCTGGAGCTTGCTTTTGCTAATTTGATTTAGTTTCAAAACTGCTAGTAAGAAGATAAGCCAAGGAAAATTCTGTAAAACTTCTGGAACTGAGCTTACGGAAACTTGCATATCAAGATTAACAACCCATGTGAAACGTGCCAATCCACCTGATTCACAAGCTGTTTACAAGCCAAATAGCAAACGATCGAATTGTTTATAAACAAAACAAAAAAGTGTCGTGTTGTTTTTTTTTTTAAAAAAAAAAAGGAAGAGAGAAATTCTAAATGTGAAATTTTATCTCCAGAAAAATGAGGATGAAAATTGTGTCAGGGTTATGTTAATTGTATGGCATTCAGCTTTAGTAGATAATAATAGACCTTGTAAGTTTGCGTAAAAAAAGGCTTATCGACTTTTCTGCAATGTTTGGTACAATGCATGAGAAAATCGATTATTAAAATCATTTTTTTCCTCGGAATTGAAGTTTTAAAAAAAATGCCTCGGCCTCAAAAATCGAAAATTAGACCGCAGATAAGAAAACCAGACTGTGTGAAAAAAAATTTTTATTGGAATAGATTCATTATTATTTCACTTTATTTATATAAAGAAACAATACTCGTAAAATGAGCTTGTTCTAACAATTTTCCTAATCTTCGAAATTTCCATCGTTTGGATTTCCAAACAATGTTGAATCATTTATTATTAAAATGATAAGATCGTCTGGCAGTTAAGGGTTAGACGCAGATACGAAGAAAAACAATTTACTTTTTGAAAATTTATATTTTGAAATTAAGTACTAGCATCCTGTAAACAGAGCAGTTAAAGAAACATTCTGAATTTTCGAAAGTCAAAACTCGTTTCACCACACGTGCGATTGAAATAAACTAACATTGTTTGAAATCAAAATTAGTCATATTTTTCGCTTTGACATTTCCATGTTTACATGTTCCAATCAGACATTTCTGTCCATAGACACTATATTTATTAATGAAAAATGAAATAGATAAATAATAAGAAAAAGAAAAAAAATGATGAAAAATATAAAAATAGTTAAAGCAGCTTGAAAAGTTAAATCAACTTTTTAAAAATTTTCACACTTCGTCTAGATACGATTGCTTTACTATGAATTATTTAAGGTTAGCATACGCTGTGGAATGTTTGTTAAGCCTAACTCGAAATCAAGATCATCTGAAAATGAAGTCAGGCCACTACGGCCAAATGCCAATCTGGTCGGGGCACAAGACGTAGCTTGATTTTGGATACATTGATTGCTTTTCACATCAAACTGACCCATGAGTTTTTAATAAGCGTGGATGAAATTATTGTTTAGAGTAAATGAATGATCTTACAATATCAACATTTTTTTTTCGAAACAATCACTGCTATATTAGCCTAAATTAAAGAGAATTTTTAATATAAATATTTGACAAAACGCAAACAAAATAACATTTCACACTATTTCTATAATATCGGCATAACTTTTGTCGGTATTTTTCAAGAAATTTCGAATTCCTGCATTATTTTTACTAATTAATAATGTATAGAAATAACAACGAAAAGACATTCAATTCTTTTTTTTTTTTCATTTTTTTTAAACTTTTCTCGAAATCATTATTTTAATGTACGTGATATATAATCTAGTGACTTTACAGTAAAAGGGATAAGAGTGATAAACACTCTTGCATATTATATATATATATATATATATATACATATGCCCCCTAATCACTTGCCAAAAAATGGCGTGTTTTTCAGTCAAAAAAAGAATACAAGATATTAAAACAGAAATTATAAATTTCTTAAAAGGTAGGAATTTCGATTTTATTCAATTTTCACGATTAATTCTATTTATTGAAAGCAAAGATTTCGGGGATTTTTTTAAATATCAGAAATAAATCATTTCTAATACAAACATCATTCGTAAAAGGAAAGGGGAAACACACAAACATTTTAGTGTACTTAATTTTTAGTACTCAATATATATGATTTGCAAAAGGGAAATTACAATCCTTTCCCAATAATTCGCAACAAATTCCTCAAACAAAATCCTATGTATGTTTTAAGGCCAATGTTTCAACGTAGATTTTCTTATTTTTCGCATGTCTTTATTTAGAATGAATATTTCAAAAATAATTAAATTTTTCGATAGCTTGCACGATATATTGTCGATTCAGAGCATATTATCATTAAATACTTATACAAATGATTCAATGAAATCAATTTCACCAATAATCCATTCAATAATAAAACACCTTTTGCGTACAAAATCAGCAAGTGCTTTTAGGATAATTAAATTAGTCACATTAGAATCTATACAACATAGCGTATAAAAGAACTGCATATTTCGATTACCAATTTAATTCAACAAAGTTTTCGGTTGTGAAACTGTGGACACTTATTATTTGTCTTATATCTCACATCCGATTTACTCATCATAGTTCACATAATTTGCTGATGGCACGCATGCGCTTGTGTTTAGTATGGAAAACGCATTTAATATTGTGTGCGTGTGTGTGATGCTATCGAACCACAAAAGTTACATGGAATTATAAGGTTATTAAAAGAAATCGAAAAAAAAACCCTCATAAAATATTATATGTGAGTGATTTTGGTTCTCTATTTTTTATATTGGAATTGCAATGTTGCGTAAAAAAATTGATTCCAGTTGAATTCGGTTAAAATAATTAAAGAAATTTTAATAAAAATTTTCTTCTTTAAAAATTATAATGTATATTTACAGGCAGTTTTTCTAAACTATAATACATGACTACAAAAGTAACCTTTTATGTTTCCTTTTTATAACCCATAAAATTTGTTACTAAGGTTGAAATAAGAACGACAATAAATTTAATCCCACAGAAAATTAGCTTATCATCAAAATATAAAAATTAAAATGGCAAGAATTAATTTTATCGCAAAAAAGCATTCATCCGTTAAATTCTTTCCAAGTAAAATTGGCAAGATAAAAGGAAAACTAAATCTAATAAGGAAAAGCGGCAAATCTGATAAAGCCGTTGGAAGGAAAATTTTAGGATTAAAAGTGTCTTTACAGGAAATTATTAAAAGGTCTTTGATTTCATAAAATTGGCAAAGGTTATTTCTGATAAATGCACGTTGAATTGCCGAAGTCAGGGCGTGATTTCTAACCTACCGAAGTAATTGTTTGGTTATATGACAGCAAAACAAGGTTGGGATTATAGTATTTAATACAATTTATATAAATTACATATTTAAAAATCCATGAAGGAAGAATGGGGGAAAAGTGCAGAGAAAAAGAAGGGGGATGACTGAAAGATGGCACTTTCAGGAAAATATTACAACAGGAAACAAAAATATTAACACATTTAAGGCGGGAGTCGTAGTACTACGATTTGATCCGCGTTACCTAGCATACTTTCGTTAAGATTCCCCGCCCTTAATGTGTTAATACTAACAATGAAATATAACCACATTAAGCACAATTTGAAGGACAATTATTGGATTTTCCATATGTAAAAAAGAAACATATTTTAGATCAGTACGGCAAAAAAATCAATAACAAAAGATGAACTATGCACTGCGTCCCATTAACGGACATTTTAATTTAATTCGATATCAATCTTGAAAAATAAAAATAAAAATCTAAAATCTACACTGTGGCTAAACACTATAGTTTGATAAATCATTGCTAAGGTAGCACTTGTGTCGCTGTTAGAAGAGCGTCAAAATCAGGCTGAAGTCGTTCCCATGACCCACTGCTTTAACATACGTGATCGTAAATCTGCCATCTGACCCACTATAAGACCATTCTCGTCTGTGGACGATGGTCGGCAGCTTCCCACAAACAAACGTATTGGTAAAATCAACAGACATCAGATAACTAGAGGAGAAAAAGAGCAAAATGCGCCAGAAGCAAAGCGCGCACGGGCCATGGGAACGGGACTTCTCAGGTGACTTTCGAAAAAATGTACAGTTTTGAGTTGCTTGAGTCTCTAAGCCCATTCGACCAATGTCGAAGTGATAGCACCACTTTCGTAATTATTTGGGTTTTAAAAAATCTGAATTTAACATGCACTTTTCAGGGTGCGTCAGTATTTTCAGAGCCTGAGACAGCGTTTTAACCCTTTATTTACTGACGGTACTTAAAAGTACCATTTAAATCTAGCTCATATCTTTACTATAACACTATTTTTGCCGATGGTATTATAAAGAACACGGGGAATGTAACCCGAATAACATGAAGTTAATACAAGCTAAAAGTAGGAATTAAAAATATTTAATTAATAATTAAACTAATTAAGATATTTCTGTTAATTACATTTTTTTCTTGGGTTCCCTGGGATTATTTTGCAAGGAAACTAAACGACTGGTGCAAAAATGAAGTTGAAAAATGGATGGCGAAATAATTCAGTAAATAAAGGGTTAAAGAAACATGTTTATGCGCGTTTGGATAAATGAGGTCTACTATGTAACGGAAAATGAAATAATACAGCTAGGAAATAAAGACGCAGGAAAACTTAAGAAAATCTTTAGCTGGCTGTCACTGGTAAATAAATGTGATATATATGACATACAAATATATGATATAAAAGAATTAACGTAAATATATGTAAATATATGACATAAAAAAAATTAACGTAATATTATTAAGGAAATACAATTAACAGTGAGAGAAGGCCAAATAAGGATATGATGCCGTGCATGAGGGAGTACGGCATACCACTTACGGCTACGATACAAGAAAGTATAACTGTTGGAAAATAACACTAAAATATTTATATCAAAATAATTATTCTTCCAACGTTTATAAACTCATTTGCACCCAGATTTTTTTTAAAAACATACGAAGATGATAAATATATAATAGAATGAAAAATGTTATCTTTCATTAAAGCCAAAGGATATTTCACATAAAATGTATTCCCTTTTTTGTTTCCCTACAATTCGACAACGGAAATTCAGTTGACGTCAGATAATTGCAGCTCCAGAACATAATTGTTTTGCAATTACTTATTCAATGAAATTGTCAATTTTTTTCCTTGTTCCATCAAAAAAAAAATAAAAAAATAACTGGCGTAAAATCGTTTGGCTATTGCTAACGTGAAAGAGAAAATTGCAAGATTGAAACAATTAAAGGAATGGATTTTTCAAATCATTTTCAGCGCTTATAATGTTAAAATTACAAAAGAACAAAAAATGTAATCATCCCATTCCCTTTTTTTTTTTTTTTTTTTTTTCGTTAAAAACCCAAAAGGAATCTACGTTACACATAAATTATACAATGAAAAACAAACGAAATACTAAAAAAGTACACATTTCGCAAATACAGTTTTTTGTTTTTTACTTACTTTAACTTTAAAAAAAAAGGAAAAAGAGAAGTATATAGCAAAGATTGAATTTATAAATATTAATATAGAAGATAATAAGACAAAAAATCATGTTAGGAAACGCATTATTTGAACATATCTAACATAGTTTTTAGAAGTGTAAATTTATGTATTTTACGTTGTACATTTTCTTTCCCTTCAAAATATTTAAAGATTAAAAAAACATCTCATAATATGGAAATATGGATTTTTTTATTTCTATTTACCCATTAGAAATTCTATGCCATAACTGAAATAAAACTGATAAGATGTAACTGAAAAGCGATTTATGAAAATACACACATCAAAGATATTTTCCACGAATAAGTTTTAAGGATTCCATTCCATTTCTTTTTATTTTGTGCTTAAGAATACGATGCAGTATACAATTTTTTTGTTATCAAATTTACAAATGTTTCATACGAAAGATAAAAATAAAAAGAATATGCGTAACATAATAATGCTACATCAAATATAAAAAAACAACCAAGGACTAATTGTTAATAATAATTTATTCTTTTAATCTTTCGCTTTATTGATTAACTTTAAATAAATTAAACTGGTAACTCTTATTAATGATTTTAATTTTAAAAATACTATTCAAAATTAGATGTGAAGATGCCAAAACATATTTCACCATTAATAAGATTAGAATAAAAATATGCATCATGCTGCCATCTATAGGTCAGAAATAGAAACTCTTTTCTACAAAGAATTTGTTTCATCTCAATATACAATAAAATATTAGATATCCAGAAATATCACATTTAATTCGAATTAAATTCAGAATATAAGTATACCAAATTTATTTCTATATACTTAATGTATGAATGTACTTAAAATAATTTTAGAAATATGCATTTCATAAAAACGTTAGCAAATTTAATTTATCTTTTAATAAATAGCCGTGAGCATTAGCAAATTGTTTAAATAAAATTTTCTTCCAAAACACCTATACCTATTCAAGGAAAAATTATTAAAATATACTTAGGTGCGAATCAAAATTAAATTTAAGCTGATGATCAATCAATTCATAATTTCTGCAAAAATGTCGGGTTTGTTTACATATAGTTGAATAACCTCAGATAACGAGAATAGTCGAAGTTGAAATAATAAATGTGGCGCCATCTTTCGATAATAAAAATATATCTCATTCGTTGAAAAATCCATTAATTAAGTCACTTTTAATTTATAAAAAAACGGCAAGAAAGACAACGTATATTATTTTAACTTTCACTGTCAAGACAATTTTTATACAGCCATTTCATATATACCTTCGACTTTCGTTGTTCAAATTTTATGAAAAAAGGTATAGACATATACTCAAATCACGCAAAAAAGTCACCTTTCTAAGTTTCTGTACATTTTTACATCCCACATTTTTATTCTTATCAATTAAAAAACGATGACCTAAATATATTGTGGTGAACTAAAATTCATTATTTTAATGAACTTAATGAAAAAAAATTCAATCTTATTAACAACAAATTTTTAACAAGAAAAAACATTTATATCTTTAAACTAGTTTACAACTTGTTACTGGCAATAAAGCATGTAAAAAAGTAGCATTATTGATGTGAACATAGTCAGTTCATAGCATAAATTAATTTATAACGTTTTAAGGGTTTTTAAAAAGATTTTAGAAGTGAAAAATAATTTTTTTATATAAAAAAATTCATACGGGGAAAGAAAAAATCATTGAAAAGTTATCTATTAAAGGTGTCTTAAAGTGAATCTATTTTAATTATAATTCAATGACTATTCGTATATTTCCACAGAAGGATCAGCATGTATGTACTAAAAGAAAATATTTTCAGAAAAATGACTCTTCATAAAGGCATTTGAGAAAAAAATTTCTATTTTTAATAATTTGTAAGGAGAAAAAAGAATGCATTAATTAATAATAAATTTGATTAAATCTGTAAATTTATATTAATCGAAGAATTAAAAAAAACAAAATTGCAAATATTCTCATGAAAATGCATCAAAATTAAAACATTTTCCTTAAAAATCAAAAGAAATAGAACTTTTTTAAATGTATATGCGAAGTGCAAAATAATTACAATATTTATCAAAATTTTTAAAATAAGAAATGAGCTGTTTATTCATCACATAAAAATTTCATTGCCAACTTATTTTCCCTCTATCATGAAGCATAGATCAAATTTAATAAATATTACCACTATTTTGTATTTTTCCTAGAATAAATCATTTTACAAAGGAATTCAAACATATTTATAAGCAAAAATATAATCCTTTTCATATTAGTTATTTCCTGATCTAAAACGTATTTCAGAAGAAGAAAAAAGACGCCAGTCACCAAATGCAAATCAGCTGCTGCTTTGTTCAATATTGAATCGATTCAATATTGTTTGTTACTATATACATCTCGAAGAAAAACATCCTTTAGTGCTGCCATCTAGTGTAGCTTTTTGAATTTCCCTTTCAGAGAATGATGAAATAGGAAAAGTAAAACTAGTTTGAACTCGTCCAGAATCACGCAAGGCAAAAATATGCACTAATGTGACTCGAATTGCAATAATTATCTTTAACACCTTGACAGCTCCAATAAAAGGAAAGCGTAAAAAAAGAAAAGCAGTCTGAAAGAGAATTGAGGAAACCACTGAAAGCTGCAATCATGTGAGACAAGACACAAATAACTCACATGACTGCACCAATTAGAAGCATGACTATATGAATGAGGAATTTTTTTCATTATGTGAATTAATTTCTAAAGATTTTTCTGTAAACATCAAATGTCAATGGAAGAAATTTAACCTCGGGACAGCCATTCACAGAAGTGATTACTCATTGATTTTATCATTTCAAATTGAGAGTATTTTTTGTTTATGAAGAGATGAAATCATTCATAAATTATGTTCATTTGATTAAAATATCTATATCAGACTTCAAATTTCGATTTTTTCAGTGATTCAAAATTTTAATATTCTAAACAAAAATGTTGAAGCTAATAGAAAATAATATTTGAAATTGAGAATTTGAGGTTTCGATAAAATGTGTAAATAAAAATAAAAATGAATATTCTTTTTATATTATCAGATCAAATTTACATCAAAGTGATTCAGTGATTAAAATTCATAAAAATTTTCATCTACATTCTCAATTTACACAATAATTATTAACCACTTAACCGCTTTATTTTCTTCACTATCTAATAAGATGACGCCTTCTATTTTGGAAATATTTTCCAATCGATTCAAATGGAAATCCATTGAATACTTGACTTATCTATGTATTTGAAGAAATTTTGATACTGAATTATAATCTTTATGAATGGTTTAATCTTTGCTTACAAATATTAAAATTCGATAAATTGATGCATGAATGGCATTCGGAGAAAACAATTAGACGGTTAATATGTGGTGATATCTTAATAAGGCAGATAACATCTACGGGAGATGAGCATGCTTTTGTCCTGTGGTTATGTTATCGGCCTTCTAATCCAAAGGTCACGGGTTCTATCCTGAGCCAACATTACCTTCCCACAAATATACGAAGAAAGAATAAACATTATCATCATTTTACTAATAGAGAATGTAAATTTTACAATAAAAAAATACCAAATAAAAGTAAAAAATGAAATACGTATGTTAAAACGTTTTTCCGAGCAGTTAAAAATTTGTTTTTGCGTCAGAGAATTTGAAAATAATATGAAAAATCAACAGAAATTAAAACCGCAAATGAACAATTAAAAAAACATTATTTTAATATTTTTTTTGACAAATTTGCATTTTACGAAACTTTAAGCAAATACCCATTATAATGAATTCGGCTACATATCTACTTTAAATTATCTTATCTTATCCCCCAAATACTATTTACTTAACCACGAAGTTTAAAGAATTTTCGGCTTAAGTACACCACACTGATATTCAAATAATGCTGATTAGTTGAAGCAAAGACACTACGAGAGTTATTCGGGAATTCGACGTAAGAGTACGGACTCTCCTCCTAAATATAGTGAATTTAGAATTGAATTCATAATATATCGTAAAAAAAAAAAATTGTAATAGTGGAAACACGATATCAGTATGCATTATATACATAGTACACAAATATTTTTTCAATATCATAAAACCAAATAATTAAAAAAAAAGAATTATAAATGTCAAAGAATGAATAAGATTTATTACCTTTTTATTGATATTTAATAATTTCTGGGCTTTTTATTTCTTACGTAAATGTTCCCACACTCGAGAAATCAAAATATATTTCCCGATAAAAATAAATTTTCAAGAATGACATCTGAAAATTGTTGATCAATTATAAACTGTATCAAATGCATTCTGATAAACATTCGTATATGTTCGTGAATCAAATGATGGATTCAGGTATATTGCAACTTAGTTAAAACACGGCACGAAGCCTCCTTTTCAATTAAATTAAAAAATTAATTCCATATTTCAACATATTTTTAATTTAACCTCAGGCAATTGATTAATTACAAATTATTTTTTTTGTCTTAGTAAATTCATGAAATATATATGTTTTTATATTTTTCATCATGAAATGTGTGGTACCTAAGTTTGTATGCACCATTATGTTATTATTATGCATTCTATGTTTATAAATATCGTAACAACTTGATAAGCATATTGAAACACATCGTCAAGCGTAATATGCCAGGTTCCTAAGATTTTATAATTTATAAAATTTATATTTTTCAAAAATATATTAATTTTACAATTAGGTTAATTCCATTTTTTTCTTCTTCCTTTTTGCGGCTTCTTTCAGTTCCAGGCAGTTGCCTGTCAGAAGCCTGTAGCAGTTTACATGGCAATTTTTAAGCAATTGATGATTTATCAAAATCTAGCTGGAAATGAAAAATCTATTTTTAAAAATCATCCATAAAAATATCATTTTGACAAAGCTTATTTGGTTCTATATGTGGTGTAAATTCGTTAGGAAATATGAAAAAAGATGAGTGCAATGAATAGCAATCAGATTATATAATGAAATTTGTAATGTACTATTAATTTTCCTTTTCACAAGTCTTTTATACAGAAATTCCACTTTTAACAACAAGTGGAGTTACTTAATATAGCCTTAGGATACAAGGAGCAAAGGAATTTGAGGTCCCATACAGGTATAGTGACCTCTAACCTTACTGAACATGCATTGCTGAAAGCAACCGCCAATTATTTTAAGGGTTTCGTGTCAGAAATTGAAGACCCCCCCCCAAACACATACACAGATCATACGCTCAGTTCTAAAAAAACCTCTGAACGAGAATATTTTATAATTAAGTAACAATAGAATAAAATATTTAAATAGATTAGACTATAAATATTTGAAATGTTTATACCACAGATTATTAAATAAAGGGAAAGGAGATATAACGATGCCTAAACAAAATCTATTACCACAAATATTGCTATAATTACTTACATAAATATATTAAAAGAAAACTTGTAAAGATATACAAACTTGAAAATTTTTAAAATGTAAGGAAAGGTTTAGAGGAAACAACTGAGCAATGTGCATTTTTCAATTCCTACAATAGTTCACACTCTCCCTATATTTATTTATATATCTAGTTCAAATTTTCAATCGTTTGTAAAATAATTTTTATTCATCCACTCAAGTTCAAATACATTTTTTTAACTTGTAGTGATACACTTGATACCAATACAGCTCTTTAAAAAATATATTAATTCATTAATTAAATTGAATTAAGTTTTGATACCTCAAATAGAGTTTTAGCATGTTTGTAATGAAATTCGACGTCAACAGGCAGTAGTAGCTCGATCAGTAAAATGCTAGAATTTCAGTATTTTTCACGTGAAGGTGAAAAATGCGAGATCAATTCTTGCGAAAATCAATAATTTTTTGATACTAAAATTTTTTTTTCATAATTATTTAATGAAAAGTAACTAAAATAAAAATTTTCCTTTGTTGACCTCAGATGAAAACAAATTTTTAAAAAATTATATTACGTGTGTAATACAAAACTGGAGAAATAATAACTTTCACCCATATAGACTGATAACATTTATTTTCGAGATTGTAAGGAAATGTATTTTAAAATTTGAAATAATAATTTAAGTTAAAAATGTATGGATGATTATAAATATTTCTGAGAATAAATCTAAGAAAAGGAGAAAAAAAATTCAACATCTAGCTAAACTAATATATGAATTCAAAACATAGCGGAAACTGATCTTAAAATAATTTTTTTTTTTTTTTTTGTTGAATTGAAGCTGATAGGTAGAGGTAAAAAATCCTATTATTTTTTATCATGTTGATTAATAATCCTTTAATTGCTCAATTTTTCGCAACAAATTTGTGCTTTTGCTGGTTATCGCATTCATCTTATAAAAAGAAATTTCGAGGCCATCCTAACCAGTTGCAAACGATATCTGGTCACGTGATACTGCCGTGGAAAATGATATCTCGTTTTAATATTTAAAAGATAATCGGCACTCTTATTTTCATTCGCAATTGTTCTTTTTTGATAGGGAAATAAAAAATAGCTACATATTTACTATTTCAAAGGAAAGAGAAAACAGGAATTTTTGTTGTAACTTCTTTCACAATTTTAAATTTAAAACAAATTTTCTGGTGTTATAAAAATAAAATATAGTAATAGACTAAAATTCGAAACGATATTTTGACGAATTATCACTTTTCACATCTTTCTGAGTATGTAAACCACTATTTTGGAATTATCTGTTATCAGAAATCCTTCGAGCAAGAGGAAATGAA
>JAPMOQ010068102.1:805167-848313 GCA_026543055.1 Argiope trifasciata | reverse complement strand
ATATATATTTCTTAGTTCAAAATCAATTGATAGGAAGTTTGTTTCTCCTTTGTCCGAATGCAAATTAATAAGTTAGTTATTTAACCTATTAATTCCTAACGTAAAGAGCTAGATGATCTTATTTGGTACATAGTTTTACAAATTTTGGTACATGAATCAAATTTTGACCTAATTCGTACAAGTATTAACAGTCTGTCGTCATTTCGCAAGCCTGTAAAAGCGATAACTCAAAAACGCAATTATTTATATAAATGGAAAATAGAATGCAGTTTTAACATCTCAAGTGGAGATTTATTTCAAAATTCTGAATCAAATTTATTATAACAATGGTTTAGACCAGATATATCATCTGTTGGCTGCATTTTTGCATGCATATAAATACAATTCGAAAGTGTGGCGACTTCGGTAAAATTACTAATTACTAAAATCATAATTATCAAATTTCAATTTAATTTTATAGAAAAATGCATGTTCAGTTTAAAAAATATATATATTATGAAGCAAGGAAATCTTATGTAAAGGGTTACTGAAAATTAATATCTGATACTCGTGGCGTTCACAATTTCAAAATTTTTGAGATCATTCCAACTGGTTTCATATATAATTTGAATAAATATAAATTTAAATATGTTATGATATGTCAAAGAAATAATAGAATATGAATAACTAAGAAAAAATAAAAATAAAAATCTAGATTTTTTATAGTAAATTTATTTGAATTTAAAGAGATTGTTTTAATAAATTTTATACAAAATGAAATTATGAAATACTGTGAAATAAAATATCTTGTTTTGTATATTAAATGATTACATAAAAAATTTTAAATCTTGTTTCCTAGCAATTAAAATATTATTTATCTTTTTCAAGAAAGTGTTAAGTAATAAAATGTGTAAATATTTTTGTAACAAACTAAAATTACTTCAATTAACCCTTTATTCACTAACTGCATTTAAAAATATCGTTTAAATCTGGTATGATACTTCGAATTACATATGTATGTATATATAACTTATTACGAAGAATACAGATGCATAATACGTTATGTATTACATTACAATACTTACTATACGACTCAGACAACAAGCAGCAATCAATTAAAGACATATATTAAAACTACTTAATTATTTTTAAAAAGTTATTTTAATTAATTAAAAAAAATTTCTTCCCCTCTTTGGAGGGCTTATTCTGGAGTAAACCTTAACTAATGGTGCAAAATTAAAGTTGATAAATTGATAGTACAATGATTCGGTACAGAGTTAAGCATTTAAAAACATAAATCACACTATTCCTTTTTTAATAGGGAAATGCTTTTATTTCTTAAAAAATGCACAGTTCTTCAACAAATTTACACAGTTAGAATTGGACTATTATTTCTATACTCAAAAGGAACAGAAATAAATAAATAAAAGAAAAATGATTAATTCTCAACAAACAGTTACACTCAGATTGCTAAGTACTTATTATTTTGTATATCTAGAAAATAATTTTTTTTAATGTTATCTCTATGCTATTTACAACAGATGGCTGTAATGACCGAAATAGATAGTTCATTTTTGTAACATTACTGTTGCCGGGGTATCAACAATAGTAACAGAGTTGTTTACAGCAAAAAATAAGCAAACAGAAAATTTGCCTTCTCTCTCTCTCCCTCCTATTTTTGTTTATGAAAGGTTGAAATAGAAGGTGGGAGGGGACAGTTATCCAGGCCTTGTCCTTTGCTCTCGAAATAACTAGTCAGATAGTGTTTCGGAGCAAAAGATCGACGATATTTTAAAAAGTGCAATGAATATAAAGTAATAACATAAAGATCACAAGAAAATTCTGATGGGTAATATTTATTTATATCAGTAATTAACTTACAGCATTTTAACAATAAATCTAGACGATTTCTGAATATTTTAATTCTCCAATAATATCTGAATAGGAGAATAATGTAAGAATGCGCCATGTTCATATGATTACTTCTTTACGCTGTATATAATCTATTAAACCTCTGTTTTTAGAAAAATTCAATTTCAAAATTTGTGAATTAAATGTCTTTTATAGATTCTTAAAATAGTGTTATTGTTGTTATTCATGACATTTTACAAGCCAGCTGACGAACTGTCAGCAATTTAAGCCGAGTACACAATAGTTTCTGAGGGCAAAGCCCCTGAGCACCCGAGGGCAGAAGTCTGACTTCTAACACATATTAAGATGACACACACATTCGCTAGCACAACCCCTTTTAAAGGGGGGCTCATTCATACACCTCACAAATAGAAGACAGGTTAGAGAACAACCATGCCCGAACCACGACTCGAACCCGTGACTCCCAACTCATGGGGAAGATGCGCTACCCTAAGGCAAGACGCCGGTTTATTAAAATAGTAGACGCAATTGACAATTAGTTGATTCACTCTGGTTATCGATTACATTTAATATATTTGATGAAACAATGAAAAAAATTCATGGCAACAACAGAATCAATCATCGAAAATTTGGGAAAAGGAAATAATAATTGACAAAAAAAACCAGGGAAAATCTGCGCAACTATCAAATTAATATAATTTAAAAAATAATTTCAAGCTTTGGAAAAATGAAAATTTTATTTTTGTGCACTAACATTTTTGGAAAATATGGCGGGTAAATGCTCAAAAATTAAGCTTAAGTGCGGCTCAAAATTTCAAAATAACAATCGCTCCGAGATGTACATTTTCATTCTGCAAGATATATGGGTCAAATTTAGTAGCTGTAAGGTCAATGTTTCTTCCTTCAAAACACCAGAGCGCGCACACAAATAGTATTATTATCTTTAGAAATGCACAACGTTATCGTGTTGTCTTCAATTAATTTTTAAAAACCCAGAAAATTTCACTGCATAAAATTTAACATCTTGCTTAATAACAGAAAATAGAAATTCATCATTGTAATAGTTATTGCATATACTTTTCTATACGAATCTATACTTTTGAAAATACGTCTAACTTGGAGATAAGAGTTTGTTTCCCCCTTCCATTTGCCGCAAACAAATCTTCTTCTCCATTGGTTCGATTTTAAAGTGTTTCCCGTGATTACATATAAATATAAATTTTTCATCGCAAATTCTTATAAAAGTTGTGTCATAAAAAAGAATCATTTTCGGCGAGCTTCAACTACAATCAGATAAAAATTTTCATAAGCAAGCTTCTTTTTTATACCGATTTAAGCATCAGAGTGTCTATAAATTATGAAAACTGTATTGTAAAAGCATGCATCAGTCAATCAATTCAAACGATAAATCACAAAACACCTGTCTGGAGTTTCCATTGTTGGCAAGTGAGAGTTGCTATTTCTCCCATAATATGAATTGCTAAGATTTAAATTTCCATTTATAAAACCGATAAATCATCTCAGAGCAGGTTCGGACACTTATGGCAAAAATATCCACGAGCTATCATTTTTTTTCTCCCAATTCTGGAAGCATTAGCTTCCTATTTAAGTTTTCAAAATATGTTAAAAAAAATTTTTAATTATCACTTGACTTTTAACTTGCCAATCAATGTCTTAGCTCTACGTGACTTTCTTAAGATGGTTGAGCACCTTGAGGTAGAATAATCTGCAGCAGTATCAGAATGTAACAAGGAATTTCAATGTCTATGTAGCAATGAAAAAATATTCTCTACAAAATAATTTAGAAAAAAAGAAACAGAATCAGATAATAAAAAAAGGTAAACGAATTCATACTATTTTCTGTTATTAATAAAATCAATAATCAACAGTTAACAACATTTTTAGCTTAATGGTACTGATAACGTAGTTTATAAAAACATACTTAAAATAATTTTAAAATTTATGCCAGACATGATATAGTATTGGGACAAAAAAAATTCGAACATCAAAAAATAATAATAATTGATAACAAATAAGCATGATTAAAATAAATTTATGAATAAGTAATAACTTTATAATAATAAATTTATGTGAAAAGTGTTTGAGTTTTTTAAAAAAATCTCAAAATTTTACATGCAAGGAAATAACCCGATCTTAAGAAAAATAAAATTCTATTCAAAAAATTCCGAAATCTGTTCTTTATGGAAATGTGTCATATCTATTTTCAATAAAAATAGTGTTGTAGTACTTAAAACAATCACACTGCATTTAGTACATTGTAATAAAACATGAAACATTGTTTCATATAGTATTCTACTGAGTGACAAACGGTCTAAACCTGATACAGTTCGACAATATTAAATATCAACGTCCGAATCCTACATAATCACTGGTAATGCAGGTAATTTCTATTTCACATATAATTAAGATAATCTTATCTATCATCTCTGTATGCAGATTTTTTTAACAAAATTTCACCAATTCAGATGTTTACTTCTGACATATCAAAAACTATAAATAAATATTTTCTAATTCAAAATTAAAATAAAAACAATATTTTTAATAACGCTTGAATCGTCCACTTAGCATATTAAATAAAATAATCCTAAGTTGATTCATAAGAATTAGTAAAATAATAATAGATTATTTATAGCTTGGATTAAATAATAAGCAAAAATTATTTAACCTGACCTATGAAGAAATAGAAACCGGATTTAAAAAAAAAAACATGAATGAATTACCAATAACTATATTACAAAAACTAAAGGATTATTGAAAATAAGTAAAAAATTAAATGATATTTCCTACTAGTATCTTTCATTTCTGAAAAAGAGAAGAAAAAAATTAAAACTAAAAACTGAATGGTTTCTAACAAAGGAAATCAGCACGCAATGAAATAATAACCACTTGTTGCTAAACTATTAATACCAATGCCTAGTCACGTTTTTCGTTCAGGTCACGATACAATTCGCTTAACAGAGTAAACTATTCTTAACCTTATTTAAATACAAATAACTCAATAACACAACTTTCTCTTTCTTTAAGATGTTTTTTTCTTTAATCCGCATATTAAAAACTTAATGTGCGAACAAATGTAATATAACAATTCTTATGAATGAAAACTGTATATAAAAAAGTTTTAAAAATTAATATTAGAGGTAAGGGAGAGGGACAATAAACACGTGACTAAGCACACATTGAAAATTGGAAGAGTTAAAAAGAGTGAATAAGTCACGAACAAACTAAAGTCGCAATATTAAAGAAAATCAAACTGAAAAGAAAACCTGTAGTATATTGATTTATTAATTAATTTTTGTTCAAAAGTCCAGGAAACTAATAGCAATGCTTCTAAAATTAATAAGACTATTGGTAATATAGGCTATTTATTATAATTTATGCAAACATAATTATTTCTGACTAAGTTGCATGTGTTGTATGTTTTATGTTATTAAAAGTAATTTTCAGAATTATTAAACAAAACACTTTTTAAAAAAATACTCAGCATAAAAATGCTAAAAAAAACAACCCTAAAATGATTCGAGTGAAAATGGAGTTTATCTTTTACAACGAAAAAAGCAGCGGAGTTTAGAATTAACAACAGTTTTAAGGGCACATACAAATAAAATCTTATCACACCACCCCCAAACGGGACTCATAGCTCATATCATGCGTCCTTCGATAAGGCGTGGTTCCCTTCATTAAATTTAAAAACTTAAATGTGACGCGAGTTAAAAATATACACATTTTTCAGCTGAATATCTTATATAAATTACTATGAAAAAACCAACAATTATCAAATACAGAACAGCAAAAAAATAAACATAATTAAAACAAAATTATTATGTCACAGACTATCAGCTGATGTTCTGCCGTTTTCGTAATTCTTAATTTGAATACAACTTTTACCGCCTGAATTACGTTATGCTCCGTTTAAAATCTCTGTCAAAATTGCTTTCCTAATCACCGCCAAGCTGGCTGTCACATGCCTTCTTATGCGAAGTTCAAAATCCAGAGTTCATTTATTTTACTTAACAGGCCTTTATACATCGAAAAAAAAAGTAATTTAAAAAAAAATGAAGAAAGAAAATATCTTCTTTTCATCAAAAACGATTTGCTCAGACTAAGTTTCAAAGTTCGATTTACATTACTCCACTCCTCCACCCCTCTTCACCATCCCATCCCAAGACAGGTGCGATCAAAAACTGTTGCAGTCGATAAGGCTAGAGTAGTTTATTCTTATTCAAAAAAAAGAAAGAAAAGAAAATTTAAAAAACCATCCGCAAGTGATATTTTTTTCATCTCATTCCATTCTAGTCTAGGCCTGGAACAAGGGACAAAGGTCGGGTCTTCGGTCCAGAGTTCGATCCTTCCAAGAGCGAGTGACGCACTCCGGGCAACGTATAAGTGATTTATTTTTGTCCTCTTGATAACAGTTATCGCACCGCCCGTATGTAAAAGAAGGCAGTAAATGCTCTCCAACAAAGCGATATTATACGTTCGAAGCTACTTATAAACTTAAGAGGTTCCTTTTCTCTCTCTGTTTTCTCTCCAGGCATAGTACACTTTCCAGCTTAAGGCCGGTCCTTCTGACTTCGGAAGTGTCACAGTTTGTAAACATGGAACTCCTGACAAGTTGTTGATCGTTATCTACTCGATTTATTTGCAACAGATACTCGATAGAATATTCGCGTAAATCAATTATTCACTCGCAATTAGGCACAAGACAGTTATGACTTGGACTATCCTTTCAAAAACATTTTGATGACGCTGAAAATAAAAATAATATGCAAGCGTCCCAGAATAGCAATGGTATTCTGACTAATGACATCAGAATGAAAGCTGTCAATCAACATTTGTTTTCATTTCATTAACTAAATAGCACAACGTGACATTCATAATCATTCCCAACAGTAATTATTCAATGTGACTGTTATTTTTAAGATAAGTGTTTAAAGATGTCTTTGTTCATAAAAATTCCACAGAAGACCACGCCCTCAGACAGTAATGACCGATAACCGAAATGACTGCAACGAAACAATGGATTAAGCAAGATCATTGGCTTTGAATTTTTATAAAGTGACTAAATGTTTCAAATTTCCAAGAATAAATACGGATTGGAAAAAAAAAAAACAGTGGGAGATCTATCTTGATTTTTGAATAAAACATTCTAGATTTGTCCCAATTTTGGATAAAATATGCATGGTGATATCATTTCTTACTTGAAAATAACTATTAATACTGACAAAAACATTTCAGTCAAATAAAATTTTTAAGAGTTAGCTTTCACGGAATATCTCTTCCTAACTTTTAAATATTCCTACTGTAATGAATAATTATATTATATATAAGAGAGCGCTATGTTAGCGCCGGCAAAAGGATGTGCTAAGCTTACGACATGAGTTGACACGTTTTTAAACCATCTTGAGGCTTCGATAATTTCGTTGTTAAACTTTTGGGTAGTTTGAACTAGCTAAACTAAATATGAAAAATTAAAATTATTTAAATAAACTATAAAAATTTAAAAATGAAATGGAATGAACTGTTGAAATTCAAAAATAGAAAGTTTTTGGATATACTTCTTTAGATTATATACTGAAACTTCAAACAACCATTCGAAATACATAAGTGCTGGCTTTCTGGCCAAGGGATAGCGCGTCTTCTCTGTGATCTGAATGTCCCGGTTTCCAGTCCTGTTTCGGGCATGGTTGTTTTTTCCCTGAGTTCTCTCTGTGAGGTGCGTGAAAGAGTCCCTCTGTAAAAGAGGGGTTGTGCAAGCGAATGTATGAGAACCATATTCATATGAGCTTGAAGTCAAACTTATGTCCTCAGAGGTCTTTATCCTCAGAAACTTCTGCACCTCCTTTCCGCGGTAACGAGGAAGCGATAATCATCATCAAATAAATAGATTTTTAATAGAGAATCTATTCTTTTAAAGTTTTTTGCAAGATTTACTGCAGAAATAATGCAAACTAAATTGGCAGCTTTTAGGAAATATGATATGGAATACAAATTATGGGAGGAAACAAAAATAGGAACATATAACTATAGTTATTTTGGGGGCTTTAAATTGTAATATTCTTAACTTTAACAAAACTGCGTAGACTGATAATTGATACTTGATATATGTTAACAGAACCTGGGCACGTTAGCAAATGGAATTTTCAACATCTAAACATGGTCTTCATTCCAACAGCTGAATGACATAAAAAACATCGAAGTAAGCTTCGTATTTGTTTACCACTTTAGTTAGTATACGACAAAAGGGGAAACGACACGCTTAACTATTTCAACAAGATGAGACGCAGGAAAAGTCGGGAGAAATAGATACTTCGCCGTTGTTTCCAGCTGAGTATTTAAAAAGCAAAAAAACTCAATTGCATTGTAAGCGGAAGTGTCAATGAGGGAGACTCCATTCTGTTTACTAACATTTTTTGCATTGTTAGCTTTTGGCTCGAGTCCTAAACGGTGAATTTGAACTTGACTCAATTGGAAACTTCGTCGTAGACAATGAGAGAAGAGGGTAAGGTGAAGGCTATACCATAAAATCGTGTCCTTCACCCTGAAACAGCACAATAATAGCACAGCATTTCGGTTAGAAAAAAAAAATTGATCACTTTTATCTTCGTATGTGACTTTAAACAATCTTTTAACCTGACAAGGAAAGGTTCAATTACTCTGCGTGAATTTGAATACAGAAACCTAAAACAAATTCCCATTTAGAGCAATAAGATGATATACTGATTTTTATAACTAGTGTCACTTACTTTTTGTCTTTCTACAAAGTTGTGAAAAGTAACAAGAAGTAATATTAATCTATAGTAGCGTTTCGACAAAATAGCTAAGAAAGTATGTTTTGATCAATATTGATTACTTTGAGTGCATTACAAATTTATGATGCATAAACAGTAGCAGAAAAGAAAAAAAAAATAAGCAGTAATAAAAAGATAGATAAAATGAGTAGCCGTAAGCAGTTTCGAAAGCAAGCAATTGTCCTTTTATATTGCATATTTTACTATTTATACAATCATTCTGATCAAGTAGATATACATAAAGGACTGGAAATGGAAAATAAAGCTAGATGCAGAAAAAATTTGAAAGCAAAACTTTTTCAACAATTGATGCTTATTAGAGAGTTCACTATTATTAATAAAGTTCAAACTTGGTAATTTTATTTACATAAAATTAAACTATTTATTTAAATTCATAGGAGTTCAAAAAACTGAGAAGACTTATGTTCATATTTTTCTCACAAATATAGTGTGGTAAAAGATAGGTTTCCTAAAAGGTTTCGAGGCAACAAGTTAAAATTTAACTTTAAAAAAAAAAAGCTTGTTTCCTTTGCGCATGTCCAGTATTACGCCAGAAATATTATGGCGTCATACAAGATTTGTTTTGTAAACCAAATTTAAAAAGAAAGAGATTTAAATAATATTTATTTTACCATATTTATATTGAAAACTGCTTTTTTAATTTGAAACTTGTTTTAAGGCTACTGTTACTTAAAAATAACCGATAAATTAGTTATAATAGTTGAAGCAGATAGAAATTAACTATTGAAAAGGTCATCTTTAATATTTCATGTAGTAAAATATATTTAAGTCATCACACAAAATATACAGAAAAATTTTGTATAATTTTTTAATAAATATCAGTAACTTATGAAAATTATTATTTTCATTTCCTATTTTCAAAAGTCGTTAGGAGCAATTGATAAAATTAGTCGTCCAGCAGCGATATTTTAAATTTCTAAAAAGATAATCCATTTTCTTAATTTTTTTTAGATTAAAAATAAAGTTGCGTACAATAAAAATACATTGAACATAATAATATGTATATGGTTATAATACTTTATTTACAGCATTAAAAATTTTGATATACGATAAATTTTAAAATAAATACTTATTATGTTTATGTATATAAAATTTTGCTCAAAAATGTTAAACTATTTAAAAAAATCAGCATTATTTTAGGAAGAATTAATTTAATAGTTAATTTTTTATTAACCACAAATTATAAAAATAATTTCCCCATGAGTACCTGAAAATATATAAACTAGTTTGCAATATGAAAAATAATTTTGACTGTTTTTAATTTAAAATGCAATCTTAAAGCGAAAGCATGATCAAAAGAATCGGGTGTGCGAAGCAAATCAAAAGAAAAGACATCAATAAATGAACTAAATGTTCAATTTCACCAAATTATACCAAAATAAAGCTCTTGACACGCAAAAAAGTCAAGAGCTACTTCAAAAGTCACTAAAAGCAAATTAGTAACACAGCTGCATCCACCTCATAATTAAGTGCCTACCTATTCAAAAACAGTAGGCAGAACTGTTTCGTAATAAAAACTCGACAGCTGGTGACATTCATTGGAAATTTATTTTATGATACGCCAAAAGTATTACTTAAGTGCTCCTTACCTTGCAAATTTTCAATTCATGTTTAAGAATTAAAAATACAATAAGTTTATTTTCAAACGAACTTAAAGCTATTGAGTTCGAAACCCACTTGTGCGGTAAATCAATACAAGAGGAATTGACGATACTGTTAATGGATAAAAGTTATTGAATGAATAAAAGTTGCGCTGTATACAGGCAACCGTCATGTTAAGTTCTTTCTCAGCATTTTTCGAATTAAGGCTACTACCTTAAATTGTGTAAAGAATAAATTATGTTTTGTAGGATTGTTGAGAAGTTCAGCAAAAAGTCCGAATTAGTGTAACAATTATTTATTTATCTGTTACGTTACACACACACAATTTAAATGCAAAAGTTTATTTTAAGATATATTTTTAAAAGCATGGATCAAAGGCCGTACCACAAGCCATCGCCACACCTGAAATCAGTCATAGGGCCAAACGGCTTCAGAGGGCGCTATCTCTGATGTTATGTTTGTATTATAATAGTATTGTATAGGGTGTTATAATAGTATTACATGGTTTGTATTATAATAGTTTGTATAGTCGGTATGGTTTATTATAATAGTTTATATAGTCGGTTATGGTTTGTATTATTACTGATGCTACAGTTTAAGTTAAAAGTTCAAAAGAAAGCTCATATTTCCAAAATTAAAAGAAAATTGATTTAAAAAGTTAAATAACAACAACTACTTCAGTTTCAATTAAAAGTAGTCGCTTTTAATTATAAAACATAAAATTTAAATTTAAATGAAATATTTTATTAATAGTGTAAAGCATTTACTAGAAATGAAATTAAAAAAAGAAATTGAAAAGGCATTTTAACTTTTTAAAAAAATTATTAAAATCAACATTTTTAGTTGAAATTCAGAGTTTGTTGTGGTAGAATTTAAAAAATTAAAATTTATTTTAAGAGCTTTTAATTGAAATAGTAATTTCGTTTAGGCATTAAATAGCTGGTGAACTCTATTAAGCCTTTTTTGCAAATTATTGTCTCCGAGATTTTGCACACTACGTCAGAACAGATCGAATAGTCGTTAATCGCAGTATCCAATAGATAACCGTGCAATTCATTAGTACTATTTCATTAACTATTTTTGACACATTTCGACAGCTTAAATTTTAATAACAAACTGATTTACATTCTTGTTAGAGTAATTAATAATAGTTATACAAGAAAAAATTTCAATCATGTTATCAAATCATAACACAGATCTTTTATCAGCAATTATTAAAATATTTAAAAAATTGCGAGTAACAATTTCAAATAAATATTAATTAAATTAATTTTTAGCTAAAGAAATCTAATTTTTAAAAATTTAATGTCACATACTCTTTAAAATTTCAATTTCCTTATTAAAATTTTCAATATCTTTTAAAAATGCATTTATAACAAAGCTGTGTATTATTTTGTAACTTCATATAAAACTCAATTTTTAGAAATATTTTTATACTTACTTCCTAATTTTCATTACAAATTTGTGACAGCAAATGGATATTTAAAAAAACTAAATAAAGTTGAAATCTAATAGAGATATGCAAATTAGTTTTCTACTGGAATAGATATCAATATTATAAATAATACATAAAAATCTTAATTGGTAAGGAAATTCTAATATTTCTAAATCAATTGAACATTAAAAAAAATTATTTACAAAAAAATATATTCAAATTAATACTGCTCCAACGAATATATTAATAACTCATTTTATTTACAGACATATGAATATATATTATGGAAATAAAATGTTAAAACGGAAATTTTATTTTATTTTTACACTTATTTGAAAGTCCAATATTTGTTTAGCAGGTATGTAAAAATCCATTGGATAATCTTTATTATCATTCTTTTTACTTAGTATCTTTTATCTCACATATATACAGACAGACGACAAATCTTCTATTAAAATTGTCTGGCCCAGAATTCAACGTAGATTTGAGAAACAGGTGTTATAGCGGCATACTAAATTTTATGCACGTTCCTCTTCTAAATTTAAAAAAATTCGCATTTAGGAAAAAAAAAAAAAAAAGGACAAACAAAATTTTTAAATTAATTTTTTTTTTCTTTCTTTTTGCGAATTTACGGTGAAAGTGAAAATTTATCAAAATCTCGAGTTCGAACGACATGCTTCATATACATCCAAGCATTAATAGCAGACGGAAGCGAGTCCAATTTCTCAGATTCACTGCCGTATATTTGAATAACAAAGTAAAGGTATATATTGTCGACTATGACTTTAAAACTTGACAAAAGACTTTTGCTTCTGTAAAAGAAAGTGTAAACCAAATTATGTAGTAAGTTTATTATATTATATACTAGCCACTTTTGGCGATCAGTCGGTTAGCCAGTCTTAAGGATCGTTAAAAGATTCAATTAAATACCTCATGTAACTTGTCTCTAATAGCGTCTTCATCAAAATATTTTTAAACTTCAAATTCTAATAGTCACATAATTTACATATACCATTATAAAACACTTCAGCCATAATGTATATGTATATTTCTCTAATTTTCTTAGAGCTCCCGTAAAATTTCAATTTAAAATTAAAGAGGAAAAAATTAGACTGCAATTAATATAACTTTTCTTTTTTACTGAAACCACGAATTTTTTTTTATATGTGAGTACTGAAAACAGAATCGTTCAGCAGTCAAGTTTTACGTGCACTACAAAATAATTTTCATAGCTTATATAATATCTTAAGAATTATTCGATAAAAATTTCCCAAATTCATCATAAAATTCAGTTTACGTTCAAAAGGATGTTTTAAAAACAATATTTTATTTTATTTTGGTGTATAAATATGCTTTAAAAAATTGAGAAATATAAATTTTATACCGTTTTTTGGTCTTCGGGAATCATATTCTGCAAAATATTCTTGACATTGCAACTTCTAAATAAGTAAATAAATGTTTCTATCTTCTGCCATCAAATACGATTGATTTATGAGGTTTTGAGTAAAATAGTTTGGAAAATCAACATTTACGTAATTTTAGGTCAAACAGTCTTGAGAAACTTCGGTGATGGTATCATCGTTGAAGCGATCGACGAAGTGGTATAAAATCGTCCTAATTACGAAATAATTTAAAATAATTATTGAATAGAGATTGTTAAAATTGATTAAATAATCACTCTCAAATAAATAATAAATAAAAAATCAAATTCAATCTCGAAAATGAGTGTCCCGAGTTACCACGGAAAGGAAATACATTCTGAGGGTAAAGTCCCCTGAACACCCGAGAGCAGAACTCTCACTTCTGGCTTATATGAACACTCACACACTCTCTTGCACAATCCCTTTTTAAAGGGGAAGGGGACTCTCGGTCGAATTCAAGGTGAAGAAGAACCATGCCCGAATCAGGATTGGAACTAGGGGACACCCAGAACACGGGGAAGACGCGCTATCCCTATGCCAGGACGCCAGCCGGCTAAACATTGAATGAGCAATATTAATATAATTTGAACAAAATTGTAACAAAATTTACAATCCTAGAACAAAATATAAAAAAAGCTAAGAAAACTGCAACCGCTGTCTACACTCGCGCTTCGGTGAATCACATAAATTGTGCAGTAAGCCCCGATGAAAGACATCATCCATTTCGAGTCGCCGCCCTTGGAGCCGTTTGGCCTCGGTTTTTAGACACAGCCAAAAATATATCGTTCCGCACAACTTTAACTCATCGGGATATGTTTGCTTTTTCAAAATTATGAGCCGACTGACAGACGTGCGAAAAAAGAACATGACACATGCAGAACAAGTGCGAAGAGAGACAAAGAACGTGTTAGTGGGTCAATGGAGCGAAGACATGAGCGAAATTAGCAAGGTTTCGCTGAAATACCAGGGCGAAGTTTATATACAGATAGCATTCTTTCAAAGAAAATGATTCGGGTAAAATTTTACTAGGTAATACATTTTGGTATTCGGCTAAAAATATACGGTGAGATTAGAAACGGTATAAAGAAAAACACGCTGTTCTCAGAAGTCGGTCAAATATAACTGGGAAAAACAACTGGAAATAGTAAATTTCAAACAGTTTCTAATGATATATATGAACAGTAAATTTTCGGGAAATAAACAAAAAATACTTCTCGTTAAATCATATGTTTATTACCCCCTCCGCAACCCCTTTTTTTTCGTAACTACGATTTTTTACTTATCTTTAAAATTTTCTTTATAAACCCATGATTTGGGAGGGATGCTCTCACCATAGAGAGACAGAAATCAGAAAAAGAGTGAATGGAATTGTAATTAGAACTTACATATCTTCAAAAGCGTATTTTATTGAAATCCAATTGAATATTTATTTAAAGTCAGGAGACTTATAGATATTATTGCAACTTTTTGTAAGATAAAGTTACAGAAATTAAAATGTTAAAGTAAACTGTTAATTCCTGTAGGATTAGCAATTAAATTATTTTTACAACACAGATAAGCTGAATTTACTACACGGATTAACTAGCATTTTCAATATTATCTCTTTTTCTCTATTATTCTGATGATGATTAGGTGTGATGGCACTATACCAATAAAATATCTGGCAAAGGACTAGCCATTTTTAAAAAACAAATCTTTCATACGCATGCGTATTAGATGAAAAAAGTTATATATAGTATATTCTCTCTATTGCATATAATTTCTAATTAATATATGCTCGAAAAATTTTCTAATCTTTCTAACCCCGGTTCTATTGTAGAGCGGGAGGGGGTGGGACCATCCTTAACCTTTTCATTTTTATGATTATTTTAGTTCATGTACCTCAGAATGCTAAAACACTAGAGTTCCTCTTTCTAATAAAAGCATTCCCCAATCTCTCAAACACCAACCAACATGACAATCCAGATTCTAAAGGGATTGATTTATAAAAGAAGTATTCGCGTATTAGATAACTATTAAACAATTGCAAGCTCGAAAATCCTTTGAATGTTCTTATAAAAACACCTGTCCCCAAATTGATATGGGTTAACGTTTCTAGAAAACAAAAAGCGATCTTCAAGTATTAATCATATTTAACAAAAGGGGTGGGGTGGCAGCGCAATCCAGGTGACTCAAACGACCTTCGCAGCTTAGTTGAACGAACTTTTCGTTTTGATAAATTTAAAACCATATTAAGGAGTACGAGTACTTAAAATTAAGAACAAAAAAACAAATAAAATAATCTCACAATTGGAACTGTGCTTGAACTAAAAAAAATATTTATCTTTGAATTAATATCTGCTAGTGGAAATTGATATCCATGACATCCAAAGCTATTAACTCACAAAATGGTTTTTGCGTTACCTTAAAATTAAAAAAATCAGCACTATAATATCATCAATTTTATTTCCGTCAATACTTTTCTATATTTTTTAATTCAATTTACTACATGATTAGTAATAATGTCTTTAATATTAAAATGAAATTCATATTCGTCCATCAAAACAATCAAAAGCTTACTTTTGCCTACCATGAATTATAAAGTAAGATCTTCACTTCCTCTTTTAATTTATAGTATTTATACTTTTTAATTAATATGTGTAGTAATCTGTAGTAAGATTATTCGATTAAATTCCTATTTTTCAGCTGTAAAAAATAAGTTGAAAAATTTTATAAAATGCATTCCATGTAATTGCTTAAAAACCCAAAAGACAAATTGTATTAAGCCCCGTTCCAATGACCAGTGTGCTTCTGGAGATAAGCACACTTTTCCCTGTTTCCCCTCTCTTGCGGTTTTCTAGGGTTATTTGATGTCTGTCCAGTTTACAGAAAATTTACGAGAAACTCCAAACCGACGTTCACAGACGAGGATGGTCATACAATGGATCAGTTGGCAGATTTATGACCAAATCTGTAAGTCCATAAGTCGTAGGAACATGGCTTTAATGAAGCCGATTAAAACGATCTGTACTTTCATGCTTAATTCGGTTTATTTCGCATATTTTATTTAGATTTTCGCATTTTATTTAAAATTTGAGGTATGATCCAGCACATACGTATTGCACCCACTCCAGGTTCAAAACTAAATCCATAAAAACACTCCTACACAAAAATGAATTTTTAAATTCTCATTTTTAGTTTGTGAGGGTGACCTTCAAAAGTAGCAACGCATCTTTCCATAGTTCCGCCAGAGAGTTACAACGAAGCCGTAAATCACAACACAGACGAGAAACTTGAGAAAAGCAATATTTTAATGAACACCACAGTTACGAGGATATTTATTTTAAAGCAAAACTACGCGTTTCTCAAACGCAACATGGCAGTTTTCTATTTATTCAAACGCAACCTGCTCCTTCTATGTCTTTTTCTCTCTCTCTCTGGATTTTGAGACACATCGCGAATGCGACCGATAAATATCAGTCTCATCTCCAGAACTAATCTCTGTTTCCTTTGATTTGGCGTATTAGACAAAGTTGCAGACAAATTCAATACATAAAATACAGTTCTTACAAACTGTTTGCTTTTCACTTATTGGCAGTCTAATTTAAATTCGAAGTGGAGTAAAAAATTTAATCACCTCACTACACCTCTCGACATTAGACATCACATGGTAGCATACATCACAGTATCAAAAATATCTATGTAACATCAGAATTATTATGTAATAAAAACTTTCACTCGGCGCAATTGCTGAAGTTGCAGAAATTCCAATGCATAAAATACAGCTTTTAAGAATTGTTTGCTAATTATGACTTTTAGTCTATTTTAAATTCGAAGTCGAGTAAAAAATTTAATCACCTTACTACTCTCGACATTAGAAGTCACATGATGGCATCATAGTATCAGCATTATCTATGTAATAAATAAACGTCGTTCCTGCGTCAGAAGATAGCGCAAGTCAATACAAAAAAAAAATTACAGACGAGGCTATCTACTTGAATAAATCCTTACAAATGATTTAAATACGAGTTTAAGTTATAAGGATTTCGCATTTGTGGTCTGTTGATTTAAATTAAAATCTTGAGATAAATCGGGTTAATTTAAAGATCATCTTTAATTTCACCTTATTAAAAAAGTTAAGGACGAAATTACTATATTGCATTATTTTACATCTGTATAAATCATGCTTAAAAAGTATTTACATTTTCCTATGTCCCACAATATTAGATACGCATATAAAGTACATTTTAAAGTCTTTCCGTATAATGCAATATGTCTTTAAAATTTTAAAATCCCATTGCACTCATGTGAACAATGAGGCTCCCTGGGAGATGTTGCTGTCGCTCACAGATGCGTGAAGCGGCACGCAATGCGTTAATATATTCATCAAAATAAAATATATATATATACTTTAAAATTAATATTAAATAATTCTGGAATCTTTCATGAAGTTTGTGAAAACTATTGACCACATTACAAATTGATATAAAACAGATTTAGAATATCTATACTTAAAATAAAGCTCATTGTGTGTGTGTGTGTGTTGGTGCTCTACAGGCCAGACCGTTGGACCTACAGCTACCAAATTTGGTACATGTATACCTAGGAGGTCGGGAATGTGCACCTCGGAGCCCTTTTTTCGAATTTTTAATTAGAATTTGAATTAATTAAAATTTAAGCAAAATGTCGACGTTTTTCCGCTATTATTTTCGAAAATATTATCGCATAAATATGATTTTCGCATCAATTTAAAGATTAAAAAAAATTAGCTTTCTAATGATACCAGTATTGTAATATATAACTTACGCTTCTATTTTTAAAGAAATATTTTAACCATGTCTTTTTTTAGCACGTAACTGGATAAAATAAAAGAAAACAATGATGGAAGTTCAAATTAAAAAAAAAAACTATCATCGCAAATTAAATCTAAAGAAATGCAACTTTTAGCACGTGACTGGATAAAATAAAAGAAATATAAAATGTGATATTTTCTAAAAAAATAAATGCAAAGCAAAGGTTTCTATAATCGTTTGCAATATCTAAATAATTAATTCAACAAATCTTCTTTATTTACGGTAAACCTGGTTGAATTTAGACAGGACATGCATTGAAATCCCGACTTAATGGCATATTTTTATAATCGTTTGCAGTATCTGTATCATTAATTCAATAATTTTTTTTCCCTTTTTCGCTTTCTTTAAAAAAACCATATTTAATATTTTGGCAACATCACCGAAAAAAACATTTTTAATATTTTGGAAGCATAACCGATAAACTATTAGAGCATTAAACTCAAAAAGTGTTTCCGAATAAAGTTACCGACTATTTAACTACTAATAACTAAATCTTTTAACTTTAACTATTTCTTAAATTTTTTATGATTTTAAAGAAAAAAATAACATATATTTTTTATATAAATGTCTCCCCCAAGAAAAAAGAAATGTTCAAGATCAATTCAAAACAGAGAGAGGAAAAGAGTCGCTACTTCTCGAGAAAACGAAAACCAAGAGTTAAAAAGAAGCGTAATTTTATGGAATAAATATAAAATGTAATATTTTCGACATAATTCCATGACAGCTTATTGCGAATCAGATCATATCAGATGCAATTAACAAATAATCGTGAGGCTTCTATAATAATATGAATAACTTGACTATTTGGCTGAGAAGTTATAAAGAGAGCAAGGCACATAAGTATTTAATAAAAATTTTTAGAGCGCATTACTCTTAGCGAACCAGCTGGTCGGCAAAGGCGGCTAGTAAAGAAATAAAAATCATCGTAAACACACTGATTGAACCCAAAATACATATCATGGCTATGCGTAATATGATTAAGTTGAAATAATACTTGAATTTATATTGAGCCGAAAATTTATAGATTGAATAGTAATTATAATTGTAATACCTTTCTTTAATTTCGGCATAACTTCGTGTGAAAAACCCTCCAATGGGGGGGGGAATCCAAAATATCTAAAATATTATTGTAAGAAAGGAATGACTTTAAATTTGAATTTTCTCAAATAACGCCTCATCAGGCCAAACTTCGCTCAGTCAGTCGGGTCCTGGGAATAGCAATGCTATGAGACAATACTTGTTTAGTGAAAGAAATAAAAGACTATCTGTTCCAGCTATTAGTTCGCAAACATTTGTCATATACTTAAAAATCCTTGGAGGCCCGTATAAGTTTCAGCAATGTTTTAAATTTTATGGGAATCTACCGTGTCGTTTAAATATACAAGATTTTTTACGCCTTTTAAATGCATTCATTGTGCTCATATTATTTTCTCTCAATAATGAAAATTTTATAAAACCATTATTTGAAATTGTTTGACTTGCCTTTGAACTTTGCGATAGTTTATGGTGGAGAACAGAAAATTTATCCCTCATGATTCAAAATTTCTATACTTAGACAGTAAATAACTAAATTGAAAAAAGGAGCTATGTTTAACCCATTCGATACTTTTTTTAAAAAAAAAATTACGAATAAAGAATATATAAAACAATTATTTGAGAATTTTTGTATTGCTTTGAACTTTGTGTCGGTCTTACTTCGGCGAACAGAATATTTATCTTTCGTAATTCGAAATTCCCATACTAAGATAGTAAACAACTGGATTGAAAAAAAAAAGAGTTATATTTAGCTCATTCGGTATTTTTTTCTTAGTTTTACCAATAAAGGAAAAAAAAAACTATTATTTGAGATTTTTGCCCTGCCTTTGAAGTTTGCGTCAGTCCATGACGACGAAATTCCTATTCTGAGATAATAAACAGCTGAATTGCAAAAAAGGAGTATATTTAGCTCATTCGGTAAATTTCTCTTCAGTTTTACTAATAAAATTATATTTATAAAACCATTATCTGAGAAGGTGCGTTAGTCCGTGTCGGTAAAATTTCAAAAATTCATCTTTCGCAACGAAAAATTCTTTCAAAAATAATAAATGACAGAGCTGTATAAAAAAAGTTATATTTAGATCGTTCGGTACATAATCTCACTTCACAGCAAAGCTATCTTGAGGACATTCTATACACAGATTACTCATTCAAAACAAAAATGAAAAACAAGAAATGTCCAATCATCAAGACTGGGCGGAGCAAACAGGAAAGCGTGCATATTTTGATTGGCAAGAATCAACGTCAAAAAAAAAAAAGACAGCTTGCTGTGAAGTCGATAAGTCGGATCACTTCCTGAATATTAAATAAAATGCGCTTCCTAAATTTAGATATATGTCGCAATGACATATGGCAAGTAGTTCAAAGTCAAATATTTTCTACAATCAACATATTAAAAAGGTTTTTTCCCCCTCCTCTGACACTCCAAGAATTTTAATCAAATGCCTTTCTTGAATACAAAAATGTTACCCTAACTAGCCACCCCAAAAATTTCCAACAAGCTGTGTGTCCTTTTATAACAAGTTTCACATACGGAATTATAATGATTGCTTAAGTTTCATAGTGAAAAGATGAAAAGATTTTAAGATCTAAGATACCCTCAGAGATACATTTTAAAGCCATAAAATTTTTATCAGAACACAGAAAATAGGAAAATGAAGGCATGTTTTTTTTATAATCGGAAGATACGCCTCAGGATGTTTCTCGCACGTCGTTTCTCATTCCATTTGAAAGAATCGCTGAGTCCTAATTAAAAACCACGTATAAAAAAACAGGCCGGTGCTTTCTGCAATCTTTTTCCCACGCTTTCCTTTTAGAATGATAATAAAGTACTCATTTTTTTAAAAAATATACTTTTTTTAAAAAATTTCAACGATTTATTGTTATTCACAATAAAGCGATAAAAAAAACTATTCTTTATTCATAAAGGAAAGAAAAACAAAATGTGATTACAATCTGCCGTTAAAAACGGAATTATTACTGAGGAAAGAAGAAAAGTTTTCATTCTAGAAAATAAGAATATAATTTGTAGACTTAAGATTTCCATCTGAAACTTTTTAATGAAACTGAAATTTTACAAAATTGCTAAATCTACCATTTAGCAATGCTCATTTATTAGGGAAATAAGTTTTCCATCTATAAACCGAACTGCAGATACTAAGTACTTTTTTAAGCTTTTTATTTAAGTTTATTTAATTTACTTTCTATCAAATATTCAACGAGAATCAATAAAACTGAGCCAGATTTACAGCTGCTAAGTGTTTATTTTCGCTGTTTATTTCATTTAATTTCGATCAAATATTCAATCCAGAATCAATAAAACTAGATCCCATTTGAAACTGTTAAATGCTTCTATTAGTTGTTTATTTAATTTTTTTCAATCATATATTCAATCCAAAATCAATAAAACTCAAATATATTTACAGCTGATAAATACTCATTATACTTTTTATTTAAGTTTATTTAATTTTCTTTCAAAAATATTCAACGAAAGTCAATAAAAGTCGATCTTGTTTTCTCAAATTTCAACTAAAGAAGGAAGAGGAAAAAATATAAAGAGAGATAACATTCTTTATAGTGTCAAAAACGAGACATCACTTTAATAATTGAAGCTCATAATAAAGAGAAAGTACATAGTGAAAATTAATAATAATTACAGGAATTAGGCTATCGAACAGCGTTCACCAAAATAGGATAATTGCATTCTATTTGATAAAAGGCAATGGTTGTTAATCGTATAAAAAAAAAGTGTTCATCTCGTGCAAAAAAAAAAAAAAAAAAAAAACTGGGTGGCCTCAAAATCTTAAAGGTATAATAAGCCGAAGGCGAAATTACGACATATGACTGAAAGTGGGGACTCAAAACAATTTAGCGCCTATGCACGCATATTGTCATATTACGCCACTCATTATAAGCCCGGAAAAGAGTTTTTATAAGCAAATATTTGAAATTATATGAAATTAATTCATTTTTCCTTTAATTTTTACTATAAACGATAGCGTATTAAAAAAGGGGGGAGGGGAACCGAAAAACATGTAATTCAAAATAATTGGCAAATTTGAAAAAGGTTTACCAGGCAGGTCAACGAGAATAAAGGCATTCAGTGCTCTAAATGTAATGAATATGAAAAGGTATTATTTAAAACGGATAATTGCACAACAAAACCCCCACATAAAACACTGTATAAATTGAGCGACAGTTCTGGCAAATCATACTCACGTCTTAAATGATACTTTTAAAAAGCAATCTAAAGGAAAAACTGAAAGGAATTTCTTATAATTAAAAATCTATAATTGAAGAAAAATATGAGAACATTCCTACTTAGCGAAGTTCAGAAACTGAAATACGTTTACACCATAGGATTATAATGTGGATAATAATACCATTACATGCCGGAACCTTTCGTGGATGCGATAGAGAACCCAGCAGCAAACGAAGAACGTTAAAATAGTTATGAGAAGTGACCAAAATTTACTAACTTGCTTAGGAAATTCATATAATGATATGCCTGAATTGCGGTTACATGAAATAAACCAGGTTAGATAGTTAAAAAAATCAAACGGGCAAACAAGTTCAATAAACAAAATCAACAAATTTAGAATATGAACTTACAGTGAATGAAAAACTAAAATATGGAAATGGCTGTCATGAATTTGGGCTCCAAAAATCAATGCACTTGGTAAAGCGACTCATTTCAAAAGTGTATTCAGTGTCAAAAAAAAAAAAAAAAAAAGAACAGACAGCACTTCAATTAATGAACGTGTCCATTTGCGACAGATGCTAACGAAATTGACACCCGACGTCAACAAACTGTTGAAATTCCACCAACCTCAGCCATTTCATTATTTATCTTTCTTAAAACTATTTTTAAGTTTTTAATAAACTTTTTTTACTATGTTTGATAACTGTTTTTATTTTCTCAAGTGCGATACACTGAAGCTATAAATAAAATTCAAAGATAATTTAATATTTGTTATTACTACGGAAAAGTTGGAAATTTTTGATCCAAGCAAAAATTACAATATTGCAAGTTCAACTCTGCTAGTTTACTAACTTTAATTTCATACGCAATACCAATTAGCATGCTTTTCTGAATAGTTGTCTTCAAGGAAGGTGTCCGTAATAATTAAGACACTGAGTACTTTTCTTTATCAAATCAAATTTCTGTACAATTGAAGACAAGGCTTATAACCACTAAAAATCGTCTTACCTTTCTAGTACATCTTATGCTGCCGTAACTGAGTCACAAAACAATGAATGAAACGAGCTCATACAAAAATCTTTCAAAATAGTTTTATTGAACGAAATGAAAAACAAAAGGGGAAAAAATGACTTAGGATTATTATAACAATTTTGCCCTCGTGTTGTCTTTTATCTATAACATAGCATATAAAAAGTTTTAGAATACCTTGCATAAATTAAGAATAAAGATATATTAAAATGAATAAATAAGATACTATATATTATTGTTCACCTTCTTCAGCAGCAGGAAACAATAAGTATTTGAATCAGAAATTTATTCAAATTTCTGAAGGTCAAAATACTAAAAAAATAATTATGATTTAGATAGAAAGATATCTGATAATTTATGGAAGTGGTCCCGACACTTTCTCACATGTTTTCTAACAAATGTATTGGTGTATTATTATCCACAAGCCAGTGAGGAATAATAGCTACGTAAGAGCCAATTAAAATGCTATCTGTGGCGATTAATCGTAGGAATGCAGCAATTGCAAGAGTGAAGCAGCAATTGCAAGAGAGTTGCAAGAGTTAGCCTAAGTTCCCTAGCATATCCAACAAAAGGTAATGGCGAACTATAGTAACGAAATATAGATTTTTGGAATTAATCTAACATTTTTACTAACCTTCTGAGCGAATGAGTACTTTGGGTGCCTTTTTTCCGATTGATTGAAACCAAAATTTGATACGGAACTACAGCTGCAGTAACAAGATAAATATCGAATTTCACTGATTTAAGTCATTGCGTTAACGAGTTTGGGTAAATATGCACGAAAATATTAGACAATAGATGGCAAATCCTTGGACAGATTTGGCTCCATTTTAGTTGTTAAATCTATAAACAAAAATTTTAGCAATCTAATTTTTTTTGTGTTTTATAATTATCGAGTTCACTTGTACTCGAAACAAAACAGAACTTCTTCTGAACGGATTTTGCTCAAAATTTGGCAGAAAGCTACAAATTTTAGTCCACTGTCCATATTCCAAATTTTATCAATTTTGCTCAAAATGTTTTCGACTTATCGTATCCATTGACAAACATAATGTCAAAAAGTATTCTTCGAACTCGGAGAAGTGTGAAGTGTAAAGGTTCGGCAAAATTTCGAATACGAAATTTTTGACGATTACAATATTTTCTTTATACTTGATACCCATAAAAATAAAAAGATTCTTAAAAAGAAGCAAAAACTTTTAAAAACAAAATTATCAATAGTGAATAAAGAGATGATGAGTACATATAATAACCATATTTAGTCATCACCACCACTAACCAGAATAAAATATATGAAATAAAATAAATGTGCATTCACCAAAAACATAATGCGCACGCAATTTCAATTTACATTTTTCAAGTAAGATTTCAAAACTTTTACAACTTACTTTACCATGTAAATAAACATTGCTCATGCAATTTCTCAGATAACTCAGCATTTAGGCAGAGTGACATAAACAAGATATCTCTTAAAACAACAGGTAATAACGCAATTGGCAGTCGGCGAATAAATCAAACAACAAATTATACCTTTTCGGTGGAAGTTATTGCGTAAATCACTGGAAGAATGTAGTTTCATTACTCAATGCTACTTTATATTCGATTTTAAGGAGATATGTTCATTGTAGTGAGCGCAGTTGGTTCCTTCGCATTCACGTGAGAGCAAACAACCATGCTTAACTTCAATGACAAATGATACACATAATTGGGCTTCTCAGATTATTAGCGTATTCTTTAAATTAGGAATATGGATCCGGAATAAATTATTTCCAGAATATTCTTACTTATAAAATTGAAATTAAATATTCTATTTTGTGTGTGCAACGGGTAATTTTTTAAATTATAAATGCAGATCGTTGTAAAATAATAGGAATCTTCTCGTGGTAAATGACAGGTGAAGAGTTTTTTTAGATACTATTTTGGTAGGCAATCGATGGCGTCAGGATAATTAATTACAAGGTAATAAAGAACTTCAACAGCATCAAACTAGGAGCACGTACAGAAAACTGATAAAATGATACCTCGGGGCGATAATCATTTATTTATTTTGGCATTTTAATGAACACTGCATCACAAAGAATAATAATAGTATGAACAGAAGAATTAGATGAAGAAAGATTTAGTGAAATCAATTCAATCATCATTTCCCAACAAGAACATACAATTTTTCATCCAATACAATGCGAGAATAAATGGCAGATCAAGTTTCGCTCGGCAGTTTCTTTTCTTTCTTTCGTAAATTCATGTTTTTTTTAGACAAAATATTTATATTTGAGCCACATACTGAGTGCATATGAATACTTCTCAAACTTATCTGCATACGAACTAGTCATTCAAATAAAAAATAAATAATCTCTGCACTTAATTTAACACGTTATTCGAAAGAATCTGCTATTTCACAGTTTATCTACCCTTATTTATATTTTTGAATATACACTTAAGTTTTACCATGGTGAAATCGGGTTCGAGATAGAGCTATATGACATTATCAGCGTGAGAGCAAAGAAAAAGGTTCTATTAGTTAGTAACAATAAAATGTTTTTTTGTGTGTGCGTGTGTGTGTGTGTGTGTGTGTGAAATCTTATTTTTTCTGGAAACACGATAAACTTAAACAGCAAAACCTTACCCTAATATAAAATTTGATTCAAATGGTTAGAATTGTATCCGAGATACACGAAATATATAAATAAGAACTGCTCTATTAAATTAATTCTCCCGCATAAATTGTGGACATAGAACAATCCAAGTCCAGCCATGAGCAGTTTGTATTACATAGTACAGTAAAGAAAAGCGTAAATGCATTTTGAAACGGCTTTTTAATCGCCAAAATGAAATGCAGAGCTACAATTGTTATAATAAAATCGCATGCCACATTTCATTAATCTAAATTGTTGCATTTGTAACTCATCGCATTTACGTGCATAATAATGCATAGCTCGACAGCCTTTAGACTAATTTGAATCAAAATTTAATATACTTTATGCCAAAACTGTTAAGGAGAATTGCGCCGCATGGTCAAGACTGGCGCTTGTATCAAAAAATCCTTATCAACCAGCCAAAACTGTGAACTAAATGTTCCTTGTTTAGTCACAGTATAGCATTCAAAGTATAGACGACAAACGGTCAACTCTGTTCCTGACTGAGTTGCAAATTTGATATGGATCTGTACTTTAAATGTTAATTCTATGAACTAAATCTTTATCACTTCGATTAGCAGTTATCATGCTAACTGGTATTCAAATATCAGAACAAACAGACTTGTTTAAAATTTGAAGAAAATTTGCAAATTGGTGCAAAGATTACATAACAAATTTCATTGTCTGGATCAAAGTATTTTTTAATTATAATGCTCTCCCACAAACATGATTTTAATAAATGTTTTCTGGTTTCGGATAGATTTGAAAACGTGGAAATTCATCAAAATGTCGAGTTTGGATTTTTCGACGACTTCAGTACTTTTTATATGCTTTGTCTACGAGAAAGTATCAAGAAATAAAAATGGATAATTGCATTTCAACAGGGAATCTCACTTTATGCAGAATTCTTATAACTCAGCGTGATAATCAGTTAGATTATAGGTTATTTAGAAGTTACGATAAAATAAATACAATGTTCCAACAATGATCTTCTACAAAGCAAATAATATTGAAGAAAACAAACTTATTCCAACATAAGAGTTACAGATTGTGATTTCTGTTTAATGAGGATAACTTTTCAAAATAAGATAAAATGAGATATAAACATGTATTCATATTTTTATATGATTTCCACGTACTAATATCTTTCCATGCTCCAGTGATTTTAATTGCTGTTTCGTTCAAAGATCAAAAGGAAAAAAAATTGGACAGATAAATCTATTTTTTTATCATCGCACCTTTCGTCTATTAAGGATGAATAAATGCCTATTTTTGAATTCTATACATATCTCATAAAAAATTTTACTGCTTGTTCAATTTTAAAGCAAGGATTTTCTGTTTACATCTTGGTTGGAATTAGTAGCAAAATTGGATGGGTTAAGATTCCAACCACCTGGTATTGTAAATATAAATAAAACAAATATAAATAACATAAACTTTTTTACTTTTGTGAGTGAAGTCTAGAATTCTCTTACAGAATTCGTGAAACAGAAACAAAGAGAGAGATGTCATACAAATCAGTAACTTTTGATTTGTAAATTTTAGTTCTATATTCGCAACCAAGATTTATGGTCAGGATAAAATGATTTAGTAACTGAATAAAGATTTAAGAAAACTTCAAAACTAATAAGAGCTAAATTCTATTTATTTAAAATAAAAAATATCGCTTCAAGTAAGAGCCAAGATTAAAAACTTATGATAAAAATGACCAAACGGCAAGTTTTTATTTTGTACACAACATTTAGGGCGTTCACGAATTCTTGTTATGGTAAGAATCAACGAAATGGGCTTTTTTTTATTCCACATGAACAAAATCAATGGATGTTTTTTAAAACTGCTATATAGGTGTATATAATTATTTTCATTCGAAAATTTTTTGCATGTATTTTTTTTTAAACGATTCGTTACATGGGAACTATTTTTATGTTATTTTAATTTTTTGAAAAAATTCGATACAAAGAGATAATTCTTATAAATAAAAGTTACATTTAATGTATATCTCTTGAGATTTTAAAACGTCGGTTTATAAATTGCATTATTTATAAACCTTCACCTTGTTATACGTATCGATATATTAGTTAATCCTATAATTCAATCGAAATATAGATGAATAACCTTATGAAAACGGGGAAGTTTGCAAACGCATTTAAAAGAACGCAACCTGCAGTAAGGTGAGTTATATTCTAAATTATATAATGGTTATTGAAACCCAAAGTTCCAACTCTTTAAGGACTAAATTCACGACCACATACTTAAAAGCCTGATTAGAATATTCGAAGATAAGGAGTGTCGTTCCTCTTCGGGTCTAGCAAGGCATGCCAAGGACACGACAGACTGCGTAGACACTGCATAGAGTTCTCAGCATGGAATCGGAAACTCTTGCAATTTGTTTCAAATCCAACCTCGTTACCTCCAGCAATAGGTTAGAGAATTCAAGATATGCTCAGCGGTTCGTAAAAGCCAAAATGAATAAATCATGTTTGCTTTCGATGATCATGTTACCCCAAAAATTGTAATTTGAGTTGCCTCAGCGGGATGGGAAAATAATTACCCCCTACAACCTACTTCAGGGAAAAATCAAGGTGACAAAAATAATTCTCGGCTGGAGAACTAACGTCGTTGATATTTTATCTGTGCACCCTTTAACGAAAATACGTAAATCATCATACGCAGTGCGAAGAACACATTTCTTTTTAGTTGATGAGCTTTTGTGTTGGTTTAACAAATCTGTTGTTGTTTCTAATGGCTCCTGTCATTGGTAAGCCCGTTGTCTAACGAGCCATTGCGGTTTAATCGGAATTGTGAGTCTTGTTTTTTTCAGAGCGCCATCTAAGGCCAAGAGTACGAGTTAGCTACTCATGCGCCACAACCCTTTTTATGGGACATACCTCATTCATACATTTCACGCACTCAACCACAGATCGTAATTTAGATCTGTATCAAAGAATGATTACCTCTGAACCAGTCCCCCCCCCAGTGGTATTACTCTCTACTTGGAGGTTTTTGTGACCACGACAGATTTATACGTGCGCCTGTCATCACACAGGCGGAGATTCTTCGGCAGATGGGGCTCGAACTCACACCCTAAAAGATGCGAGTCAACGCCGATGACTAAGCTATCTCAGCCCAATCTACTGTAAGTAACCACATTTGAAAGAAATCCTGATTGGGCTGATGGTAGAGTAACAAACAGAGAAATACTGATATTAGAAAATATATACATATATTTTGATATCTTAAAATTCTAAAGGAGGGCTTAGACTAGGCCAGCAGGTAGAGTATGCGTAAAAAGGCTAAAACATGCTGTTCGGTAGATGGCAAGACATCGGAAAATCATCTTACTGTTTTTTTAAATTGGGAGGTTCTTTTTAGAATAAAAAATTATCATAGATTATTTCGATATTTTTTGTTCTTGTTGTGTTTTATTTGCTATTTCTTTTTCTCAGTTTTCCAAATTTAGGTATGTAGACTTTTTATTTTTAATTTTAGTATATCTCTTTATGTAAATATGATAATTTTAATACGGTAAACAATGAAAAAGAAAATACGCCAAAATGGTAATTTATAGTCAAGCATGGATTGTCCGAATCTGAAGTTCGAATGTCCGAAATTGTGGCAAACATAAATCAGTCTCTTTTTAAGCTTGCACTATCTGCTGGCCGTCTTATAACTAGCCTAGTATAAGCCCATCTTAACCCCCCCCCCTTTTGTATATATATATATATATATGGATTGAAATAAGAACATTAACAGTAACAAAAAAAATTATATAGTAATAATAATAGCATGAACAAATTTCAAAAATTCCAAGTATTGGATTTAAAAAAAGCAATATTATCTTTTTATTTAAATAAACATTACTTCTTTTACATTTATTTCATATTTTAGCTAGTGTCAAAGGTTATTGAATAGAAAATAAAAACACACAGAGTTTTCTTTTAATATGCTGCATAAAATAAAAGGGAAATAACATACGCAACACTCAAGTTTTGTAGAATGATTGTTATGTTTAAAAATGCAATCAATCAGGTTTTTCCTCTGATGAATACATTTTGAAACTTTAATTATTCCCGATAAATTTTCCTTCTCCAATGAGAGTATTTAATAAGAGCTATATTGTATTTTACATAGTAATGAATTATTTTGAAATTTTACAAAAACAAAAAAAAAAGTATGTTGCATAGAAAATGTAAATAAAATTAAATAAATATTGCATTGAATCACTTGTAACTTATCAATATTTTTTTAAAGATGCAGCATAGTTTTTTCAGAATTTCATGATTTATTATTATTGCAAAAGTTAATATTTCAGAAATATATCAAGCCCTCTTACGAAACGACAGATTCAGTTAGATTTCTAAGAATCTACCTACGGAATTAAAAAAGCAAAAAACAAGCAAAGAACTAAAACTAAAAACAAGGAAAATAAATGTTTATCGCTACATATACAGTAACTTAAAAATATTAAGAAATTTGAAATCATTCAAATGTTAAGGTCATTTGAAAAAATATAAATCACATTAAAATGAAAAATTATACATCAGATGCTTTAAAATTTAATAAATAAAATGTAAGGATCCTTGTAATTATCATATAATTCTTATTATATTATATTGTTTTCCAATTCTTATTTTTGTGGTTTTAATTATTTTTTACTTTGAAAAAATGCCATAAAAGTTTTAAAATACCTTTAAATATACATATCACATCAATGTCATTTAATTCACTAGCAATGTATTTAAATATGAAATGTAAAAATAGAATACATATAATACGCATCACGATGATTTTTTTTTGAAAATGTAAATGAAAGAATGGTATATCAATTTGTAGAATAAAGTCTACAAATTTAAAACATGAGTAAGTTTACTGTGTTCAGTATCATATGCAAGTTCAAGAAAATATTTAAAACAAATCAAAATCCAAGCGCCTAATGATTTTAAGTCAGGGCAGAGATGTTTTTTGAAACTAATTCAAATTAATCACATAACAAGTGCTGTTAAATTTATTTAGGAAACTGGAAAAAAATCAAATAATCAGAAAATGAAATTTTTACGAAATCCGAATTTTTATGGCAGAGTACCAAGTAGAAAGTCTTGTATTAGCAAGATAAAATTATATACTATACTGACATCTGCCAAAGCTTTCATAAAACAGCCAAAAAGAATTTGGAAAAATATGTGGGGATAAGAGCAGATATAACATTGCCCATAACAACAAACCAATAATTCACGACTTACTATAAAGTACAGAAATGTTAACTAAATAGTTTGAGATTTCATGGCGATATCTGGTTTCAGAAACTTAAAAACTATCATATTTACAAATTAATATTAAGAGTATACCGTAAAGCTACACCATTTGAACCATAAAAGAAATTTTTAAAAAATGTATCAAAATAAAGATCCAAGGCACACTGGGAGTGTTTGCAAATTGTAAATCCTCTTGAACTGTCATTATGAAATTAAGACGCTAACGTCAAACCCTTTCTTAATCTCATTGAACATGTTTTGGATTGTTTACGGCAATAATAATAATAATAATAATAAATATCAGGTTTCTTACAAGCAGACTTAGGAAACATCTGATTAGAGATTGGATCATAGAAATCGCCAACTTGTTCCAAAGCAATAAAAGTATGTGCAAATCATCTGAAAGAAGTCATGCATTGCAATCAATGATGGCCCGACAAGAATTAAACTATCTATTTCATGATAATTTTCTTGAGTGCATAGAATCCAGACACATTAGCCCTGACTTTTTTTTTACGTAACTATATTTAAAAATATATGTAATAATGATTCTGATTTATCAAACTATGATATAATTTGTTTATTTAGCTTCATTTGTATATCAAAATTTACATTAAATCTTATAGAATTACATTTGTCCTAATACGTTTTTTAAAACTTCGTACATCGCAGATACGAATACATCATATTTTACTGATAACAATGTTCCATTCGAAATGTTATTAGCATTTTCCTTACCATTCCAGACACTGGAGACAGATAAAATCGTACATAATAGTACGAATCTTAAAATCGATTTCGAATTATTAAATTCACTCATCGGTTGGTCAACATAGTGAATCAATCATAGAGTGTATCCAGAATCAAAGGTTTAAACATTAGGAATGGCGTAACGTTCTAAATCTAGTTATGGGTTGCACAGAACGTTGGTCTCAGATGTAGACATGATTGGAAAGTCAGACATTATTTCTTTATTAGATGCAATCATAAGAAACAGGTACGGTATAGCAGATTCCCAGGATCCCAGAGATATTATCTCTCTGATTGCATGTAATAACAAGATTAAGTCAATTTTTGACCATTGGCTGTGTTTGTTCCATCAGAATATTGTTCCATTCAATGTCATCTGACGCTTGGGCCGTGAATTATGGAACAAACTTGGCAACACGGAATTTCAGGGGAGGAGGATTATCATAAGTTATTATAATTTGTGTCATATGTTTTTTGTTTATTTGTTTTATAAATAGTTTGTAAGAAGTTTTTTTCGGTGTCTAAACGAGATATTGCACATTGGTCACTTCTCAAAAAATACATTCTCTTGTTTCTAGCTCATGCATCTCAAGTCGGTACTTTTTGTGTATAGCCGACCATCCCGTCACCACTGAACGAGGCAGTATCGGCAGGATTTGTTATGGCCAACTGCTGTCTTTAATTAATGGAAATTAAAAAAAAAGTGAGGAAAGAAAATCTCAGATATTATCAAAGGTCTGTCTTTTGACATAATCCATCCATTTTATTGACAAATTCTCCGAAACTCAGGAGGGTAATATTGGGTGAAAAAAACTTCATTTACAGCTATTATCAGTTTAATTGACCCAACAAAGCACATTCAATTTGAAATAAGTTTTTTTAAAAAGACGAATAAGAGACTAAAAGTTATAAAGACAAAAAATCAGAGTAAGAGAATTCTGCCGAATGTTGTATTGAAATTACTGTTATTTAAAAGGCGTCAACAAAACTGGGATCAATCGCCATTATCTAAGACGTCAAATCCCAATCCGGCTATGAGTGGTTTAGACTAGAAATTGCTAGGGATCGAAAAGAATGAAAAGGAACCGAGAAACGAGTTGTTACATAATAGCCTTGAACTCGCCGACATTAAAGCATGAGCGACTATCACGGATCAGGAGTTTACAGCTTCTGCTTTAAAGTGTAAGGTGATTTGAAAAATAATAAATCTATTTGAGTAATGGAAAGTGTTAATTACTCTGTAAACAATTACATTGATTGGAGAGATCAAAGGGTTCAATTATTTCATTTTCTTTTTGCCACTAAGGAACTGCATAAGACCACATATTATAAATTATTTGGTTGGATGTTGTTGTTTTTTAATATTTATGCAAAGATAAATGGGCATCTTAATTTTTTATATCGGGTTATTACAATAAACAAACAGCAAGAGTGGTCTTCCCCAAAACTTTCTAACATACGCTGGGCTAAACTATTGAAATCAGAGACTTCTTGCAGCGCCTTCAGTTAATACTTGCGAAATATCAACTTTTAGCGGTAATTTAGCTTTTTAATAAATATTTATCGTATCATCCTTAGTGATTACTCCCTGGCATGCCGTTAATAGTAGCTGAAAATCAAATTTGTGCTTTAGACACATTTTTCTCAACCGATTGAAACAAAGGTTCGACACAAAACTGCACTTGTAGTCTCAGAATCCCATACCAAATTTGATAAACTTAAGTCATTACGTTTTTGAATTATTACTTATTTCTGAAAGTATAGACCAAAAAACAATCAACTTGTGGTTGGTTTTAGTTCAAACTCTGTCAGGTATCTACACTATAGATGTTAAATATGTGGACTGAATCATATCAATTTAGCTCTCTTTGTTTGGAAGTTATCATGTAATCTTATATTCGAACAGCGAGACATACGAGCTTCGAGCTTCCTCTGAACAGATTTTACCCATAATTTGATAGACATCTGCAAATTTGATGTAAATACCGTATATCCAATTTCAACGCCTAGCTCAAAACGTTTTTGCGTTATCTTTGTCATGGACAGACGTTTACCAAAAATGTAATTTTCGATCTCAACAATGTATGAAATGTAAAGATTCGTCAAAATCTCGAGTGAGAATTTTTTGACAATTACTATACTTCCTCTATACTATACATACGAGAAAGTAAAAATTTGACAATACATAGTAGATAATAATTTCAGAAAAAAAATGAAAACTTAATTTTTATTTAGTTGAAATTTGTGATTGAAATTTGAGAGAGCATTAAAATTACATTAAAAACTTTTACTTCAATAAAGAAAATGAAGCTTTTTTACACAACTAACTAATCTGTCAATAAATACATCTTGCATTTAACAAGACAATTATTAAATTTTTTAACTATTTTTCAGTTTAACTTCAAGTCTAAAAGTAGAAATTAAATGATATTTAAACTTCTATTTTTTTTATATGTTAATAATTCTTGGATAGAAAATGCTCAGCAAAAGTTTTTTTTTTTCTTCTTTCCATGTCAAATTTGGTAGCTCTAAGTCCAATGCTCTGTCCTGTAGTGCATTTTAATGGATGCAGATAAATTTGCAAGCATGATGCATATAAATACGGCATCATGTATATGGTAATTTACAGATAATAATTCAGTTTATAAAATTCCTAATGTTTAAAATATATAATCATTTATTATTTTTAAGTCACTAAGATAGCGAATAGTACATTTGTATAACTCGAATCAGATTAGTTGTTTTGAGTAAAGTGGAAATGCATATTTTTCTTCCAAAGAATGTGAATGACCTAATACATTTTAAAAATTATGCATTTTGTGTAGAGATTGTCAACTCTCTTGCAGCATATTGTGAACCCTAGAAGGCCTAATAGAACCTTGTTATAGCTTAGCAATATCTTTACCATGCACTTGACAATATTTAAGCAATTTCTAATTACCTAACTACAGTATTAAGTAATTTCTAACTATCCAATAGTAATATTCATTCTATTGTAAAATCGTTCAAAAAATTATGTTTGCAACACCCACATCATGCTAGTTATGTTGCCAAAAGCTGCGTCACGAATTGAGGTTTAAATTGAAAAACAAAAGTTAATGATCAAAAAACATTTTTGAATTATTCATGTCAAATTTTACACCCTAAAGAACTCAAATATTCGAGAAAATTTTAATTTGTTCCTCAGACTTGTTTGTCGTCACTTGTTAAGGTCCCTGCGTCAATCCAAGTGACCCATGCGCCTAGGGAAGCAAAGAACTTCCGCGTTTCACAAAAACCTCTCCGGATATTCAACCAACTTCCTTCCTCTGTATGAAGAAAAGGCAACGTTGGGAAGGATGTGGGATTTGCCAATAAGTGTCAGTAATCGGCAATTAAAATGCAAAGATTCTGATAAATTGGCACGAATCGATTGACAGGGAAAGCGTGCAACATTAGTTCCTCGTTTAGAGGACGAAAATAGAAAAAAACGCTTTTTATTCTGCCTGTCAAGTGCTATTTCTATCGCATCGTCCATCAAAAGATGATAAAAAGAGAGTGAACCTAGTCACAAATCTTATTTAAATGGTTTTGTAATTAAGCTCATTTAATGGAACTCTTTCAAAGATTTCAAATTAAATTTGAATTGCAATCAATAGTAAATTTCAATAAATCATCACAGTTATTAAATAAAAATGAAAAATGCGACTCTTTTATATAGCATTTGCTAGATACAACATGGCCAAATATGCGAAAAAAAAATATTTAATGTAATTATCTAATATTTGAAAAAATGAACTATATAGAATTTCTGAAAGTGATAAAAAATAAATCTGTGTTAGGTTGTTCAAAAAGTAAGGTAACAAAGCTCTTACGGGAGTGCAAATTCTCCTAATGAATTCAATTCCATTTCTAAATAGAACAGGCGATGTAAGCATTCAAACAAACTGTATAGGCGATCTAAGCATGCTAAATAGAATTAGTTATGTCGTAGAGTTCCAAAACTTTTTTTAGAAGATGGCTTGCGTTAACAAATATTTGATCGCTGATTGAAATGCGAAGTATGATAAAGCCATTCGTAATTAAGATACGAATTGACAGGAAAGATGTTCTGCTATCACGTGACAAGGACCCAGTATACATCGTTTCTGTTACATGTAATTTGGTACCAGATTCCTAAAAGAATGTACTGAGACACCTGCCCTACAGCAAATATCTTACCTTTAAATGGTTTTCATTTTCAAAGAGTTGTGGAAGCATCAAGCAGGTCGCTATTTCAATACCAATGCCAAAATTCAAGAAATTGACACCGTTTGGAATTGGTACAAATTGCTATCGGAAATGAAACTAAATCATGATCCAGTCATACATATCAGGTGAGCAGTGCCAATTTAATTTTATATCCCATCGTGCATGTTACAGCAGGGGAAAAAAACCGTGATGTCATAGTTCCAAGTAAAACTGCTTATTATTAAATGCTAGATGAAATGCACAGTTATGTTAGGCAGTTTGACTGAAATGTGATAGAATCGGTTATATTTCATTTTTAAATTTATTAATTTAAAATATACCAAAATCAGCAAATTCAAATTAAATTATTACAAAATTGATATCCTTTATAATAAAGCATTTCTATAAATAAATAAAGTATTTCCGAATAGATAATTTCTGATTTCAAATTTTATAATTTTATAAAATCTACCGAAATGGTTGAAAAACAAGGGGAGGAGGTCTCCCGAAAACTTCCTGGGCGCTGCCTAGTACTGCCAACCCCATACTGTTAAATTACTGTTAGTGGCACCGCTCGTATTCCCCCGAGCAATCTAGCTAAGCAAAGTAGAGGAAAATTAAGTGAATTTCACCATTCAAATTCATTAGAAAAGAAATAAGCCAATAAATAATTGCTATTGCATTATATGATTATTCCTGTTCCTTTTCGAAAAATATTTCATTATGGTTTGCATAAACAAAAATCAAGTTTAATACATTAATGGAAAGAATGTATCTCTATATCTGTATGTATTGTGGAATTTTGTAGTTATTTGAAATTAATTTTTACATATATCAAAAGCAATAAATAGTACTTTGCATGGGAAAAAAACTTGTTAAATTTTTAAGTAACAGTATTGATGAGATAGAATTCGAGATATCATGAATCTGAAAATTGCAGATTTTCATAACAATCACAGAAGCTTTAATGATCTTTAAAAATAGGTTTTTGTTTTATGAGGTCTTTTTTGAAACACAATGACTTCAGTCTGATTAAAATCTGCGAATTAACCTTATTGATAGACAATGCCAACCAAAATCACGTGTAACCGTAAATATGTTGCACGGAAAACACGCTTACACGTGAATTTATCATGCGTGACAAAAACGCCATTTTCTAAAAATAAAAAAAAAAGCGTTATTATGTTGCTTAATGGTTTAACATAATTATAGCTATTCTGAATGAATGAAAGGCTAAATCTGCGTTCTTTTAGTATTATTTCTTTATTTTGTATGCCAATTATCCTACCTACCTCCAAGTAAATAATTTTTGTCTGCCTAATTTTTTACAATGCTTACAGCAAATACAAAAAAAGCAATTATCTACAGTTATTTCTTTTTCCTTCCCTACACTTTTCATAAAAGATTAATAAAATTGTTTATAGGAAAAAAGAGTTTTGTAGCGATATAATTTAGCGATATCTACGTATTTTGACAAAAACTTAACACTGTACAATTTTAAATGCACTTAATAGCAAAATCTAACAATATTTTAAATTTTAAGAAAAACGCATTATACAAGAAAAAATATGCAACTAAGCAAGGGTGAAATATATATAAAAAAAAACACCAAGAACTTTTTTCAATGATATAAGGAAAATATTTGCTCATACTAAATTCGCTACTATTCATTGTTTTAAATGTAATTACAAAATAATATTTTTTTTAAATCAGAGTTAATGACAAATTTTTTGAGCGCGGCAAATAATCTGAAAGAAATAATTGTTTGAATAGCAAAAGATAAATTTAGCAACATAAAAAGTCTACTCCTTTTAAGTACACATAACTTATTTTTAAGATTCCAACTGTAAATATGTGGCTATTTTATTAATAAAAGTTATTTCATCATTCTTAACGACGTTTTCATAAAATAGGCTTTTATAGTCTCTTGCATAGGTAGTGAAGAGAAAATATAATAATCATCCTGTTCGTCTTCCGAATAGAAGTTAAGAATATAACTACAAAACGAAGAGAGCAAGATGGATAAAATTTCTAACATCTGTAGTCTTGACATCCATCACATTTCGAGCCAAATCCAACAATGGGTTAGATGTCTGCAGGTTGGTACTTTCAGAAAAATGTAAATGCTATAGCTAAAAAATGAAATGACTTAATTATATCCTCTTTGGTATGGAATTTTGTAACTACAAGTGTAGTTTTATGTAAATTTTTTTTGTTTCAATCAGCAGAGAAGAATTAGCCTAAAACGCAAATTCAGTTTTCGGATAATGATACTATTAACCACATGCCAAGGATTAATCACTAAAAAAAAAAAACCTCGCCAGAGATGACATGATAGATCCAGTAAATATACTGTAAGTTATTTCTTAGCTATTGCAAATAATTTCATAGAAGGCATTTTCGGGGTGAGAGAAAGTTTTGGGGTTACCATTCCCACAGGTTCTTTCATTAACTTTCTGCAAATATATAATGATATTTTAACAACTACTTTAAATCCAAATTAATTTCTAAAGTTTTAGTCCATATAAAAGTCATTCTAAAATATTCTCTTATTTCCTAAAGCAATTCCATTTCTCTACTTAATTTATTTAAGAGAAGTTTTGTAAAAATTCTTAATGAATGATTCCCACGCTGTGAATGATTGATAAAAGCTCCTGACCTAAACAAATAGTTTTAAAAAAAGATTCCTGTGTTTCCCCTGCTTTGAGATTGGCATGCAGAAATCCCTTTGAGAAACTTGAAAATCTATAAGCACTCAGCAGTCGACCACAACAAATCCTGTCGATACTGCTACGTTCAGTGGTGGCCGGGTAGTCGGCTGCATACAAGAAGTCTGTAAGCACTGTAAACAAGATTTTTCCTGTCAAAATGTGGTACATAAGATGAGGGAAAATAAATTTCTATCTTTTTCGTCACATCTGCTTGTAAATATGCTTGCCACACCTACATGGTGAGAAAGAGATTAAAGTGATGTTTAAAAAAGCAAAATGTCAACTCCATCTTTGAGCATGTCACCTGCTTCCAATATTATATATATATATATATATATATATATATATATATATATATATATATCGCTACGTTTCAGAGGTTTTTTCGCATAATATTATAATAGCAGATGCTCGATTTTATAAATATTCTAATAGCTAACGTGAGCCTAATGGAAACGTACATGATTACTAACAGGACATACTATACTTGATCGATTATGTTTGATAAAATCTTAATTACCTCTTAATATTTTATTATTCATAGAATTTCAATTTTTTTATAAACATTTATACAGTTAGAAATATGAAATAATTTTCTAATCTGCTTGCTCACACAACCTTCCTAATAGCCAATGAGAGCTACCTTGTCTACCCTAGATGGAAATCCGCCATATTGTCTACATATGCTCAAATTTGTCTACATATGCTCATCATTAGATAAAACAGGAAAGGAGCAATAGATGCAACGTTTAGTTTCTATGAAATTTCGAGTAAAAATTCTGATTATCAATGTCTTTCAATTTTCTTAAATACTGCACAGAAATTTGCAAAAACCACGCCGACGTGCTAAAAATAACCACAAAGCATAATTTAACCGGCAGACGCCATTCAGGAAACACAATTAACCATTACATTCTTTCCTTAAACGCAAGAAAAGCGATCGTTCAATCATTTTCGGAAACCGGCGCACAGCTCAAATAAAGTTATTGTGGCAACTTAGGAGGACGTTTACAAGTGGAGATAATAAGTTTAAAAATAGCACAAGGTTACACAAGTTTTTTTTGTCTTGTTTTTTGCACTCTCTCTCACTCTCCTTCCCCCTTTTTCTCTTGTTCCGGTAGGTTGCGTAAATGTTGCTAAGTCGACCATTTTATAGCCGTTGGGCTTCCACTGAGTAGCCCAGATCGCAGGTTTTAAGACTTGATTTCTTTTACATTTCCCCCCCCCCAATACCGGTTAAATAGCCGTCTGGATTATATTGTGGGTAAGGAAAGGAGAGAAAGTTCGCTGTTTTATAATACTCTGAATCGGACCCTGCGTGACAAATGTGTCAACTAGTTGTGAAAAAAAAAAAAAAAAAAAAAGAAGTTAATCAGATTAAGACACACAAAAGAAGTCAAAAATTTTTGAAATGAAATATTCTCCAGACGTTGGGTCTGGCATATCGTGACAATGATTAAGTAGAAATTGCATTCGAATACATACAAGAACTTAATTAACTTTTTAATGATTTTTAATATCTGTTTAGGTCGAACGGAAATTAATGGTTCTAGGACTAGGCTAGACAACTGTTGGCTTATAATTAAAATTATAATAACTACATATAAAACGCGAATATTGACAGCAAATTGAAGTGTAGCTCAGAATTAATCAAATTATATAAGAGTTTCAGATGCACTTATAAACACGCAATTCCCAATTGCTTGTTTAGCTTTATGCCCAGAGGAGGTATAAACTACTACTTGAAATGAAGTTTTCTGCTCAAGACATAAATTTTGCCCTCTTTAAAACGTATTTATGAACATAACTCAGAAAAAAAAAACATATTTATGTCATTATGATGACATTTTCAGAAGTCTATAAATTCTTCATATAGAAAAATATTATTACACACTAACTAAAAATGGATAAAAATATGATACTTTAAAATAACCGCAATATAGCTAATAAAAATGTGAATTAATATTTTAAATTAACCTTTTATTTATAATACAATTCATCAAGTTCTGTATTAAATTGAATTCCGTATGTTAAACAAAATTATGCCTTTAAACTGATAATTCCTTGACGTCCCCCCCCTCCAGTCTCTAAATATTAAATAACACTTATAAATTTTACTTTATTTTATTATTCTGCAGCTTATTTGAAAATTTTTAAAATATAACAGTCATGCCTATGTTTGCAAATTATTTTATTATATGTTCAAGTATTTAAAAATTGGAATAATTTTACTAGCATTTTTTTCTTATTAAAATTAATTATAAAAGAAACAACAATTCAGAAACTATTCTTGCAACAAAAATTTTCGACCTTAAAATTCAACAAGCTCTCAAAAGAGTAAAATTTTGCCTAATTAAAATATTTCTGAAAATGATACGGATATTTTACGATATATAATTTTGCTTTCCTGGCACACCAAGACAAAACTTAGTAATTCATCTATTAGCACAGAAAAACAGAAATACTGTACAAAACTAAATAATATGCTATATTTTAGCAATTCATATTTTACTAAATTAAATAATATGCCATGTCTGTTGCTATTGATTAATAATAACAGAAATATATCTTCTAATTACCTATCATTTCATAATAAATATCGATATTTTTTTTCCTTCAACAAGCGATATTAATACACTATTCAAAATAATTAAAAGGTATTAATGAGTTGGATAAGTCACGTTCTTTGACAGTTTTATCTATAAATACAAGATCAAAAACAAAAAAGATTATGTATCTCAGAAAAACTAATTTAAAAAAAAAGTGATTTTCAGAAATAAATTCATTTTTAATTAGGATCGAGGGGAGTATGGTTCTTGATGTCAGAATATTATTAACTCTGAATAACTAAACTTGCCTAATAGAACATCAGTCAACCAAACAGCTCTGCGAATCCAACTGTAGTAGCACTTATCCAACTATAATCTGCTGTAGCACTTACAATAAAATGAGATCTATTTTTTTAAATTCAAATATAATAGTTCTCTTAAGTTTCGATAATTTGTTTCAAATTAAAAAAGGAAATAAAAGTTATGCTTGGTTTTAGTTCGAGTCAATGAATCGCATGATTAGTTACACAGTAACACTGATTGATGTTTAGTTATATAGATTAAAGATCAGATTATTCTATGCAGAACAACCTTTCTCCAACTCTTGGAAAATTTATGGAAGATTTGTGACTATTTACTTATTGATCAAAATACCCTAAAAATATTTAAATGGATTCATAAAAAAAAATATGTTCAGATCATCAAGAAAGTCGTTCATCAATCGAATTTAATATGGGTAGCAATTACCGCTCATTATCTCCAATTGATGTAGCTATCGCAAAAGGCCAGAAAACGATTAAGAATCTTATTTATTTATCTATCAGCCATTATAGACCTATTTCTAATAAAATGTAGCTAGGTGCGTCCAAAATGCAGGTGAGATTGCTGTCATAATTCCAAACTTTCGGTTAATTAATTTCTTGCATGAGTGCAGGATTCATCGAAATGAGTCTCATGTTTCCTGTGGAAGAAAGCAGCCTATTATCTGGATGAACAGCATCGCTTATGTACAGTTTACCAACCTATCTCTAATCCTGCCCACTTTCATAAGAATCTTACTATTACTACATTACAAATCACAAATCTATAAGCAAATAGACTGAAAGCTTGGAGTGTAACACTGGTACCAATAACTAAGGTCTTCGACATGCCTTTCGGTCTCTCTATTTAAGATATTGGAAATCGCACTTTAAGATACACAATATCCTTTATCCACATATTATTCACTATGGATTGATTGGATACTAGTGCGCCTTTAGTTACTACAAAAAGCAACCAATAAGTCTCTGAGCTTTTGATTCGGTTTAATGATTTTATTCAGACGTCGCATTTCATCAATAAAAAACAGACATTTTCCATTTCTCCTTACTGTTTTAATTAATAATAAGGTATCCAAAATTCAATTCTCCCAATAATACATGATCTTCGATGCCCGTGGTAAAGTATGCATAGTCCAATGTTTAAATGCACCATTTTCTTTACAAACAAATTTGATTGCATAGCTATTTTTCAAAAGCTTTCAACATTCTTTCAATGGATTCATACTGCCGAAGTATGCTGATTCATTAATACTCGCTGTATAGGTAAGCAAATTGGAAAATTAACGTTGGCTGTCATATGTGTATAATACGACTGACAACTCAGGCTTCAATTTCCAACAAATAGACCAAATAGGAATTCACAGGTTTCACAACCAGCGAATTCCAAAATTTACAAACAAATTTGGAATTCTCTGGAAAGTAGCAAAATTCTTTCTTAACCCAGATAAGCCTACTGTCCTATATTTAGGACAGTAGAAATAA
>JAPMOQ010068102.1:760189-805157 GCA_026543055.1 Argiope trifasciata | reverse complement strand
CAGTTAGTTTAACTTTTTTCAAAATTTTCAGAAAATTTTAGTTTCAGGCTTATCTGGGTTAATAAGATATTTCAAGTGGTATCCAAAGGCGATAATTAAATGCAAATTTGATACAATTAGTGTTTGGATGCTATGCAGAAGGATCAAAACGATCATGCTCTCAGTAAGTGCGCACTAACTCATTAAAAGTTAAGGTATTTCGATTTCACCACCCATGTTTTCTTTCCAATGTCAAAAAGGAGAATGAACTTACTCAAAAAACAAGATAACATCTGCACAAGAAGTAAATAGTAAAAATAACGCATTAAATTCCTAATGTCCATCAGTTTTCAGCACACTCAGACTTCTTTTAAACTAAGGAAGTTCAATCTGACTTACAGGTATATAAAAAAAATCCAATAGAAAAAAAAAGATTATTACTTCTACTATTATTATCTTCTACCTCCAAAATATTAGGCCAATAATAAATAAAAAAAAAATTTTAATCCTCATTTTTTTTCACAGTATACAGATTTTCTTTTATAAATCAGCAAAGTATTAAAATCGAAATTGTTCAAATGTTGTTTTGCAATATTTGTTCCATAGAGTATATTTACTCCTCCGTCAAAAAAATCAAAACTCTTGATTTTGATGATTTTCTATGGTTTGATGAATTTCTATGTTTTGAAATTATTTCAATCTATCTATGAATATATGAATTGACCTAAACAGATAACATTTGACATGCGATCTTAGCACAATACAGCATTGTGCTGTGTGGCATGTGATCCATTTCCATGCCATAAGGAAATCTATTTGCAGGAAGTCTATCTATCCTTCTAACTGAGTGCAAGTGAACAAGAAAATAACTACAAAATTTAAAGAGAAACATGGATAATATCTATTACATTTAAGCATCTGAAGTGTAAATTTGCATCCATTTTGAATTCCATCAAAAAATTAACCATCTGTCAGTGTGTATGTTCACATGACGTAAATGCGATATCTCAAAAATGCAATATATATATATATAAACATTTGGTATACAATTTCAGCATTTAAAGTATAGATCCGAATAAAATTTGAGCTTCAACTGTCAACGAGTTTGTCGTCTGTCAGTTTAATCATTAACATGTTAGTAAGAGTAATAACTAAAAAACGCAAAATTTAGACATCTGAAATTTGGGATACGATTTTGTAATTAAATTACATATCTGTATCAAGTTTGGGTTTCAATCTCGCCAAAAAGAAAATCAAAATGCATATAATGTTTTCTTTACTATGCTACGAAGCACAAAATTCTTATATGCACGACTGAGAGCTAAAATTTGAGAACTCAAGATATTATCTAACGCGTAAACAGCTTACGCGAATTAATTTGCGATAAATATCAAAACCGTATTATTTTAATCGATCCATTACCTCTGTTCTATTTATTTCAATCATAAACATTTCTTGTGGAATCAAGTCCAATGGCTACGAAAAATATTAGCCAAGTAATGCATATCTTAATTGCACGTTAAATATCGAATTTCTGAGACTTCACTTCACTTCGCTTATAAACTAGACACATAATAACAGAATTACTTCGGGGTTTTTTCACCCAATATTAACAATGGGGGAGGAGCTACAAGATAAAGTATTTAATGAAAAAATGAAAATAGTTTGAATTTAATTTCAAAAATAAAATGAAAATTCATTTTAAAAAATCTAACGATTCCGGAAAACAATTATACAAACATTTCATTAATCCATTTAAAAAAAAGCAATTTAAAAATTGGTTTTGCGCAATATTTTCTGAAGTTATCATGGATAAACATCAGCAACCTTTTTCCCTCTTTTTTTAAATCAATTAAAAAATTAAAATTTTTCACACGAAAAAGGTAAATTTTTCACTCACCAAAGTTTATTTGTGTTATATTTAGTACTTTTATAGAATACCAAGAGGCAGACACAGTCTTTATTAATAACAGATATATGTTACGTGTTGCATCGCAAGAAGTCAGATTTAATAATCAGATAAATTCTTTAAAAAGAACCAATAAAAATATACTTATAGTCGTAGAAATTAGTTGTTCATTTCAATAAGAAATTTATGATAGTGCATCAATACATTCATCATAATAGTGTAAGGATATAATAAAAGGCCTTTCCTAATCCGCTCTGAACAGTAAACCACCATTATTATAGATTCTATATAGATAAATTAACAAAACATGTAACAGTTTTTTTTATTCACTTGTTTATATAATTAATATTTTATTTACCAAAAGAGAAAATAAATAAATGGCTAAGTGGTCCTCATATTTCTGTTGTAGACGGCGAAACAGACAGATCCGAAATTATTCAGATAGTAAAATATTTCTATTTTTATATACGTAGACTTGAAGCAGCTATCTCCTTAACTCATCAAATACGTGCCATCTTATATAACACTAAGAGAGGAAAATCCCTAAAACTTTTTTTTTTAAAAAAAAAGGAAGGCAATAACACTAGGAAGAAAATGGACAATTTAAAAAAATAAAAAATAAAAAAACACTGAACACTCAATTTCTTGGTCTGTAGTTTCGAGATCTATAATTTCGGGTGCACTCACCCGCATACGTGTAAACATGGCGTAGAATTTTAAACATATGGCAGATAATTCCGACAGCATAAAACTGATGATCGCGTCCCATAAATAACAGCAATCTGTGGTCGTGTTCGTTGTAAAATATATTGGTTATGCCGTCTTTACAAAGAAGCGAAATTAAAGGCCTTCTTTTTATGAAATAAAGGGGTGGAAGACCATTCTTGACCAACTAACCATGAATAACAGTTAAATATTACATGCAAATAATGTTCTTTTTGTTAAAAAGATAGATTGAAATTTAGAGATCAGCAAATGATAGCTAAGATTTATGTTAAAAGATAATATTTTCTGCAAATGTTGGGGCTAATAAAACAGGAAGCACGCCAAACAATTGCACAATAAAACTGTATAACGGGCGTATTTATGAAAATGTTTCTACATTTGTAAAAAATTAGCTATAATATTCAAAGAAGCAAGGGAAAGTAGCAAGTTCACAGTTCTATTGTCAATACAGCATGCATTAAAAATATCAGTCTTCCTAAATATCTATCAAGAACTACTTTATACCAGTGGGAGTAATTACACCAAAATTTTCTTGCATGCTCTCTTGTAAACTTGCAATACCAGAGAACGTCTATGCACTGACGGACGAACAGACACACAATCAGCTATGGAAGCTTTTGACGATATTTAGTGTCTTCACGGAACCTATCGAGTCATCCTTAGAGCGTTTTGATGATTAATCTGTAGCATAAGATTAATACTATCCGAAAATTAAATATGTGTTTTAGACACGATTTTTGCAACCTATTTAAACAAAACTGTTATACACAATTACACTTGTAGGCACAAAATCTCACACTAAATTTGACCCGATTATCCAATCGATTGATACAAAATTTGACACAGAACTATAATTTCAACCACAAAGCCACATACAAATTTGATATCAATTTAAGTCATTGCATTTTTGAATAATGGCGTTTTTACACGTTTCGGAAAATACAGACCTATTAGACAGTCAAGTCATAATTTGATCTCAAAATTCGATAGGTGTCTATACTACAGATGTTAAGTACAGTAAAAGCTCCTTATTCGCGGATTTAAAAAAATGCGACCCAATTCTTTTATTTGCGGCCAAAAATTTCTTTATTCGCTGATCTAATAAGTACATACATAATAATAAAAGGATTCCAATAGGTATCCAACCCAATATCCTTTGTAAATGACGTCAAAATAAAAAAAGTAAAAGAGATCTTATTACAACTATGTCTAAAGTATGCTGTTAAATGCAAACTGCAAATATAGCCGAAATCGCGAATGGAATAGAACGAGATGGGTTCGAACAGACAGAATCAAGTGACATTCAGGAATTGCTTGATGACGATTGAAACCGACTTGAAGGAAATGTTAAATTCAGTCCATTGAAGAAGAGGCTTCAACAAGCACTGGAAACGTGACATTTAATTTGAAAAATCTTAGTGAAGGTTTAAGAATGGCAAATGAGCTTTTCGATTTCTTTATGAACATTCATCCATCTATGGAACGAAGCCTTATTTTTAAGAGGCAAATTGCTAATGCGACTGCTGCGTATCAGTCTGAATGGAAGGAGCTTTTAAAAAACTGCCAAGCAAGAGAAAATTACAAAATTCTTCAAAACATTGCCTAAGCTTCAAAATTAATCGAAATGTTCGAAAACTTCAATGAAATTGATTTTTTATAAATCTGTTTTTTTTTTATTTTGTCACCTAGGAACGTATCCCCTATAATCACATATAAATGACCATTCCGTATTCACGGTTTCTGTATTCGCGGCATATTTATGGAACGTATACCCCGCGAATAAAGAGCTTTTATTGTATGTGCATTTTAATTCTCTTCGTTGTTTAACTGTCGTGTTAACTTACATTTGGACAACCGTACAGCTTTTATTCAAAATTAGATAGAAATCTGGACATCTGATGTAAACACCGTATACCAAATTTAGTACCAATAGCTCAAACAGTTTTGGAGTATTTCTTTTTCCACAATCAGACATTTAACAATTATTACACTTTCGATAAACTGCTACGAATACGGAAAAGTTCAAAAGTGATATGGCTTAGCAGAACTATAGTTATATAATATATTTTCATCACTTTTCCACCATTTAAAGATTTTTTTTAATGTTGCAACGCTAAAGTATCAATATGTCAATAAACACAATCACGCAAATCAAACGCTCAGTAAATATTATAATAATCACTTTCTAGTATTTCAGATTTAAAGCAAGTTATCGGAATCTTCCTTCGCTTAGATAGATGAAAAATAGAAATGCGTGCCCTTCACAAATATTTATCGATTAGAATTGTCTATGAAAAACAACTAGTTACTTTTTGACCAATGATTTTCTAAGTATATTTATCAGCTGCTACGAGTTGCGCAACAGAAACGTTGCTGGTTTGTTTTGTTTTTTTTTTTTTGTGCTTAAAATAAGCCAAGTTATTAAAATAACAAAAATGCTGCAACTTTGTATTTCTCTGTTATTTACTTGAAGTTTGTACTTTTAGTATTACCTTATAGTAATACCTATTTTAGTATTACCTATTAGCTCTATTCCTATACTTTATTTGTTTAGTTTGTTTTTATGACGCAAGAACCAGATCTGATCATACTGCACCAAACATTTGTTAAACATGGCTTTCGTATTAAAAATTTAGGGCATTTAAAGGAAAAAAAAAAAACAATTAAATCTGATGTTAAATTTAAATATCTTTTAAAAAAGCAAAGATATTTGAATGAGGGTTATCTCCTAAAATGTCATTTAAGTTAAGAACAGTCGTTCCAAAATGAACTTGTCGTTGTGTACTAAAATCTCGGCATTCACACAGAATATGTCTGACTGTTAAAACAGAATTGCATTTATTACAAAGTGGTGCATGATCAGAGTGCAAAAGATGTTTTTGGGTCAAATAAGTGTGGCCTATTCGAAGTCTCGTAATAATAACATCTTTCTTTCTAGTCACAATTTTATTTTTGAAATACTTTATTTGTACAGGCAGTACATAAAGAGAAAATATTGTTATCACCAAAAAAATTCGAACTCGAGATTTTGACGAATCTCTGCCTTTCAGAAATTGAATCTGGGGTACACATTTTTAGGAATAATGTCTGTGATAATTCAAAAACACTTTGATCTGGAATAGTTGAAATTTGATATATGGTTATTCCATCAAAATTATTGGTTCCTATAAAATTTTTACTGAAATCCATTCAATGGAAATCGGTCCGACTGTAAATATATATAATAACGACAAAACTTAACGAGCTAAACGAATAAAATTCGATACACAAGTTTAATATACAAAATATATACATGCATACCAATTTCGTAACCAATACGTTCAGGAATTGGTCATTTGCTAACTTATACCTTCTCATTTTTACATAAACACGATAATTCAACAATTTAAAGACTTACATAAATGAAATTTGATATTTGATCGAGCGATTACATTACAGATGCAGTTTTAAATAAATTTTAATTTAAATCGGTGGTGAAAAACTGTCCAAAATACATATCCGATCTTCTAGTTAATGGTATATCATCGGTTAACTTTGAAAAAAAATCGTGAAACATCGTACCAAGATTTAATAAAAACGTTAGATTCACACCTATGATCGACTTTTTTTCCCTTTCTCGCTTTCTTAAAAAAACATATTTAATATTTTGGCAACATCACCAAAAAAAAACATTTTTAATATTTTGGAAGCATAACCGATAGTTAAAACTGACTGATTTATAAAATTAAAGAATATTATTAGGAAAAGGTGTACTTTTACAACTTTTCGTCCATCATCTTAAAGAAAATATTAATTTCTGGCCAGTTAATGCCCGGAATTACTTCAATGTGAAATGAATATGTGATTTAATTGAAAATTTTAGAACGCTTTACTCATGGTCGCCAAAGGTGGCTTGTAATAGATAAAACTAAAATAACTAATTTGATAAAGTTGAGGTGCTGATGGGAAAAGCTAAGTAGTTCAAAATAAATGCTATAAAGCATATTGTGCATTGTTCTTCGCATGAGCATTTTGAAAACATAAAAACGAAAAAGGTAACCAATGATTCTAACATCTTACAAAGCAATTTTGATACTGTTCACTCGCATAAAAGGGGGGGAGCTCAATTTTGATAACTTATTATCAAATATCTTACTATCCTTGCTATGCCATAAGTTATTAGTTTATTCCGTAACAATTTTTAAACAAAAATTAATAAAAAAGTTTTTAAAAACTATTATTTTTTAAAGCTAAGCTATCAAACCCTTAAACATTTATTTCAAAATGCGTACTGATAGCCAGAATTATTCAAACCTTTCTATGAATATATGTTGAAATTCTACCCCTTCTCGCATGGTCATACTTTTTGTCTAAGTAAGACTGTAAAAAATAAATGTCCTTCAAAAGATTTCATTGTATTTTTTTAAATACCATTTAATGTAAATGGCACAGATATCGTTGATTAGGATAAGATCTAAGAAACATCTGGATAAGATTAGAAAATTCTGCTAAAAAGATTCCACTACATTAATCACGATGCAGAATGCCAACTCTAGTTTTTTTTACAATACAATATACTCTTGCCAGCCAATTTACAAAAAAGCTTAACAGGTCGGTCGGAGGTAGACGATCGCTGAATAAATGATAATGTAAAAGATAAAGGAAGAAAATAAAACTCCATTTCTGCATAACCCTAAGGAAACAGACAGGTAAGTCAGGCAAATGATAAAAACAAGTTTTGCATTTCTAATTAGAATTTGTATTTAAGGGTGCATCAGCATAAGTCTGATTTTTGAAGGTTAATCTGAAATTGATAAAAATTCCATTAATTTAAATTGGCCTATGTCTCTTTCACTGTCTACAGTAATTACTCTTTGAAGAGAATTAAATGATGAAACAAGAATCAATAAAATAAAATTCTGTAAATAGTACGGATAATTTGTAGTTTCTTGAGGCTGGCTTAAATCAATCGGAACAAATTTATTTCTATTAATTTAAAGCATAGATTTCAGCTAATTTCTTTAAAAATTTGTTGGAAATATTAAAATTAAGATAGCAGGAGTATAAAATTAATTTTAAAAAATGAGAGGAGGATTTCTAATGCTTTTATTTAATTTTCAAAAAAAAAGAAAGAAATTATTAAAATTGACATATTTAATATTTATCGATAAAAATATCTTTTCATCGATAAATATTAATTTTTTTAATATAGTAAAATATCAAGAAGTAAAGATTATCCTTCACAATTCATACCATTATTTTGAATATAAATTAAAGGTAAAAAAATCAATATGAAGACACCTTGAACACAGGCTAGGTATGAACATCATTTAGGAGTTAAGGAAATAAATTGACTTCATAAATAAAGAAAAAAGAAACAGTGAAATACTCTCAGTTTAGGCACGAAGGTTAAATTACCTAATAAATAGGACTACGGGTGGTAACCAATCAACATTAATTTAGACGACATTTTAAAAAGTAGTAAAACCTGTTACTCCATCGGTAATAATGGATTAAATTAAGTTTAAATTATGTAACACATATCGATCCTTTGAATATAAAATAATACATCACATCGGTCCTTTGCATCGGCAAAAAGGCATTCTGTTCATATTCTTTTAAATCCAACTCGAATCCACAACACTTTTTACATAATTTTTACTGCGTTTAACTCGTTTCATTTCATTTTATAATAATTTTTTCCAAAAATGATGAAAGATATAAAAATATGCTAATTAATAAAAAATAGTACAGAAATTTACTTTATTAAATTACAAAAATTTGAGAAAAATGCAATGTTCTTCACATTTTAGTAGAACCATTTATATTAATAAACTATCTAGTAATTTCGTTACAATTCTCGGCCCGGGTGGAAGCTGGAAATGCCCATAGGAAGTATACTAACGCATTACTCCATAAAACAAGAAGTTGAGAAAAATGATAAAATATTATATGTTGTTTTTTAAAATTCTTTTCAAATTAAAAATTTGAAAATACGATGAAGACTGTATTATTGCAAAAGCCTATTTGATTTAACGACGTATAGAAAGTATAAGATGGAATAAACTTGGAGTAATTCTAATTATTACTACAATTTTTTCGTGATTGGGGGAGTTAATCGATTTGGCTAGTGAAAGTAAATTATTGATTCAAATTCAAGTCTTTGAATTATTCTTTTATTACGGAAAAATATCATTATATAAATAAATGTTTTATTAAATAGTTTAGCACAAATGAATAATAAGTATTCTGTTTCTCATACATAATATTACGAGTATTATTACTTTGTTTAAATTGCGTTATCATCATTATAAATAACGTCATCTTCGTAAGCTGTATTTGAGCACCCATCCTCTCGATTTGTCCTTAAAGTTCTTAATACTCGTGTTTAATAGGAGGAATAAATTTCAACAAGTCCATCATATCCTTCCTCTTTTCTCTTGTCATCGTTCTACCTGTTGGATGCAACAAAGGCTGGATCACATTTTTTAGACAGTGGTCTACCTGCTACACTTTTTCGTATATGTATGGCACTAAATTCGGTATCATCGTTAAAGTCATACTTAAATTGTATCGAGGTTTCGACTTTTCTAATTTTATCCAGTGCATTTTGGGTCAATTTACTGGTATCCTGGTAAATTGATACATTGGTACCTGGTAAACTGATATTGGTAACTGATACCTTTCTATTATTGATAGAATTTTCTGAAGTACTTGTAGAAAAGAAATCCTGATGCGTCATTTGAACCATATGAAACGGTGTTTTCTTTTTACATGTTTTTATTATATCATACCAATTATCCAGCGAAAAGATATTCTGAACTTTTTTTGCTTGAGATGCGATGATAGCAAATTGTGAATCATTAGACAAATAACTGGGGAATAATTCCGTAGGAGAGGAAAAATAGTGCAGCTGGTTAAATCAATTTTTATTATGATATAAATACATTATAGTATGGAGTTAATCAGATTGGCTTCTGATATAAATTATTAATTATTCAATGGCTAAAACGATTTTGTCATTTAGTGGTGTTAATACTTATTATTAGAGAAATTTGTTTTGAATATGTACAGTTAGGAGCTTTAGAAGTGCTTTGATATTAAAATGTAATAAAATTACAAAAATGGAGTAAATCGATTTGGCAAGTGAAGCATTCATATGTCTCTTATAATCACTAAAAGTAAGCATATTTGCGTACTATATTGTAGGTAAAATGAATAAGCCATTGTTTGCCATCAGATTCTAGAACCTTCCGCGAACTTGCGTATGCGTTCGGATGGGTTTAATTCGTCAACATAAAGCTGAGACGGCAGATGAAAGGAAAAAATGTTTACATTTAACAATAAAATAAACTCGAATTACTCGTGAACTGAATTAAAATAAAATAATACAATCAGTAGTGACGCGATATTCACATACAAGTGAGAAAAAAAAAATGAAAGAAATGTATCTAATAGGGCGCAAATCAAAATCAAAGAATCATGAAAAACTCGGGAAATATGCTCATCTTTCCTCGTCTCAACCCCTTAATAAGATAGAATCGTCGAAAATTAGATATCTCAGGACACTGAAATGAGTAGTACTAGCCTAGACAAGCAAATCGTTGTATTATGAAATAATGAGAGTTTAAGTGTCATTGTGTGACATAATAACTACTAAAAGTTTTTTTTTTCCTTCTGCACCATCAGCAGAATATTAAATAGAGAAAAATAAAAGCTGGGAAAGATCATCTTTTTCCTGTTATTCGCACAAACACAAAATATCTGGGAAAACTGGAGAACAACTAACCGGTTGACAAAACTCGTTGGTCAAGGTAAAGAGAAAAACGAGGTTCATTTAGAAGCATTAGTGATTCCAAAAAAAGAGAAAAGTGTAGTTTATTGCTTGAATGTGGCGTAAATTCTATTACGCAAAAAAAAGTGAAGTTTTAATTGCTGATTCCTACCTTGTTTCTATCAAATATCACTCTTTGACAAGGACAAGTTTCCCTCGTAAGGAGAACTTCGCCACAGTCCGAATTTTCTCATCAAAACAAGTTTTTGAAAACTGAACGCACGATTTTTTTCACTGCATTATGTAGGTGTTTACATACGCTACTGTATAAGAATGTAATTAAATGAGAAAAGAATTTGCTATAAAATATAATATAAATATAAAATGAATCGAAATCGACATGAAATCAGAGCATGCTTCATAAGATTTGCGAACTGCCATTTAAACAGGTCATTAAAACACACACACACACACACACACACATATATATATATGGCTTTAGATATATAAAGGTAATTTTTTACATTATAAAATATATTGGTTTGCAATATATTATAAGAGCAACTGCTTGTATTGGTTTGTTAAAAAGTATTAAAAGAACATTCACTTTATTATTATTTGCGTTTACACTTAAATATTCAAATACATATAATGTAACTTTATGAATGATTGTATAACATACATCATATTAATACCATAATTATACAATATAGACCATACTAATATCATTATGATGATGTCGTGTCTGCGTTAATACGGCAATTGAGTGCAATAGCTTCTGAAGGTAAAGACCCTTGAGTACTCCAGGGCTGAAGACTGACTTCTAGCTCAAATGAAGTGATACTTACGCATATGCAAGCATAACTACTTTTTACAGGAAGGCTCTTTCACACACCTCAGAGATAGAATAGTGGAGGAAGAACAAACAAGCCCGAAACAGGATTCTAATCCAGGACAACCAGATCACGGGTAAGACGCGATACCCAAAACCAGGAAGCCGGCTTACTAGTATCAAAACTGTATTTTATAAATCATACTAGTATCATAATTGTATAATATATACCACAACAATATCATAATTATATAACATAGATCATATTGGTACTATAATTGTATAATATAGATCATACTAGTATCGTAATCATATGATATTGATCATGCTAGTGTAATACAAGATGATTTAATAACAATTAAATTAAAGCATTTTAAAATTAATGGGAAATTACGAATTAGTCATGTGGACTAAAAGAATTAATGCTGGGTATGAGGAAGGTATTCATACTAAGTAAAAGATTACAAGATTATATTTTCATCATTTTAATTTTACATTCATAATTCAACTTTTGTAAAATTTTCCTAATAAAACATGAAATTATGACAGTATAACAGGCAATTTTGAACAGGTACAAAAATTTATTATTTTTTTAAATCTATGAATTTTGTATATAAAGTATAATTTCTGTTTATTTGGACATGCGTTAAATTATAGCACAGATATTCAAGAATCAGTAACCTTATTGACTGCATTTGTTATATAGCATATAAAATCCTAAGTTGCACTAGACTCACGCTTGGGTGGAGCCCACGCCTTTTAACTAAAGCTTTTAAAAGCATATTTTTAAGATAATGAATCAGAGCACTCCAAATGCACTCTGGTTTCCAAGTGGTTGTTCCCAACTATCCACTGAACTTAGACAAGAAAAGCAGTTTTTGTACACGCGCGCAACAGTAATATAAGACCCTCGGCTAGGTCCACTGTCATAGAGAGATAACAGTAATTCATTGTCAGAAAAGAGAGCAATAAAATTTTTTATGATGCATTGTTTGAAAAGAATCGAGAAAAGAAGAAAGTCGTTGTGTGTGTTACTAAGGTCCTGAAGTTTTCTTCTTTCTGAATATATGGTCCAATTAATTAAAAAGGAAGACATATTGAGGAAATAACAGTAAAATCTTTGACGTTAGAGACACTTGGCACGTTTTCTATCACACGCAAAGTTTAAGAAACAGAAGAAAAAAAAAAGATTTTACTCGAAATATTAGAAGAAAAAATAGGCTTGCTGAAAGACCTATAGAAAAATACTAAAAACACTTGTACAATAAACTCAATAAAATTTATGTTAAATATAATCAGAAACACAAGATTGAATAATTTAATCACATAATATTAAAGATAATATTAATATAATTCAAATTTTAAAATATACTAAAATCAATTGCTAATCAATAATTATTATACATTTACTAAATGAGGAGAAAAGATTTATATTTAAAAATTTAAACAATTTTTTTTAAAGTTTGTTTCTTTAAATACAGTAAAGTTTCTTTGAATGCGAATACAATACAAATGTATGAAAAAGAACAATGAAAATTTGATTCTTTAAAAGCTTCAAATATTGACCTTTACTCGTACTATTATCCGAAAAAAGTAACAAGTAATGAATTAAAATATTTCAAATAAAAATATTAAAATGTCATCTTACAAGCTGGTAACTATTCTAAAAATTAGAGTTTCATTATTTATTACAAAATTATATGTAATCTTTGGATAATTAAGATTATAAATTAATTTATTAGTTCCTGATACATCCGACTCTTTTTGGAATTAAAATATTTTCAAATCTAATATTACTTATTTATAACTTCGCAAAAGACACAAATAAGATGACAAACAATTATGATTTTTAACGTCAGTAATTTTTTTTTCAAATTAAACTGCATCGTTTTCTTTTAAAATCAATAAAAACGCTGCCAAAAACTGCATAAAAAATAAATATAAAAAATAAAGGCATAGCAGCTCAAAGCTTCATCTCTGTTATTTAAGTTTCTTATTTCAAAATCGTCGATATCTACATAATTGTCTATTACATTTTGAAAAAAATTATAAAGGGAACAAAAATTCCACTGAAGTAGTACTGATATAGTTGAAAAAGTAAAATTTTAACTATTTTAAGATGGTAAAAAAATAAAAAATAAATCTTATGAAAATATTTTGCTCTTAAGTTACGGTAGGAAAACGATAAAAGGTTGGATAATTTGTAATAATTGAGCATTTAATTAATTTTTGTAGTATGAAAGATTGATACCTTTCTCTTTCTTGAATAAATGTGCAAAAGTTTGATTGAATTCGGCACAGCTGTTCAGGAGAAAATGTGCGAAACACATATTTATATAGGTACAAATAAAAGCAATGTTGTTTAATAACTCATTAACCCGATTATGCGGAATTAAAATACAAATATATAATAATGTTTTAAAGTAAAAATGATTTTGTATAAATATATGTATATGTAATAAAATGGCATTATAATACAAAAAAAAAACTTTTATTACAGTATACCGCTTTATTTATAAGCGTGGGCAACTTGCAATCACTTGATGGATATATCAGTTCTTCCGTTCAATACTTTTCAGCACAGTTGCATATCTATTTTAGATCAATAAAGAATTGCCGAAAGATACAAAATAAAGTTTTAAAAGAAAGAGATAGATTAGATTAAACTTAATTGTTAACTTATTTCAAAATCGTCTGCATTAAATTAAAAAAATCATTAAATAGAAATAATAATTGAAGGATAAAATTGCTCAGAAAAAGAATTTGTTGTTAAAAGATAAAACTTAATTTCATGGTCACATGAAAATATTTCTTAAAGTATAATTTTCTTTGAAATTACAGCAAAAAAACTGAAAATTTAATTTATAATTAATTAAACTTTTCACTTTCAAAAGTTGACAGCATTCATTGTTCCTAATAATACCAAGTTCGAGTGAAGTCGACCTAGTCGTTTAGAAGATGTGGAACATATATACAGCCATAAAAACTTATTTATAATAAAATTTTTACATTTTCGTAATGCTTTAAATAACTAGTAACTGAAAAATCATCTCGCACAAACAGCACATACGTGACTTGAATGTTCATTAAAAAAATGTTATACGCCATCAGTACTTCCATAAAGACCAAAACATCATGATCGTAAATTAAGATTATTTCAAGTAAAACTCGTCCTGCTACTTTCAATTGAAATAATTATTTAATTAGGAATTTGAAAAATTGTCACATTCAAAATTATATAATTAACAAAAAAGTAAGTCGAGTGAGAATGTAAATTATTTTCAATAGAATAATGAGGCATATAAAATTGTGATACGTAAGAAAAAGAAATTTTGCATATGATTTCGCAATCCCAAAAATGTAAAATTATAGAAACACACTATTTTAATCTTATATTTATGCTGTATATTATACTTTTCAAAAGGAAATCATAAACAATCTCCTAACCACTAGCACGAAATACTGTAGAATGATAAAGTTTTAGGTTCGATTTATCTGTCTATACTTTATTTTTAAAATTTATTCACAATAATATAGTAGCAATACTTTGCACATTAAAGAAACGTCATATGGCGCATGCGTATAAATACAATACCCAGAGTATCAATCCAAGCACTGACAATTATTGATGTAAAATACACTAAAATTAGAGGGAACAAAAGTGAACGGAAATAAAATTAATATTACTGAAAAACTTTTTTTTTTAAATTTTAGAGTCAAAAATTATTTTAGTTCAAAAATATATTTCGAAATTACAGAAGAAAAATGCTAAAATGCTTATTAACTTTAAAAATTTAATTAAAGTTTTCAAAAAACCTCTATTAGTGAGCACTTAATCCTCTAGATATAACTACACCCGAAATTTAGTACCTCTAAACTCAACAGCGTTTAGTCTAAGGAGTGTTTTGGAATGATTTTTTTTATCCCGCAAATCAAATGAGAGAATTTAATAATCTAAAAATATTCCAAAAGATAAACACATTGTACCATTTCAGTTATTAAGTTCAATATAATTATTTAGGTTCAATGTTTTTATTTTCTTAAATCTGAATATTTTTTTTAAAAAAAGTAATAAGAATTTATATTAATTTCATGTTTCATATAAATAATTTAAAATAAGCTTCTTCACCAAATCATTCCATTTCTTTAATAGAAATGTTTCAATTAAAATATTCGTTATTCAATTTTCTCTCTCAATTGATAAAAGAAAATTAAAACTTTCATATTTATTATAGATTTTGGTCTTGCAGGATACAAGAAATCATACATATAAAGCTGGTAAAGCAGATTGCTCAGAATTATATATGTATGTAAAAAATGATTTTGTATAAATATATGTATATATAATATTATCATAAAACATAAAACTCTTTTACTACACTACACCATTTGATTTACCGTCCTTGATCGCTTGCAATCATTTGAAATCGATGGACGCGTCAGTTTTTTTCTTTCAAGGCTTTTAATCACTATTAAAGTTCTGTTTTAAGCCAAAAAATGCGAATTAAAAATTTAAACAAAAAAAAGTGGTAGAATACATTAAATTTTAAACTTTTTACAAATTTCAAAATCGTCTGCGTTAAATTAAAATAAGTATTTCTGAAAGATGACAAAAAATTATGCTGATCTCTATTTATAATATAAATAAGGATAAAGTTCAGTATTATTTTATATAATTGCTTGATTAATTCCATTAAAGAATCATTGTTATTACTAAAGTTGATAAATCATTTAGCATCAAGTAAGTTGTTAAGCTTAGTTGTAAGAATGTGTTTTGTTTATCTGTTTAAAGATAATTATGGCAGTTTGGTAAATCTTTGAGAAAGTAAACAGGTGAATTATCTTCCTTATTCTAGAAGTACAAACTCGCGATACTAAAAATAATGTGTATATCTTTGAACTCATAATTCATAGACTTTTACTACGTATTAAGAATAGGAACTACGTTTGATCTTAATCTATTTGCTGTTATATAAAATGACGATAGCTATTGTTTTCGTTTCGATTCCCTTCAAAATTCAAAGTAAAGTTTTTAAATTTAAAAAATAAGTAATTCTCATTAATTACAAAATTAAAGTTAAATTATAGGGTTAGCAGCAATGAAGTATTGTTTAATGAAACTCAAAAAAAAATCATAATTACGGAGTAAAAATTGCATGGAAATACATAACTCGATTTTTTTTAAATTGTTTACATGCGACAAAATTTTTCGAGACTTGTCAGGAAAACTTTATTTTATTAATTTTAATAGCAAATAATCAATTTAAAAAAAAATCTTATTGAATACTCGAAACCAAAGGAATAATAATATTCCGAAATTGATAGTTATAGGTCCAACAGGCTTTTTTGTAGAGCCCATTGAAAGATTTTTTCACCATGCATATCGTACTTAGAGGTAATAAATCAACTAATTAATATTATGTAGTTGAAAAGAAATGCAAATTTAGAGGCTTCAGAAAATTTAACAGCTCTTAAAACTGTTCCATGATAATAAAAAAGAGTAAAATATTAGCAAGACTATAAAAAAACACGATCGAAAAAATTGCATATTTTATTGAGAAAAACCATACAACCTATGATGATAATAAAGGTCTTATTTTTAAATAATTAGATATTAAATCTAATTTAATCAGTTATAAAAAAAGGTTGAAAATTTAAGTAATAAAATAATATTGAAATATTCAGCTGAAACATTTGCTAATTACTAAAAATAAAAATATGCTATTAAAACACTAAGATAAAAGAAAATGAGTTGTGTCTTGACGTTTGCATTTATGCAATGTATCACTAGACACACTCATTTATGAACAAAATTTTCATCCAGTTTATCCCTCAATAAAATATTTCTTACAATAATAACAAAAAAAAAATACATTTCATTGTTTAGCTTTGAATTTAAATTACGTCTTCTAATATTTTTCTTAAACCCTATTGCTGTTAAAGAACGATAGAATTTTTAAGTTTATTTTCTGGTTAAATGTGCAATAATAGAAAATACCTTTCTTTTCAGGTTAAACTTGTGTCTCTATTAAAGGTGAATGTTTATCGTCTAAAGAAATAAATAAAGATAATAACAATGGCTATCATTTGAACAAATGTTTCAAAAGTCAACGAAGAAAAATCACGATCGAACAGAAAATCGATTAAATTTTCTTGAACAATCATTCGAATTCCGAACAAAATCTATTCTTGCCTTCCATACACGTGACTGAACGAAAAGAGCTTGTGCAAACAAATATTCGTATAGCAAAATTCGGATGTTCTTTCGATTATCTTATGCATACAACAGCTTTACAAACACGGCTATGGTTCACAGATTGTATTTATAACCTACCACGGACTAAATACAGAAATGATATGTAATCGCAAAGAAACGTGACAACATTCCTAGAAACAGATGGGTATGTAAATCCAATACATGCGAGATTGTTTTCCAGAAAAACTTCTTTCTTGCAGGAAAAAAAAAAAAATTAGAATAATTGCTAGATTGAACATTTTATTTATTTATTTATTTTTTTGACAAAAATTATGAAACAGAGAATGGAATTAATTTCTTGCTATCGAAGATTTTAAATGCCTGAAAATAAAAAAGACGCATTTCAGAACTCATAAACTATAGAATTTTCATTATAAGACGCTTTATTTATCGAAATCTCTAGTCTTATTAACTTAATGTATTTAAAAGTGGTTTTTTTTGTTTTTTTTGTTAATATGTATGCATATATGTTATCAAATTTTGAACTAAAACTTGCCGGATAGAAAAAAAAATTCAAAAGAATAAGCTTTGAAATTTTGCAAATTACAGTAACGGAAATTCATAGAAGCATGATACAGCTTCCATTCATTGTCTCATTAAAAATCTTTTTAGATAAATTAAATCGTTTCTAAAATGCGTTGCATATTATGGCACATAAAAGTTCTCGCAATATTTATCATTTAAAATTTTAGGAAAAAGCAGCTGTTTATTTAAATTCTAAATAAATGTGCCAGTTCAAATCATTTTCTTAAATCAATCGACAAAAAGTAATTTTTAATAAGAGATATACTTAAATATTAATTTTTACAATTATTTGCCTTGTCCGTAAAATAAATGTATTACTGAATATGAGATGTCATTCATCAAAACAAATTTTATGAAAGTAAAACTGTGAAATCCAAAGATAGCTGTGAACTAAGAATCTTGGAAAAAAACTAAAAAGACTATTATAAGGTCATTCTATAAATATTCACACCCAGATATCTTGGTATTTTAGATTAGGTATCAACTAATCCAAATATATCTATTGACAGAATACCATAAAAAACGTTTCAAAGGACAGGAAATGCAGAGCATAACGATCCCTGTATATTTTCAAAGGTTTCAATTTAATCTTCAAAGTTATTTTTAGACATTTTCCGACACTGTTGTCTGATCATTTTTTCAAAAATAGTTCAATAAGTACCGTTATCTCTTGATGATACAATACAACACAAAGGTCATTTCACTGCGCATTTATAAGCCACGTTCGCATATTCCAGGAGGTAAAAGGCCAACGAGCAACTTCAAAGACAAAGATAACAAATTAATACAACTTCAGAAAGTTGAAATAATTGTGTCACGTTTCACACAGCATTTCAAAATTAGTTCCACATAAAAGTAAACCAGGCGCATTCCATAAAATCTCATTTGATAATACAAATTCTTGCAGAATTTAAATCTTTTAAACTGAAAACAGAGACCATCTGTGTCACAGTAAAAATTACATCAAATGAATACATGTCAACCCAAATATAAGCAGTTCACATAAAATTTCTTATTTTTTCATATTAAAAAAAAGTGTAAAGCCCGAATGCCACGATTTTCAAATTTTTAGTTTCTAAATTCAGTACAAGAGCGCTTTACAGTTCGTAATAGGGTTAAGAAAATCATGAATGCACTTTGAATACCATTTTCCGATAAATAAAAATCAAAATATGATGCAGAGCTACAATTTAGTAAAATAAATGAGCATCAAATTTTGTTTAACTAGTTGCTTTTCACAGTGATCACGATTACATGCAGGTTAATGTACAGACCCAAAGATGGACAACTCATAAACGGATTCGATTCAAAATTTGATAAGAATTTTGACGCAAAAGTTATGTCTTGTTCATTTAATTCTTTCTGCATTGCATTTACCGTACTTACGTGCATTTGGACAGACGGATGAACTTCTTGAACTTGAATTTCTTCCATAATTGAAAGAAATCACCAAATTTGGTGTAAAGATCTAATACTAAATTTTATCCGACGCAAAGTGATATTCAGTTCTCTTACTCATAGAAGTAATTCCACAAATGGACACGAGGAGTTTTGAACTTGGAGATAAGTCAAAATCTCGAAGTTCGAATCTCCCTTCAAAATCTTACCGTATTTTCAGACGAATACAATATTTTTTTTCTTCATACACCAAAATAAAAAAAATGAAGTGGCACAGTTAATATATACTGATAGAATCAAAATTAATCTTAAATACAAAATTATTTGAGAATATTTGGTTTAAGTAATCTACGAAGAACGCATAAGTCGAAATAAAGACGAGGAAAAATAATTATTATATTTTCTAGTGGGATGCATAAAAAAAATTTGTGAAATCAATCAGTTAAAAATGAAACTTTAGATACACGAATTTAACACTTGGATCACTGTTAGAATACGTCAAGCGGTATAAGAACTTTCGTCAAGAATTCCTATTTATTAGATTAAAAATGTTACTATGAAGGATAAATAAAAGAATGTAATGCTTTGTTCATTTTTGAAAAAAGATGACGAATATTTTTATCCAATCAAATAAAATCACTTAAAAGCTTTAATATCTGTCTAATGTAAAGGCATAAGACTTTCACTAAGAACTATTAACTTAGGATTGCTTGTATTACATTATTAGTAAACCACTTCAACTTAAAGAAGTTCTTTTCACACTTCCTCTCTGGAAACATTTCTTCCATAAATTAAACAGAAAAAATATGTAAAATTATTTTTGAGATAGTTATTTTAACCAGCAAACATATAATTGAATTAAGAAATGTTTCGAAAACTGCAATCATGTCTATACAGAGACAGTAATTATTAAATACCATTTTATATAATAATGTTCAGTAGCCGGCCAAAATATTTGTTTAAAAAAAATGGTTGCCATTTTAGTTTACTTGCATTACTATATCTTATTTCATAGAAAGTGAAGGATTCATTTTTAAAAATACATAAATAGAATAAAGGTCTCCTCTTTAACAAAGGAAAGCAAACATATTAATTTATATTCTGATTAATTATACCACACCAATAATTGCGCCGTTATTTCAAAGCAGTTTTAAAAATAAGAAATGGTCAACGAGATTCTTTCAGAATTAATTTTTAAAAATTTAAATATTTATTTAATTTACATTAATAAATAATATCACTACGTACTTTGGGGAACTGAATTACATTAATTGAATAAAATAGAAGAATATGTAAATTTTTTATCATGTTAACAAACAAATCTCAGAACAACCTTAAAGAATCATATTTTTTGAGGAATAAAAAATAATAATAATAATAAATTCTAAGCAGTATTCAGATACTAAAAAATGCATTTAATGTAAATTTTTAACCGTTGAAAATGCTCATGAGCCCAATAGCGATTGATACAAAATTAACATATCTGACAGTATTTGTATTTAAAATAATTTATTATTTAAAAGAATATTTATTATTTACCATTATTCAAGAGTAATTACTTTTTTTGAAGCAGCTATCAAAAGTGCAAATTAATCTTTCATACGTTTCCACTTGAAAGTAAAGTGAATAAAAACGACTTTTTTTTTTTCTTCCGGTCTCAACCACATGGTTATTTATTGCAAAATTTCATTAAATTTCCGTGTTTCTGATTAACGAATCCAAAAATAAATAAATGAAACTTGCCATTCAATCAGAATTCAGAGCATAGAATAAAATCCCTTTTAATCATCCAAATACTTCCAGTTCTGATTTAATTTTTAAAAATCGTTATATTTTATTTTATAACAAAAACAGCTCATTGTTTAGTTGAATCCAAATATAGGTCATATTAAAAAATAAAAATGTCCTTTTATGAGAGAGGGAAACGATCATTCAGCTTCAATATCACTTCTACACTGTCAAAACTAGAGAACAAAGATATCATTTTCCTTTAAAGTGTAAGTTCTATTTTTTCATCCAATTAAATTAAACTACAATGCCTTTGCATTTTAAATTATTGTGCAGACCAAACCAAATACGACATTTTAAAATGCATTTTATATCAATCAATTTCACTAACAAAATTCAAAAAATAAAAATTATAATCATTTTGCCTCTTTAAACGAGTATAATTTTGGATTAACAATTATTTACTTTTACTTTTTCAGAAATAAACTTCTGATGTTTAAATATAAAAATATTACATAGATGTAAAGGCTTAAGTTATATGCACTTAATAATGGGTTATTACCAACTGAATTTTCAGATGATCAATTAAATAAAAAATTATAGTAATTAAAATGTAATGATTTTTAAATTTAAATATTAAAAAATATAAAAAGTGGCTATTTATATGCTATCTTGTGATACTGGAATTAATATAGATTTTCAATATTATAGATACTCATACAATATTATAGATACTAATATCGATACTCATTACTTTTAACCTAGCACTAGGAATTTATAGTTCCATTTCCAAACAGTATATACATGATGATTTCTATCATATATATTGATGGACAGATTCAATAAATAATATGAAAGGAAATCATTTTTAGTGTTTTGAAGTTTATCAAACCAATAACCAAATTTTTAGTTATATTTCTACCAAATGATACTGTAAGAAAGGTTTAAAGAGAAAGGTAGGATATAGATACCAGTATTTGATGAAGATTTAAACACTAGTGACCATGCTAAGCAGGAACATTACTTTTATGTATATATACATACACAACCCTCTCTTTTTTTTCATGAGATCGGTGGATTTTCAGAGTTTTAATCTTTTAATACATACAAATTAAACTCTTCAAATTATATTGAAACATCTGAAAGATAGAATTAGTTTTTCCCCTACTTCATGTTTGACACATCACTTCTTATTAATAATTTAAAAAATATTCTTAAAATGTAAAAAGGTATGATTAATGCAAAAAAAAAAAAATCAATTTTTGCATTTCAAAACTTTTACAAATTTGAAAGTTTAGGATCAAAGTAACTGTGGGTGTAAAATATTAATTATATTAATATAAACTACCCTTTAACTTCATAAGACATTTAAATAACTATTTAAAAAATTATCTTTTTCATAAAATCAACAGAATGAGCTAACTAAATTCCTTGCTCAAGCATATTTATTTACACAAAACTGGATCATAATTTTAAATATGATTCTTAAATCATAAATAACATATGAATGATATTACATCAAATAATTTTGTTTCCACCAAATATTCTTGAATAATTACTATATTTTTAAATAAAGATTTTAAAATATGATTCAGTAATAATAAGTTATAAAATATGTAAAAAGGAAGTTGATATTTAACCATATTTGCAATTTAAGCATCATAAATATGTTCCTCCACAATTTTCAATTAACTAGTAATGGTAACAATCTAAAATATTGTCAACTATTTTATAAATCTATTATTTACATATTGCTGGGAAGAAGAAACTTCTAATAAAAATATTTTTATTTCAAATATGAACAATATTAAAAACATTAAAGTAATAAAAACTTTAAACAAGACTAAATTGAATAATTTATGAAACAAGAGAAAAAAAAAAAGGCTCTTTTCAACTACAAATATAAATTACAATAGATTTCAAAATAAAGAAAAATTTGTAACAAGATACAACTGAACTATTTACGAAGAAAATTAAAAGATTTCTTAATTATCTGAGAACTAGGAAATAGAAAGTACAACAGATTTCCTAGAAATAAAAAAAAAACCCTTGTAATTAAGACAAAACTGAATAATTCATAAATTTTTTTAAAAAATACTTTTCTAAGTTATTTGACATCAGAAAAATATAAATGATAACAGATTTTTAAAAGAAAGTTGAGAAATGTTCAACATTCATAAATCACTTTATGTAATTGTTGGCTGCAGTAATTCATACTAAATGTAAATAAAAAATTTTAAATATAACTTTTTTATTTGTTTTAAGGAGAGAAAAAAATCCAAAACCAATATGAATGAATAGCTATAAGCATATTATTAACAGTATCTTATACATAATAATATACTTCTGTAATTTTTAGCTAATAATATATTATTTTTTAAAAAATTACTTTTTTAAATTTTAGAAAATAATATATTGTCTGTCAATATTTATCAAATAACATGCAACTTCAAGCTGCTGAGAAGCTTCTTTTTATTTCTCAGTATCATTTTAAATTATTTAAACTAATTCAAATTTATAAATATTTTATAGACTTTAAAGGTTTGTCTTATATTTTTAAAGCTATGTTTTAAGTCCTAAAATTTTTATTTAGTACGGTAATTAAATGCTTAAAAGAAAAATTTACTTTCACACATATTTTGTCAAAATTTTCACATGCCTGATGTAGAAATAAATACTAATATTTACTCAGTTTTGATTGACTAAATAATTAGAAATTTGGCTTAACTGATAGAAAAATATTATGCAAAAATTTGTATATAATCATTTAATACTGTAATCAAACTGAAATATAACTAACTGATTTACAACACTAATCTAATGTCACTCACTTTTGATAAATAAATTAAATGAATGCCTATAGAAATGCTCAGATAATAAAAACATCAAATAAATTTATTATTATTTATTAAAACAAGAATTTCTATATTAGTGTCATATTATGTATATTGCTATGAAATTGAATCCAACTTCAAGTCAACATGCACAAATACTTCAATACCTATATAAATTTCGATGCTTACACTGTGTACATTAAAATACATTTGGTTATTGCAAGAAATAATACCTTAAGTGACTAATCTTTGGCAAAATATGAGTGCTTTAAATACTTTTTTTTTCAAAATCACTAAAAATTACATTTTATAATTCAAGATATTCACTTAAAATACTGCAAGGTTTTATTTAAAATCTTATAATAAAAAATCATGAAATATGAAATATATAGTGTTTATATATGAAAAGAACTTACCTTTCCGATTTGGGATATTCAGGGAACTTGGTTTGAATCAATTCTTGAATAGTCCGTAAAGAAAGAGGTTCGGCAGATATGCCTTGGGCTCTGTGTTTCCTGCGTCCATAATAATTATTTAGATTTAAATTGGGACTAAACACTGACTGATATTTATCTAATAGGCAACGAAGTCTTTGGATTTCTTCCTCTTTTTCGTCTAAGAGTTGTTTCAGTCTGTCGATCATTTTTTGTTGTTTAAAGATGATGTCGTGCACATCATCCTCTGTATCCATCTGAATGGGAGACATTGGCATTTTGATCATAAGTGGCGTACTTAAAAATGAAATATTTCTCAAGAGAATGAGATTGTTTCAAAGAAACAACTCATTTCAAAACTAGCCTGAAGTTCCTTTGAAAAATCATTATGAAGCCAACTAGTTTTACCTTATATAATCATAATCTTTGTAGTTGATCACAACTACAAGAGATCACAAACTTCTTTAAAAGTAGTTTCTCTGAATAAAGAACTCAAAACATCTCAGGGCACAAAAAGACCATCACGTGTTTTAAACACTTGCCGCGAAAGCTTTCCCTCCACCTACTAACACAACTTGTTTACTGAAGCTGTTTATAGCTACAGTGAAGCAGTACAGGTATTTAATCAGCATGTACTACTCGCGTAAAAAGTTATAAATAGAATCCAGTTTCGACTTCCGTTACGAGCAGAACAAAACATAAAAAGTTTAGTTGTTACAAACATGACCGGAACCGACTTATAGAAGTTTGGAAAGTTTATAAATGGCAACGTTACCATAAAAAGCTATTACAACAGCTGAAAATATTTTATTATCTCTAAAACCTTCTTTTATTTAGGCTCTACTGAATAATATTATTCTAATTTTCACTTATATAAGCATTTTCTGTCATCTTTAATTTTTTTATTTCGGAATATGGTGAAATTTCACAGCAAAAGTATTTTTATGAATCGATAATTATGTATGAAAAAAATTCTTTTTCAGATATTTGTTTCATTTTTGTAACTAAGTAAATTTCTCTTTTAGAAAATATCGCAGAAATGTCTTCCTTTCCTTTGAGAAGTATTATGACCCATCAAATTATTCTTCTCCTTAAACACATATTTTTAGACCTTTTTCTTCATAAAAATATATTATAGTAATCTTTCAAAAGATTCAGAAATAATATCTAGGAATCAAGGATTTTCTATATAAATTTTTGGTTGTGCTATCTGAGAAGCATAAAATGATACGTCAGTCAAATATCAAAACATAAAACGAAAAAGGCGCGAAACGGGATTTCGCAAGTGAGATTTTGGGATATAGTCATTATTGTGTTGATATTTAACTAAAAAAATTTATTAAATTAAAAAAAAACATACATTGACCATAATTCTGCAAATTATTTTTGTAAAAATATTTGAAAACAAAATTTTAGGTTAAAATGAACTCAGTAAACAGAAAAAGGAAATTTAAAGATATTCCGATGTGTAAATATGGTTTGTCGTGTTACCAAAAAAATCCTGAACATCATAAAAAATATCGTCATCCAGAACCAGTTTTTGAACCTAAAAATGCAAGTATTTTGTCATTTTTTTTTTCAAATTCATTCTATACATTTTAATGTCTATGCTTCCATCCATTAATTTGTTTGCATATAATAAAATCTATTTTCATTTAACTAAAAGCATCAACAAATTATTCAAACTGAATAGCAGTATAAAGCAAAATCTTCGTAAAGTAATTGAATTTTATTAAAAAAGAATCTCTCAGTGAATTTGTATTCATAGTATATATATATGTGTGTGTGTCTGTATGTATTCTTTTTCGTCCTTTAGCTCTGACTTGTGATATTAGAAAAGGAAAACAAGGGAAGGAGTCGTTTACAAACAAGAAATCTGCCATCTGGTTTACCTATATGAATTTTTTATTTTAAAATTTCTATTAGCTAATAGTTTTATATAGGTTCTTATCACTGTTACTTTTCTGCAAGTCTCAGTCTCGATATCAAAAAATTTCATATCTAAATCCGTATGCAACCAATAATGCCTTGTTGATGTTGGACTGATATATAGTAAACATGATGTTAAAGTGAACTTGCATAGTTAGTATTTGTAAAATTCTTTGGCTGGCTTAAGTATCTTCATCATCTTGTCACACTTCAAAATTATAAGATCTCTCATCAGCTTTTAAATGGGTCATGAATCCAAGTGAAAAAATCCTATTTAATAATTTAAAACGAATCTATCTGGTGAAACATTTCTATATAAAAAAACTTTATTATTTAGCTTCTCTAATGCTGATCTATAGCACTTTATATTTAAGCAGTCTAGTTATAAGACAATAATCATATGATAAAGACTGTTTAGTCCTGTTGGTGGAAATAAGTCAAAGAATAAGTTTTGCAATTTTCTTTTTAAAATAGATTTTCTTGTGTATCCCTTATTTCTGTTGTTACACAAAGTTGCCCAAATACCAAGAAAATTAAAAACTATCTTTAAAGCATGTAATATGCTGGGTATTTTGAAATTTTCTTTAAAATCCAATAAGTTTCCTTGGTGGGGTTTTTTTTTGTTATTGTTGTTGTTTCCATTGAGAAAAATAATAATATTTTAAAAATATTTCAGGAATAAAAGATCAGCTTAGCTCTCAACACTAAATACTAGTCCTGATTGTGATGCTGCAAAAATTACCATCTTTTCTCCTTACTCTGCTTTTCATCTACGTAATCAGTTCGATTTCTGCTGAAAAATTATACTGATATTGAACTTGTGATTATAGCTATTTAAATGCTGGAAGAACTCTACTCGGGACATTTTAATGTATTATTTTATATTTGTAAAGAGTGTAGCAGGAAAAAGAATATTTCAATGAATCTTCAAAGATTTTGCTATTTTTAAAGTTGATTCTGGTTTAAACATATATTTACTGAAAACTGATGCAATATTTGTGAAAAGTGAATGGGTGATTTGCTTCAACTCCTTTATTTCAAATTTCTGCTGAAGTTCAGAAATGCAAAGATCTGTTTTGAAATTTTCTTGAAAAAAAAAACCCACTAAAAGATGAATATAAAGAACTGCTTGATTCATTTAATGAAAAAATTCATTCAGATGTTTCTATTTTAATGCTTTGAAGTTCAATGAACATTCTGATTTTTGGGCAGTCCTAAAAATAATCCTTGTATTGTCGCATGGCAGTGTAGATGCATAAAGTGGATTTAGTATCAACAAGGATATGCATTTTTAAACTCTGAAAGAAGATTCTTAAATTCTGTTTATAATGCTATAAACTTTCATGGAAGTATAAGGAATATTCCATTCTCAAGAAATTTACTACAGTATACAGCATTTGTGCATTTCTGGTATTATAAAGCTTTGGAAAAGTATAAAAAATGGCCAGGATGAGAGTCCTACAAACCTAAAAAAGTTTACTAATACGAAGAAAAAAAAAGATGACAGATGAAAAATATGCGGAAATTAATGCACAAGTATAGAAATTAACAAGAAAAAACTTACTGATATTTAGTTTTACCTAAGCCCTTAATTTTGTGTAACATTAAATTAAGACTCGGGATCAATATCTTTTTCTCCTTGATATGTAAGTTTGTTTAAATAAGTTCTAGATGGTAATTATGATTTTTTTTTATGTATGTGTAAATATAAACATTCATTTAATGTATTATTTCAGGTAAGGTTGAATTGTTGCTTGTTTCCTTTTGTTCGTTTTTTTCTGTTAAAAACTGGGAGGGACTGTAATAAATATAAAAACAATATATTTTAATACAAATAAAATTGTTCATTTTATAAAATATTAATGAATATTACCTCACAATGAAATTTTATATTTAGGTTTCAAATGAAGATGTAGTTGATGGTTCTTCAATATCTGATCAGGAATCTCCTCCTAAAGCTGCCAGAATTTCAGATCAAACTAAGGTATTAAAAATTTTAAAGCTATACAATTTGTATTTTTTATGAAATAGCATTGTACATTTGCAGTTAAGTATTTCCTGTGATCCAAGTGCACTTACCATTGCTTGATATTAAAGAAGTCTATTTTGATGTTGTAGTATCGGTACAATTATATTTATTTCAATTGTGTTGTTTTGTTATATTTTGCTCTCTTTTTTTGCACTTTTCCTCCTGTCAGTAAATGTACTTATCTGCACATAACTGCCAAATAATTAGAATTTGGGAATAATTCTCTCAAATTTTTTATCAGATTGAACTCAGTGATGAAGAAAAAGAAGCACCAAGGACATCATTGGCAGAGCCAAAGTTTAAAGAAACCGTAGAGAAGGTTCTTAAAAGCATGCCTCAAGATTTCTTTGACTTTTGGGAATTTTGTATTTCTATAAACAAACTAAAACCTGAAGGTAATGAATTTTATTTATGTATTATTTTTTTTATCTAAGTATGTTACTTATATAATTTTTCATTTTACTTTCAATATTTTTCAGTCTAATTAAATAATGCTGTACTCATTAGAGACAGCAACTAAATATTATCATTTCCTTCTAAATTTACCAATTAAACTAATTTGGGTTTAAAATTTCTGCAGTCATTCTTTTCATAATTCATTAATTCTTATATATTAATTTTATAACTATTTTTATTTAAATTATTGAGAAGGGGAGGGGACTTCTTTTAAAATTTAGTCTCTTTACAAACAGATAACTATTGTAGGATTTGTTGGCTCAATTGAGAAGATAAAAAATAATAACTAAATATAAACTGGCATAAAAATTGGCACTATTCCATTTTCTGATGGTTGATGAGGAGCTAGCTGAATTTTATCATTAAATGTTTTTTTCTTCTATTAAGCTAAAATTTTTCTTTTGGTGACAAATAATAAATTTTCTGTATCTGTTATTTGTTCAGTCTGTAGGCATTAAAAGAAAATCTTTTGACAAGAATCAGTCAGACTATTCTATTTGAACATAATTTGTGTTAATTTTAAAATTAGGAGTTTGTTTAAATGCTCTGCCTAATATACTTATAAGTTTGTACAAATATTTACCATTTTTATCTGAACAATCATTTCAAGACTAAAGAAATAAAACCGGGTTGTAAATAGAATTATTTGTATATGTAACTGTGTGGTAACAAATGAATTTTATCCATTGCACATTATTTTAATATATGTGTGAGAAATTGTTTTTTTAAATTAATACAGTAGTTATATTTATCTTTCTAATTCATTAATTAATTGGTACATATAATTATTTTCATGCCCAAAATGAAATTCAATCTATAGTTTGATTCCCGTTTAGAGTTAGAAATCAAGAAAGAATAGTTTCTTTTATTTTAGGGGTTCATAAATTGTCTATTCTGCTTATAAATAATTATTTTTTATTTTACTGTTTGTTGTACTATTGTCCTTGTTATCATGTTCTGAAATAAAACTTTTTAACGCAAATGTTTCAGTTTTCACATTGTCGTATCTGCTCATTAAATAGTCTCTGTCAGCCACAGTTTTCAAATTATAATCTGTATCACTCAAATATGAAATATATATGTTAATTTTATTTGCCTTGAAATTATTGTTATTGATATTTTATCCTGTCATTGCATTACTCCGTTATAATTAACAAATTATTTCATATTTCTTAGTAACAAAAGTGAGAATTCTGAATTTGGAAAAACATAGTTTGATTAAAAGAGCGTGTGTGACATTAAAAGAAATAAAAAGTTTTTGAAACAATGTGCCAAATGTGCTATTGATCTTTTTTAAATATAAGCATCACTGAAATATGAAACAACCAGAGCTAAATGAAATTATCTCTTGAGGGCCTTCTAGTTAATTTTAAGAAAAATATGTATCAAGATTTCTTATCTATATAAATAACTGTGTATATTCATCAATAGTTTTTATGCTACAGGAATTCAAACTACTGAAAAGATTCCTTTTCAGTGAAGGTGACTTAGAAATGAATAATTTTTTTTAAATTATTAATTCTAATCCATGTTTACATATAAGATAATAATGTTTTATCTTGAATGTTTTCAAATTTATTTTTTTAGTGCAATATATTTTTATTTATTTCTAGAATTGCTATTTATTACATTCAGTTAAATTTTTCTTCAAAATACCTATCTTTTAAGAATTATTAAATTTCGAAAAAAATTCATAACTTTTTAAAGGTGTGTGTATATATATATTCTAAAATACATTTATTTTCTTATTGATATATCTTCAAGTATTATTATTAAAACCATTTTTAATTCTTTGCATACAATATTTACACTGCATTGTTATCAAAAACTGATTGTTGTAATAATTATTAACATTTTATGGTGAAAATGTAATTAATATTATGAATTTCATAATAATTAAATTAATTTGTTCTTTTTTATAAAAAAATTAAAAAAATGTTTTAATTATAAGCTATAATTAATTTAAAACATTAAGTCTACCAGGTAGTCATATATATATATGTATATATATATATATATATATATTACCAATATAAGCCAAGTTAAAAGGAATGCAACATAATCTAAATTACAACAAATACAAAAAGAAACCTGCCTGACGCCTTTTTCAAGGGTCATCCTTCAGAAAGGATTCAAAATAAGGGAAATAGTTCTGTGAGGAATCGGACAGTATCCAATAGAAGTGACTCAAAAATTCCCCGAAAATTAAGGCAAAAGAGATACACCAATTTGACAGCTAAGACACAAAGCAAATCAACATTAAAAACACCACCAAATAAAGCAAAAGTATCTAAAGTAAGAGAAGAATAAGAATATTCAACCAATAATTAAAAAAAAAAAAAAAAAAAAAGATTAGAACATACCAGCAACAAGTGAAGAAATCTCAGTATCCCAACCACTATTCAATTTGAATACAGTGCCAAGCAGAGGAATATATATATATATATATATATATATATATATATATATAAATGGAGATTCTGAGTGCCATCTATTGAGTTAGTAACCTAAAGTTTTATTTTTAAGTTAAAAATTAATATTTCATCATTTCTTTTTTATTAAAATATCAATATTGCAGTATATTTTGGAAAAATTAGTATTGTTTAAATTTTTAATAAAATTATTTGTTGCTTTTATAAATGAAATTTCATTATTACAAATTGTTTTAATTTTACTAAATTGTGAGAAAATAAATTTTTTTTAAATTTTAATGTTAAGATTAGTGCGATAATGACAGGTTTTAATTATTTTATAGCTGAATTCGTCTCTTTTATCATAAATACCTACTATTGTTTTATCATTAGCAATTTTGATTCTTAAATCCATATAAGTAGCTTCAGGGTGGTTTTTATTTGTTTCTGTTAAAATTAATTCTTTAGGATAGCAATTTGTAACAATACTGGTATTCTCTAAGTTAATCAAAATTAAATCATCAATAAATCTCCAACCATTTATTTAATTATTTTTTCTCGTAATAGTGCAGAAAAATATTAGCTAAAGTACTTAAGAAAGCTATATATATATAATTATGCAATTAAATTTGTATAAAATATAAATTTTTTAATATGTTATATGAGAATTTGACTTACAATATATATGTTTACAACAATTCTAATTTCCATATTTTAATAGTAAAAGAAACTTTTATTTTGAAATCTCATTAATGATATGTGTCATTTTTAAATGCTTTTCATCTAAAATAAAATATATCATCTTTTTATTTATTAATTATCATTTTGTATTTATTTATCTGAAATAAAATATTTATTGCCTTTTCATCTACCTTTTTAAACGTTAAATGAAAATTTGGTTTATCTGTGTTAAATTCAAATATTTTTCATTTATTATGCATAATTTTTAATTTATTGCTTGAAATTTATTTTAGAAGCATTTGCTGACTTCGATCTTCACTTGATTGGTATATATGATGTCTTAGCAAAGAAATTACCTCCTAGCAAAGAAATATTATTACATTGTCATTATAGATATTATTATGACCCACCTGAACTTCAAACAGTAATCAAATCAAATGATAAAAGCTTATATCACATTGGCTATTTTAGGTTTGGTATTTTTTTTATTATCTCTCTTTATCTTTTTTTTCTAAATTGTCTTTTTATTTATTATTTGTGTCATTTAATTATATACTTTATTAATTATTATTGGTAAATAGATATTTTACCAGAAATATTTGTTTATATTTATTTCCATTGCCCAAAAATAAAACAAATAAATATATGTTTTGTTTCTAATTCATCTTTTATGCTCAGAATTTTATCATAAAATTACTTTTAAGTACCAATTTCTACTTTCTGTGTTAATATATTAAAACCATATTGTTTTAATAAGCTTGCACCTGTTTTATTCATTATATGCATAAACCATGTAGTAAACTACAATCCAAGTACCATAATGACTTGCTGCTATTAAAAACTTAATTGTCTAGTTTATTTATCTTATAACTTTCACAATACTGAAGCTACACTTTATATTCCTTATTAACCAACTTTGATGACTAGTTGGTTTGCTGTGATTAATGGTTCCTAAAATTTCAATGAAATATTTTTTTCTTACATGAGTTCAATGGCTTTTTTTGGAAAATATTTTATAAACCAATTTCAGTTGGCACTTGTGCTTTTAGAACCCTTATGTTCTATCCATTGTATTATTGATTTCCCTAATTTTCTTCATATTTTATTGTATATTCAATTATATTATGAGAAAATAATATACTGTTTATTAAGATAAAACTCTGTCTATATTCCTAAATTTTAAAGAATGCTATATATATAATGATGATTTTATTTGTCTTGCAAGTCTCTCCAAATTTTAACACAAGGGTGGAGCTTCTACATCTGTATTGCAAGAAATTGAATTTTATTTTAAAGGAAATTTCTGTGATCAAAAGCAATTCTGGTTCATCTATTGGTTATTCTCATATTACAAAATATGTTCCAATTTGTATTTTTATCATTTTTCAATATGCATATTAAAAAGGTTAAGCATTTTCTAGTATGAATTTTATTTTGAAAGTTAAAATACTGATACTAAATTGGAATCCAGTTGTGAATTGAAGCTGCATACTGATCATGTTGAATCCTTGTTAGGAAAGAGATTTTGCACTAATTAAAATAAATGAAACCAGATTTTTGCATTTTGGTGAAATAATAATAATAATTTTTACTTTTTATCATGTAATATATAAAAGTTTCTTTAACTTTAAAACTGCATTTATAGTTCTTGAATAATTTTTAAATTGTTCAAAATTTTACTATTTCGTGATTTAGAATGGCAACTAATTTTGTAGTTTAAAAGACAAATTTTAATTTATTAATAGTCTTCTTCTATATGGATTATAGATTTTATAAAAGGCTTAATTCAAAAGAATTATGATTCTGTTAACTGTGAACTACAAATAGGCCTAAAAGGGGAAAATAAAATGTTCAGTTTATTTATCTCATTTCTAGTGGATATATTGAGATCCTGTATTTAGATTTATGAATTAGTGCATTGGAATGTCGATTTATTTGAAATATATAGAAGTATGTATTGTTTTAGCAGTCTTTAAAAAAATTAATTCAAAAATATTGAAGAATGCAGGAACAATTTTCTTGATCTTCCATTGTTAATATTTCTAAATTCTGAAATGTTAAAAGTTTCTATTTCTGAAGTGTTAAAAGTATCTATATTTAGAGCACTGTGAAGTAAAGCCAGTGGTCACTAAGCTACCAAAAGTTAAGTTATATGTATTCTGTAATATGGGGAAATAAATGCCATAAAACAATATTATATTAACTTTAGATAAACATATGATTTAAATTTTTATCTTGATAGTGTTTACCTTATAGCCATTGCCTACATTGACATTTGGATATCCATGATAGTTTTCCTATTGCATTTTTTAATTTTTTTAATTAATATTGTTGTGTTTATAGTTACATAACAACTGAATTTATGTTTGTTATAAGTACTGCAAATCTATTTTCCTTATCTTTGATTTTCTAACTTTTGTTTTCTATTATTAATATCCATATAATCATACCACCTATGTTTGCCATTAAAATATCCCTTCTCTGTATTGCCAAACTCTGAAATGTATACTTTTAAATCTGATTGCTTAGATTTTTTTCTAAGTACCTAATAAATTGGAAATTTTACATATATTATATGAACATTTTGGTAACTGTTTGGCAATTTCATTTATATTTTTTTTTCGAAAATTTTCTTCTAAAATTAAAGTGCATTGAAGGAATAAAATCTTTTTAACTCTGTGGATTGCTGAATATACTTATAGCTTTGTCGGTGTCCTGGTATTGGGCTTGCGTATCTTCTCCGTTATCTGGGCATTCCACTTCAGGCTCCTGTTCTTCTTTTTTGTTCTTTCAGTGAAAAAATATTAATCTGCTTGCCCATCTTGTAAAAAAGAGCTGTGCAAGCAAATGTGGCACATGAAGTGGCTAAGTTGCTCTCTTGGCCCTAGTTGGTGCTACTGAAAAAACAAGAGACACCCACTCAGCTTAAATCACTGACAGATAACTATCAGTGGGCTTTTAAAGTGCCATTAGTCACAAGACAACATCTTGTAGCTTCTATCCATTATTACTTTGCCATAACTTATAAGTTTAAGTATTAATCATTTAAATATATTTTTTAATTCTCTAATGGCATCTACATTTTTTATGGACTTTATTTACTTTAGGTTGATTGATTTTTTTAAAATTGGTTTGAATTGATTACTTTACTTAATTTTTAATGCAAGGATTTTTAAAAAATGATTTTCAGTTGAATACAATATACCATAATATTTGAAAATGTATATATGTCCTAATTGCTAAAAAAACTTAAAAATATTTGAAATTAAAACTTAAGTTTTTGTTTAGAAAAAAGTTTTTAGTAATTTAGTTTATCTTATAAATAAAGTAAATATTGTTACCTGCATTAATTACATTATAGCAATTAATTGCCCCCAAAAATATGCTTATCATCAGTGATTAATTTTTAAAATTTATTATGTTAGTGTATTAAAACTATTTGCAAATTCCAGTTTTAAGTTCATTATTGTCATGCAATTAATGCACAAGTACTGATTATTATTTTTTTTTTTCTTTCAGAATTTGCTTATAATTAATGTATTTTCTCATGATGAATTCATAATTATGTTAGTAAAATGTTTATGCTTATTTAAGAGTTTTATTAAAATCCATTTATTTTGCTTGAATATCTTTTTTAAAAATGGGCATGTTTTAAATTATTGTTGAATCATTCAATATTGAATTTATTTCAGGGATGATCCTGAGAGTTTTCCATCTGTTTTAGTCTCGAACAGTGCTGCAGTTGATTGTAAATTGACATTAAAAGGAGACAACATATTTGCTGCTATGAAGTAAAATGATTTAAAATATATATTTATTGTAAAATTAAGTTTTTACTTCTAATTAGAGACAAAAGTGATTGGATGATTCATAATATTTATATCAATATCATTTTGCCCTATATTATTTTAATGAAAATAAGTAACTAAGGCCTTAGTTACTTAAATAGTTTGGTACTACAGAAAAAAAAATTACTAATTTTTACTATCTAATTGACACTATTTTTGCTGAATTCTGTTTTAGTATTTTCCTGCTATATATTTAGATTTCACTGCAGTCATAACAGTTGGTATCTTCTATTGTGATAATTATTTCTGTATAATTGTCATCTGTTTCATCTTACTGCTTCAAATAAGTCAAAGTTACTCTGTTTAGTTCTGTATTTTGTATAGACTTTCTGATCATAATTTTTTACTGATTGCATACCCTCCTTCTATTATGTTTCATTTTGTTAAGCCTTTCATGATTTTAATATTCAGAAGTCATCATATGTCCTTTAATATTGCAGAAACGTTTCAGAAATGCAATTCCTTTTGCAAACATAATTCTATTTTCATATTTTAAATTTTTTAACAAAAGAACAAATCTTATTATTTTCTTACTTCAGTTGGTTTTGGTAGTTTATGTCATGAATTCCTAGTTTGTCTGTTTTGTTTTTTAATTTGTCATTTTTACAAATCATGATCATCTTGTAAAAGCAACTATATCCTTATATTTCTGAAGTAATTGTCCAAGTGCTTCTTTAAAACATTATGTGTTGTATTCAAATGTCTTTGTTATTTCTGAGTTTCAAATGTTTTGATTTGTTCCCCCTTCTTTTTGAAGCATGTTCATGTTTTACTTAGGAATTCATTTAGTTAAATACGACCATTTTTAATGGTAAAATGTTTTGACAGATTTAACATAAACTGTCAAAAGTTTTTCTGTTGCTTTTAAACCTGTACTCTTCTGTGAATATCACTTAGTACTATGTTTGAATTAATTAGACTTTATGTTTATAGGGATAATCACTTTTGTAAATTCTAAGCTGCTTTTGATATCTTAATACCTCCTTTTTATTTAGGGAAAAATAAATTTGAGTTCATTTCTTGAAATACATTGAGTTCTTTCCAGTATTAGCTTAATTCTATTTTTACAATTCTCCTGCTGCTTTTAAATGACCTTTAATATTTACGAAAGATTAATCTAAAATAATAATAAATAAATAAACTTATGTCTCTCTGCTGATTTTTTTGCTTAAAAATTGTTTTCACTCATATACTTATATTTTATATTAGATTGTTGCCTAATTCAGCTAATAGCTGTAAGACTATTCTTATTTTCTCCCATTTCATATCTTGTAATTATATTATATTTTTCAGTATTTATTCTTTTCTGTATTTATTAATTACATCTTCATATAAATTCTTTATTATACTTTGTGTCATTTATGAAGAGGTGTTATTTCTCTACTCTATAGTTGATGAAATTTGTACAAAAATATGTCAACAATTGCATTAATGTACAAGTAAAAAATTTTAATAAACGCTTGAAAGTATTAATGTTCTAACTTTTTAGTAAACAATGAGAGAAATTTTTAATCTATTCTACCATTTCTGTTACATTAATAACTTTAGTTAAATATTTATTTTTAAGAAGTATAAATCCATGCTTTAAGATAAACAAAAAAACTTCACCTTTTTTTTAAAAAAAAAAAGGTGAAGTGTAATTTTTGTTTAAAAGAGTAATTTTACTTTATTAGAAGTAAGAATGACTATCCCTGCTTGCTATTCATATTTTAAAAAGTAACATTTTCAATCAGATGCCAAAGAAAATTACTTTTTCTGTTAATATTTTTCTTTAAAAAACTCTTGCTGATTAAAAAGAATTCAAAATTAAAATATTATATTGTTTATAATCAATTATATTATTTACAAACATTTAAAATTTGCTAATAGTTTAAAATAATTAATCTGATGTTCTGATGAGCAATATTAATTAGAAAAAAAAACTTTTTTGTTTTTATAAATTATAACAATAATATGTTATTGCTCCAATGTTGTCAAAAGAAATATAGCTTAGATCAGTTTCAAAATACTAATTTAATAGTCATTGTTAAGAATTCAGTGAACCATGTGATCTTCATATTCTCATACTTCTGAGTGGAGCTAGCCACCAATCATGTAACCATCATGTGGTCTCGCTGTTGCTACTTGTTTATCTATAGAGATTTTTTCCTGAGAAGCGAACTGGCCCCTCGTACGAGGGGGAGTATGATCTTGGCTCTCTCTCCCTAGAAATTTTATGTATAGTTTTCTAGGCCTACTACACTATGGAGTAACCGTATGCCTCTTAGATAACATCAACAACAATTGTTAATGTTATCTAATAAACCCCTTAAAAGACAACCTATGTCTTCAAGTTATTTCACCAAGGTAACAATCTTCATTATCACATAAATTATTGTGCAATTTAGAAAAGCAGCAATAATTATTTTAATCTTTTCATTACTCATTGCTTGATAGTAGAGTGCTTCTTTTAAATAAGTGGAATTTTTAATAATAATCATATAATAATTAATTTCACACTCAAATCACAAATACACATATATTGTTTTTTCTGCAGGTAATTTGTATATAAAAATATTTTCTATAGTGTAAAAGGATGTATGTACATTTTTAAAATTATTACATGCACATATGGTGATAATAAATTGATATTAGGTGAAATAATAATTATTACTATAACTGGGATATTTTTCTTTAATATGTAATAAAACAAGATTTTGTAATGCTTTTTTTTAATTACTGATAATTTTATTTAATACTTATAAATGCAGTTATATAAATATTATAAACTTATCCTAAAATTGTTTTGCACTAATTCTTTGGAAACATCCTTATCGCTATTTTTTTTCAGCTCAGAAATAACTGACAGGATAAAGAAAATGAAACCAAAGGTTAAGAAACAGTTCATTAAAATTCAGGAAGATCTGCAAAAGTTTGCAAAAGAAAAGAAATATTCATTAGAAATTTCTACTTCAAAAACTGCATCAAGAAATAAGAAAGTGGTTTCTAAAACATTTAATGGTTTTGGAATCGTTGTACCTGTTAAAAATGATGTAGGATATAGACCTTTACCAGATTCTAATGGTTTGTAGTTTTAAAATCTATGATATTTTATTCTTCCTATTTTTATCAGAATCTTGTATGTCTACAGATAATCTGTGTTTGATACATATTGATAGAGGTTTGAAAAATAGCTGAAATATAGTTAATAATAGCAGGAATTTTGTTATATTGCCTCTTATGTTTGTGTTTTATTTAAAACGAAATACTTTTTTCATTCAGTCTTTAAATTCTCTGTTTAATGTTTTGGATAGTCTCCATTTGTCATTCAAAGTTTTTTTTAAAAAAAACTACCTATTTTGAAAAATAAGTCTTGATGTCTATAAAAATATGTCTCTATGCTTAAAAATTAATTTTATTGCTAATTTTAATTTTTGTGCATTATTTTACATCTGTTTTAAATTTAGATGATTCCAACTTTTAAGGTTTAAAACCAGAAAATAAATTTAAAATTTGACATTCATGTTTATTATTATTATTATTATTGAATCAATCTATTTTGCCTTTGATCAACAGAATGGATATTGAATCTGCTTCAGTTAATTGTCCTTGTATTAATTTAATGTTATTTTTGTGTTTTGAAATGCCCAATTTTGCCAAATATAATTTATTTGTTATTTTCTTTAAAGTAATTTATAATTTTAAAACTATACATAGTTTGATTTTAATTTGGATAAAATTTTATTGAAACATTTGGAATTCACAGTAATGCGAAAAAGGGTATTACTGAAATTTTAGAAACTGAAATGAATACTGATATTTCTGATTTTGCTGTTTGTGATGATGATCATGTAATGAAAAGAAAATTTATATACATAGCCATAGTAATTGATATTGTATTAAATAGCAGTTCGAGTTAAATGATGAATCTGTTGATAATAATGAAGTAGATTCTACTTTATTAGAAAAAATCCCACATATAGACATCAATTTTGAAAGAAATCTGAAAAATAAATATTTTATAAAAGTTTGCCATGTAAAAATTATATGTAGTAATTTACCTATACAAAGAAATTGATAATGTTTTAAATACATCATTATTATATCAGCATTTTTGGAATAACAAGGCTTTTGTCATCTTTAAGGTAATTTTGAGCTTGCTTGTACAGAAAACTCTACACTAGTTCCTGCAATATTTAATTCACTAATTGGAAATGAATTTTCTGAAGAAGGATATTTAAAGATATTAGGAGATAATGAAGTGATGCAAAAATTTAAAAAATGTACCAGTAAGGGAAAGTGAAACCTCTTATGGATAAAGTAAAGAAAGAATGTCTTACGTTACTACACAGTAAAATTCTTGAATTAGATGAACAGATGGTACTTTTCACAGTATTTTGTAATATAAAACATTATTAAAAACACAAAATCCTTGATACTAAACAATTTTGTTCTCTCTTAAATGTTGTATTTAGTAATTCATGTGTTAATTGATTTTTGTATCGTGGAGTAGCATTTCTTAACTTTTCTTCGTTTGTGATCAAATTCTAGTTTTAAAAATATTGTTCTCATAATCTATGAGTGTTGATGTAAAGGGGTGAAAGTGAATTTGCTTAGTTAATGTAAGTTTACAGTTTTAATGAAATATTTCAAACTAGAATAGATTTCTACATTGACTTTGTTTATTAACTTTAAAAAATATGTAGAAGCATATTCTGCCTTTGTATTTGTGATGCCCAAATGCATCCTCATCACTTATAATTTTAAGAAACCTTTCTCTATAGAATTCCTAAATTTTGTTTATGAAATATTTCTTTTGTATTGAAGAAATTATTTCAAGTTGATGTTGATAGAATTTACTACTTAGTATAGCTATAGCACCATTTTTTTTTTTTTTTTAAGTTTGTAATCAAATATTTGGTATAATTGTTGAAATAAATGAGATTTTTTTTTAAATTCATCAGCTAAAGCACATTTTTGATTCATACTGGGTTTTGCTACTTGTAGATTATCTTCAGAGGAAAAAAAAAAAAATCTTAAAATTGCCAAAGCATTGTACCTTGATGTTGATGAATCTAAACATTTTAGTCTTCACTTTGCATTAAAAAAATAATAATAGAGATTAAATTTTGTCTGTAGATTTATGAATAAGAATATAAAGTGAATGAAATTAGTATGTAATTTGTCTATCAGTTGACATGTTTATAAACAACAAGTAGTCATTTGAAATTTGTTATATGATTTAAGCACTGAAGTAATAGAGCTGCAGTAAGTTTTGGTTGTCTTCGATCCATCTTTTCAAATGCAATGATCTGAATTAAGGAATTTCGTTTTGTGAATTTACATTGAAATTGTAAATTCAATTTTTGAATAAAATTGATCAAAAAGGAGTACTGTTAAAAAATATGTGATGTGTGCTTGATTATTTTCTCTATATAAAGAAGCAAAGCTCAAAATGTGTCATACTGTATAGCTACACAAGAAAGTGAAAAGGGGAAAAAACTTTCCTGTTGTTGAGTTATTCTGTATGAATGTATTGCAAAGTATTATTTTTAAAATGTGCTGGGTTTTTGTTACAAATAAAAATAAGGTGTTTTTTGTTAAAAAATAACTATACAGTTTTTAGATGCACTTTTTGATTTTAGATTAATTTGTATACTAATTTATTTATTTATTATGGAAAAGGGTTGTGTGTGTGTGTGTGGGTTTGCATTGTTGCTTCACTTGATATTGTATATGTTATTATTTGCTGTTAGTTATAAAGGCAGTTGATCTTTTCTTTTGTGGTGTAATGTTTTCTTGTCGGTTTAAATCATCCAACTTTCTGAAAATGGACTTTAATAAGGTGTTTAATTTTTTATAAAATTATTTTTTTAATGTTCCAAAGCAAATTTGGTATTACATTCTTTACTTTGAAATAATGGTGATTTGAAGCCATCACAAAGTTAATAAAAACACAAGATTTTCATTGACTTGTTTCATAGACCTCTTATAATTTTTAATATTCATTCATGTTAATTCATTCGAGTTAATGCTATATTTTTATTCTATGAATTGTTAATTGCAGGCAATCTACTCCAAGACATTCACTGGCTTTAAAATTGATTCTTCTACATTTGGTGTATCTTTATGACAAGAATTGTATTATTTCTAAAGCATCATAGATAGCCAAAGAAAATACTTGTCCTTACATTAAATTGCTTTTGCAGATATCATGGAACATGTCCTGGAGAATTATTATAAATTAAATAGTAAAATTCATAGTATAAAGCATCATGTTTTAATATCTATTTATAGTTCCTAAAGAGATATATAACCTTAAAACTATATCTCAAAAATCTTGAAAATAAAATGAAATTTATTTGTCTGTGTATTTGGTTGAAAATATGTGTTTTGAAATTATGTGTTTGTCTGTTTATATCTTGTATTGGATATGTAATATAAAATAAGCTAACTTTCTCAAATTATAGAGGTTTAAAAAATACTGCTTCACATGTAATTTTTATTGACATTTTTAATGTAACAATTATATTATTTACTATTTTTGAATTCTTTAATTATATTAAATGTATTTAGCATATGAAATATGAGTTTTTTTACTAACTTTTCATATATGATAATGCCTATTTTCTTAATTATATATTATTTATATGTTACCTATATGAGTTTTAAAATTATATATTTTGTGTCTTTCTAGCTAAGGTAAAATCAATGCTGCAAAAGATAGTGAATGCTGAAAATGAGGAGAAAAAGCTGACTTTTGAAGAGGATTTGGATGAACTCATCACTAATGTTCAATTCGCTAATGATGAATGTGACTTTGGAATGGGTCTTGAACTGGGGATAGATCTTTTCTGTTTTGGAGATCCATATTTTCATTCCCATATACTCAGCATTCTTCCTCTTGCTTACAATCTTTTAAATCGCCCTAAATATGCAGAAATTGTACAATTTCACTTAACTAATAGGAAGAAATCACACAATCTGAATACTTTAGATTGATGATTTCTGAATTTTAACTGATATGCAATTTAAATGAATTTTATTCAGAAGTAACATGAATATAATAAATAAAAATTGAATGAGGAAAATTCAATTATATTTTTAAAATTTATGGCATATTTTGTTGTTTGCTGGTTATATTTTCCTTTTGTATTCTTCACCAATTCTCTCTCTTTCTTCCATCCTTCCTTTCTTTTATATATATAAAATATAGACACAAATGATATCCTTAGCCCTTTAGATGTAAATATATTTAGTATCAAAGTTTTTGTTAATTGCTTTATTTTTATGATGTGTATATGTGAATGTGCATTTTATTCTTTATGACAGTGTATTTCAATGTGTATTTTAAATTTTATTCAATTTTACTGCCTTAAAACTATCTTTTAAGGAAAAATAAATGTTAAATATATACATAATCCAAGTATATCTCTTTATTATATGTGTGAATTACATATAGGTAAAGGACATCCAAAATTGATTTGACATATAGAAATTTATATGTCATTTTTGCTTGGATAGATAATATTATTTTGCATCTTTGTAATTTAAAGCCTTCAAAAGACCTCCATGAACTAGAACAACTTAAATATAAAGTTTTACTATTCAAAATATTAATTACTGTTGTTAAATTCTAAATTTGTTGAACTTAAGCAATTGCTTCTGAGCTCATTTTATTAAAGTCAAGGCTATTTAATTGGATATAATAAAATACTGCAAAACTCTTACCATACTATTAATTTGAGTTCTCATTTGATTGTAAATTTTGCTTGAACTATCAGCGAGTGATATTTATATTTTTTTATAGTTTGGTTGTTTATAGGGTATTTTCATGAATTATTCAAAAGATTTACTGTAACAAAAAATTTCATCGCATAAAAAACATACTTCATTGATTCTGCTATCAGTCGAGCCATTTTGGAACTAAGCAATAGAATCTTCTGAAAAATCGTTATATTTTGCAATCATCAGAAAATCATTCTCCCAGATGAAGATATGTCTGAAAAACATATTCTTTTCACAGGTGATGTCCTGCAAAGGACATTGCTAATTGTAAATTGCATCACTTATTTAATGTTTTGCAATAATTCTTTATTATCTCCTCGATTATGAAGACTGGCATAAATTTTTGGTGATTCTGTATTCCTTTGCAGCCAGCTGGTTTGCTAATCTCAGTTTTATATTTGAAAATTGTTTAAAGTAGTAATTATTTTGTTACATTTAATAATAATTAACTTGCTTAGTTATAGTCTGACAAACTAATTTCTATTTGAGCTTTCTGAACCTAATAAAAAGCTAGTTTTAAGAAAGATACGATGGATAAAATTGAAAAATCAAACAAATGACTAATATAAATCAGATAAAAGAATTCTAAAATGTAAATTTCTAGAAATTTCTAAATAAAATGTGATGTTTGTAAAGAAATGATTAATTTCAAATTCAATAATGAAATTTAAATTCAAGAAGATTCTATAAAAGGACACATCGATTCAAACAGAAGCTTAAAAGCAGCTATTCAATGTCACATTCCAAATATTGATTGAAATGCCTTGTTACATTTTTGGAACAATTTGAAATGCATTGTAGTTTCAAGTGAAAACATAAGGATACAAATTTGAAATAAAAAGGAAACAACATATAATTCATATCAATAATTTAGAGTATTAATGGATAATCATGTGAAATCAAAAAAAGTTTATGTGACGAAAAAAATCCCAATGCATTTTGATTTCATATTTCATCAGCTCTATTCTGTTTGCAGCATTCTATTTTTTTTTTTTTTTTTTTTTTTTTTTTGATAAAGCTGTTTGGCATTAAATTTTGAAACAGGACTAAATATTCAATTTAAAATATCACAGAAAGCCACATATCATTAAATTTAATGCCAATGGAAAGGTTGCCTTCGGTGTGAAAGCTTTTGTGAAAAAAAAAATAATTTCTCGGGTAGCAAATCTTGAATTTTCTCTCATCCATCTACTATGTTTTTATGTTCTGTTTATTTGTCTACCTTTTCCTCTGTTTACATAGAGAATGCTCAAAATTACCCCCTTGATCTTGGCAGCAATAAACTATTACTAAATATTTATATGAACTGGACTTAACATTATACTAAATTTAAATTGATACCATTTTTGGCGAAGGTGTTAGCGGAATTGTGCCAATACGTAGGTTGAATTCCGCCAAGGATCGAACCTGCGATGCTCGGGTTTGAAAGCCAGTAACTTATCCACTATACAAAAATGGCCACCGATGTTTAGT
>JAPMOQ010068102.1:731866-760179 GCA_026543055.1 Argiope trifasciata | reverse complement strand
CCACCGATGTTTAGTGGTAGGTACTGGCTTATTAAGATGTCACCACACCATTGAAAAAATAAATTTATTATTTTTTTACAATTATACAATCGTTTTTGTGCTGTAATTCTTTCAATAGCTATTATAGAAAAAATTGCTGAATTTCCAAAAATCAACTTAATTTTTCATTGATTAAAATTTGATGAAGGAAATTCTCAGTATGTATCTATGCCAAATTCAATAGTTATAGGGTACAACAGTCTGTTTTGTAGATTTGTAACTGACTTAATTTTATTTTTATTAATAATCAAAGATATCATCTCTTAAAGTACAAAAAAAGAGCATACCAAAAATTAAATTTGATTAAAATATGCTAGCGAATACTCTTGTATCTCCAAAGAAGGATAGAAAATTTTCTTTAAAAAATCTAACGATACCTTTCTATGTTATAAAGTTTTCATATTCTATATTTATGAATAAAGTTGCTTTATTTTTTGCTGCAGTAGATTTTTAAATAAATAGTAATTCAATGAATTAATATTGTAATCAGCATGTATGTTTTCAACACAAAATTTTACAATACAGAACTAATTATCGTTAGCAGTCTTTCAACTGTCTTTACGTTTCGATCATAATTACATAAAGGTACTATTACAATGCTCCTTCAAAAACTTCCAAGCATTTTTTTTTCTCATGGTTTAAGGAAGAAGAGGGAAAAACACACACATGAAGCTGACATTATGTAGAAAACAATGATCTCAACCCTATTATTTCTGACCCTCTAATATTATTTCTTAGTAACTAAAGATTACAGAGAGGTCTGTAAAATTAACTGATACATTTCCTTTGGTTTTTGCTTATTTATCTTGATTTAATATTATTCTTAGCTTTCTTTATGGTGTAATTGGTGTTGCTATTGGCTGTATTAATTATAATTTGATTATTCCCACATCATCATTTAAACATTTTTATTCCAAAATTTTTTCACAGAAAATTTCTATTAATATAAGTATTATCTGTAACATCAACTTATTTAAACTCCAAAAAAATTATAAATATCTATTTTTCAGTTATTTTTTTAGTTAAATATATGCCCTCTGTAATCATAAGTGAATAATAATTAGTTCTCAATTGATCTGGGATCATACAATGCCTTCAGAGGAAAAAAGAAAGGAAACAAAATTTAAATGCATTAGATAGGAGTTGAACCATTTGTATTGAAGTTTTAGAATACAATTTATATTTTTAAATTAGAGTTGTAATGCTTATTTTTAAAAACTAAGAATTTATATAACATAATTTTTAATTATCATTATTTTTTCTGTATTAATACTATTTATTGTTTATCTATTAATTATATATTATTTATTGAAGCTTTAAACAATTAAAAATAAAAGTTTACTACAATTTTGAGTTTGAGATTTATTGTTCCTTCTTCATACTAATTTGTATTATAACTAGTTTTTAATATAAATGTTTGGAATAATTTTTTGGGGTCTATTCAGTTTCTAATTAACCATGTTCTGTTGCATTTTAATTATTTACTGTGAATTATTCCCTGTGGATAAATCTACAACTATTGCTTTGAAGGAAAATTTTAAATTTTTCTCATAAAAAGAACTATTTTGTTTTTATTATTATTAGCAAATGACAGTTGATTAAATCTGTGAAGATAAGAGCAAAATTTCAGGACTAAAATTTACACAGAAACAAATACATCTTTAATAAAATATTCCAGTGTATTTACAAGTACATAAGGTATTCACACAAGTAATAAACATGCATTTCAACACAGAGTATAAATTAACATTTGAAGATAGTGAAGATGTTGCAATGAAACTTGGTTATAACAGTAATCATGAATACTGATCTAAATAAAAATGATTTAATAGTATAGTAATATAATAAATACATAATTCAATTTTTATGAGTAACATAATTAAAAAACTTTTTATTTAATTATAATAACAATAATTCTTTATTTGTGCTTGGTGATTATTTGTTAAAATTTCCGGATGAATTTTAAAAAGAATAGAGATGTCAGCTATGAATAAAAGCATTTTACACTAATATTAATATTTATAGGATAAAAGGAAACGTTTTCAATTGCATTCCCAATATTTTATTCAAAATTGTGACAATAATTGCATTGTTGTATCTTAATTTTAATATTTTTATATATTTATTGAAAAGATTTTTTAATGAATGGAAATATAAAAAATATTGATTTGCATCAGAATTTATTGTTACTACAGATATAATTTTAAAAAATTATAGGAATGAGAAAATTTTATTTTACTATTTTTTTTATTGTTGAAAGGATGGAACTGGCATTTTAAATATTTTTAATTTACTATAAAGAAAATATATAAATCGGATGGGAAGGGAAATCTTAAATATATAGATTAACATATTGTGTGAAATTTTATAAATAGAAAAAAGACGAAATAATGATTTTTTTTAAATATGTACATCATGTTTTGGCTGTCTTCTGGCTTTAAACTATTCCAATATTAATAGTTTGTTGAAAGAAGGAAAATTTTATTTCTTTCTACAAAGCTATAAAAAAATACAGTTGAGAATTTCCTAAATTAAAGATGTTATTAATCAGTTGAATTATGTAGACTACTTATATTGTTATCAATGAATTTTAATTTTAAAAAATTAGAAATTCCAATAATGACAATTTTTGTTTGGTTACTTATGTTTGAAATGTATTATTTTAAAGTCATGTTTATAAATTGAAAAATAGAAGTCTGGAAGATGTCAAGCAATTTACCACAGTTATACTCACTTAAATTATTTTTCTGTTTTTGTTTTTTCCTGGTTAATAATTATAATTTGAAGATACTGCATTGTAGTACAAGGGACTGAAACAGCTAGTGGGAACTGGTTTTATTTAATATTTACGAAATGGGGAGTTATAATTTTATTTAAAACAGAAATTTGCAGAAAAAAAATAGTGTCTGAGTTTTAAATATTAATGAAAGATAACCTGAATTTTTTTTTTTTATACAAAGTCAACTACTTTGCATTTAAAATAAAATAAAATTAACCATTGCCCTTTTTAGCTAGTTTTTAAAAAAATAAGGTTATGCAATTTTGATTTTATTCATTTAACTACATGAATAAAAGAATTAGACTTAAAGTAATGGTAAATTAAATAATCCTGAAAAATATTTTTATCCTTGTTTGCAGTTTATGGAAAAATAACTTATACTATTTACTTAAGTGTACAGTGTTACTTTATTATGAAAACGAGTTAATAGAAAATAAAATTGTGGGCAATCATGATTAATCTTAAAAGTTTTCGTGCAACATCGAACATCAGAGTACAATAAACAGTGGTATAGAAATAAATAACGTACATAGCACATTGTAAATAATGCTTTGTTAGATTACCATGAGCTTATATTTTATTTTATTTTTGTAATTCTTCCACTATTTATATAATACAATATGTTTATTATAAATGAATACTTTATCTTTGCAGATCTGATAAAAGCAAACAATCGAGCCTTATTCTTCAACTAAAGCTAAAAATAACAGTCAAAAGTTAATTAAAAACAGTTATAAATGCCCAATAGGAAACCCTCTAGAAATGCAAAGCTATTACAACGCTACAAAAACTTATTTCACGTTTGTTTGTTTTTTTAAATTCTTTCTCGGTCATGTATGGTGTGAAAACTTGTATGGAAATATTTGATTTTTTTTTCAGGTCACATCAAACAACAGGTGTTTATTTCATCCCTACAAACTGATATTGATGAACATAAGATATGCATATCTGTTGCTTTTCGAAGCGTCACATTACGAATCCTTAAAAAAAAATAGAGCAAATTATCGTATCACCTTTATATCTTTTGTATTTTTGCAGGGCATCACAATGAATACTTATAACTGCATAGAATTTAAATTTTCAACTATTATTTGTAATTACCGATGAACAACAAGGTTGTATTTCGTTTGGTTTTCTTTTAACAGCTCTGCAAAACTGGGATGTTTATTTATTAACAACTTATATTTTATGCAAATAATTTTCTGAGCATGATATATACTGCTGTCTTTTTTAATCTGTAGTCACTTCAAGTTTTCGCGATTTAAAAGTCTGGAGAATGAGAAAATTTTTTTCATGTCATGCCTCAATTCAAACTTATGAGGTTTGCTCCTTTTAGTAATGGTATTGAATTCATGAAGGTTTGTAATGATAGCAAATAAGATTCCGACATGCATTTTAGTTCAAGTGTTTTTTGTTTTCTAATTACTGTTTTTATTATTACTATTAAGCTCATAGTAATCGATAAATATTCATGCAGAAATAGGCTTGACTAGATTTTACATGTTACATTTATTACAATAGTATAAAATAAAACGACGTCAATCATACAATTTGTTCATAACTCTATATACAAATAATTTACTTGTGTTTAAATGGCAGAAATTCCATAAACTCCGCTGTTCCCTCAAACGTTTCCTATTTTATTCGAAAAAAAAAAATTACTTTTTAGAAATTAGCCTTTTAATTTCGTCATAAATATGACCAAAACATTTTTATACATATAAATCAATATTTTACTTGATAAATTTCATACTTAATGTCAAATTCTATGAAATAAGTACAACCCGTAACTGGAGGCATGAATTTCCTCAGGCGGTTCGAGACATGGAGTCAGAATGACACAATTGTTACTTTTCTTTTTTGTCTTTTGTAAACAGCTTTGGAATTTATTTTGGAAATTCAATACATTCTTAAAAATTATGTAGTTACCCAAACTATTGGAAATGTTAAATATTATAATATTAAATGTTAGGATAGGAAAACTTAAGACGTAGGACTGGGTCATAAGAAAAATCTGGAAATTCTTTTAACGAGTATTTACTTCGTTACTGAATTACACTAATGTTAATAATTGTTAGGATTTAACAAAAAAAAAATGTATGTTAAAATATTTTTTTAAAAACATTTTTTTTCCCGTTTTGCATTATTTAAATTAAAAGCAGTTTTAGACATGGAATCATATACACTATTAAAAAAGATGGGGGAGGGCGACTTTGAAAATGAATATCTCGATTATTGGCATGTGGTCATATTTAGCCTTTTGCCAACATACAGCTGATAGTTTTTATATCAACGTCCCGTTTTAAAGCAACATTAGGGCTATTTTGGTACGGATCTCGTAATGTTGAACCGCGGTCACTTGAGCTGGCAGCATTCCTCTCCACACTGGTGGTAGGATGTTTGGCATGACGGATTTAACGTGTATTAGACCCCTTTACACGACGATTATTCTGTGGAATCGGGTCTCGAACCTGAAACCCTATGGCTCACAAGCCGATGCCTTACCACCTCGGCCCCACAACAAACTGCTGAAAGTGCTGGTGAAGATGGTATTCAATGACAAAATACCACGTAATAATCAGAGCTAATGAACAACGCGGAATCATTTTGACTCCCGTCTCCAGTTATGGGATTTAAAAAAAAAAATCTAATGCATTATTTAGCTTTTTCACATCATTGGTTTTGGGTTCAAAATACTCATGTTGAATATATAATAATTAAAATAACATTTAATTATAACATTATCGTTAAATATGTTTCTAACTAAGAAGGTACGGAATAATAAATATTTAATTTTGAAATGCAAAATCAAATTTCTCACATTTAGTATAGATTCAAACAACATTTATATGTATATACATCCATGATACAAGTTTTGCCAGAGCATTTAGTTTTAATCATTTACACTTATATAAATATAAGGTGTAAGTAAACTTGGATTTATTTTTTTTGTTCAAAATCGCTTCCGCAGAGTTACTTCTAAAATGAAGTATTAAAGAACAGTCTGGAACATTAATTCATGTTCTATGTACATCAGCAAAATGGCGTCCAACTTCAAAGTCCTATCTCCGAAATTTCACATCGTTCGACAAAGTTCGAAGAAATATCTCATATAACTAAAAATCTGTTTACAAAGGACATTAATGCATTTATTTTAGTAAAATGGAAATGGATTATTTCTAACTTAATTCAATAGAAAAATTCTAAACATAAATTTTAACGCAAAAGTAATTCTCCCATTAAAATTTGTATTTCTCGTATTTTCAAAACATTTATTATAAGAATTTAGTAATTATTAAAAATAAATGTTAGAGAGCTGTGCATTCTAAACCATTACATACTTTTGTTTAAGACTGGAATTCCATGACCATACAAAAGTGATTTATCTATTAATTAAATATCTAGTTAAAATCTCCAGATTGTTGAATCGTCACAAAAACATATGCATTGTGATGTGTGTGTGTGTGTGTGTGTGTGTGTTTTGTATTTGTTGTTAATGCTATTAGATCTTGTGAGGGTTTGTAATTTTTCAATAGTCTTTTGTAATAATACATAAAATAAGGAACCTGCCTATGATTTTTTAAAAATGCCTAGCCTTTTACAAATTTATTTTTAAAAATTTAATTTAATTTTTCTATTTGCGAGATACTGAAACCATTCCTCTGAAAATCATCTTCGGTTAAATGTTTTATTATTACAGCTTGACGGGGAAAAAAAACTGCCTACTTACAGACTGAATTGGTCAATAAAAAATAAATGATTCTTCTAAATGAAAAGGCTTCGAATTTTGTCCAAGGGTCCCTACAGAACATGTTAATATAAAATAAATTAATCATAGTAATCATTATTTTTCATGATCTCTATCTGTGATGTTTTTTGTTTTTTTTCAATCGAAAAATTCCTCGTTAAATTGAAACTGAAACTTCATTACAGATACAATTGTTTTCTGAAGCTATACATTCATCAAGTGGCTTGTTTTGCTTATTGGAAACAAGTGAAGAGGTTATCTTTTTACGAAATTGGTCTTTGAGGTTGGACGACAGCACGTGTTTGTTGTTCAGATAACACAAGAAAAGTATTGTCCTCTCAGAATCAGAACATGGAGGCGAGAGCCGGCTTGGTGTCGATGGACGACAGAGGATAAGGAACAGAACCCAGGACTCCCGGAAATGATGAAGTCGGACATGACGTGGCCAGTGACGTCAATGGGCTGATCGCCGCGACGGCCGGCTTCTGTTGAGGGCAGTGCGAAGTGCTCCATTTCACAGAGGGAGATATCTTGCCTACAAAACGAAAGTCAAATTTATAATTGATTTTTTTTTTTTTTTTTTACTATTTCTATTTAACAAAATAAAAGATTTTAGAAACTTTTTTTTCCCCAAGAAATTCATTGATGCCACACAGTCATGCAAAGATTTCACTTATTCAAAACTTTTTGTAAAGCATGCAACTAGAACATAATGTTTAAGCATTTATAATTAGGTTTTTGATCAAATCATAACTTGAATTGATTCGGCAAATCTTATGACTTAAAACCCTCATATATGTGAAATAACTATTAAATAAATCGAATTTTCAGTACTTTCATTGAATCGTACAGTAGTATTTATAATCAATATTAATAATATAATTTAATTATAAAGAATTATTTGAATACGTTTGAATATCATTATAAGCATACTAGTAGTCTCGGTTTTCTTTCGTTTGGACACTTCCGTTTTTTTTCTTCCGTTTCGTCTGGACACAGGACAAAATGGTTTCATAAACATGCTAGATGTTATCTGTATGAACAAAGTGCAATTCCTTTCCGGAGATACTACGTTCCTCATTCAGTTGGTTAAATCATAACTTGAAATTCATTAAATGAATCGAATTTTCAGTAGTTTCATTGAATTTCTAAGGGTTCTAAAACAATTCCAGTAGTATTTATAACTAGAGTTAGTATTATAGTATAATTATAAAGATATATTTGGATACTTTTGAATATCATTGTAAGCAGATTTGTAGCGTCAGTTTTCTTCCCTTTGAGGCACAAGGACAAAATGGTTTCATTAACATGCCAAATGTCATCACAAAGTATAATCAATTTCCGGAGATACTACGTTTCTCATTCAGTTGATCAAATCATAACTTGAAATTCATTAAATGAATAAGATTTTCAGTACTTTCATTGAATTTCTAAGGATTCTATAATAACTCCAATAGTATTTATAATTAGTATTATTACTATTTAATTTTAAGGAATCATTTGAATAACTTAAGTATCACTAAAAGAATACTTGCTGTTACAATTTTCTTTTCTTTGGGGCTCACTGAAAACATGAGTTTATTTAGATGTCATCTGTATACAAAAAGTACAATCATTTTATGGGGATTCTTTCTCATTCAGTCGTATTTCTACTAAGTGATTTTTTTTAAAGTGATGATTAACCTTTTAGATGTAAATATTATTTAGAGAAAATTATTATTTTTATCAGTTGAGCAAATAAACGACATCACCAATGGTAATAAAGAGAAAGTGTTAGAAATGATTTTTATAAAGTACGACATTTGCATAACAAAATTTCAAGATACATTAAAGCCTTTCTTATAAATGCAAAAAAATAGTTTGTGAAACTAAATACAAGGTCTCTCAGTACTAAGCGATTCAAAAGTGATCAGTTGAATCAAAAATTATTTGTAATTCTGCAAAATGGTTTTACAAAAGAATAATTTGAAATCAAGTTTATTTTATTTAGTTCAATTTATATTTTATTTTCATGATATAACAATGTAAAATGAATATATGCATATGAACAGCTATTAATACCTATAGCTTTCATACCCGACACAAATTTATTTTGAAATGAGCAAATTGGGATTGATTTTTTGGAATTTTAATTAAGTAAAAACTAAGGCAAATAGTGGTATTCTTTATCAATATTCCATACATGTAATAATATTTTGACAACTAATTTAAATCCAAATCAATTTATAAACTTTTATAATTTAGCCCATATTAACTTCATTCTAAAAACATTCTCTTATTTTCTGATCCGATTCCACGTTATCTACTTAATTAATTCAAGAAATGCTTTGTAAAGATGTTTAGTTAGTGATTCCCGCAGTGCGAGTGATTGATAAAAGCTGCTGATCCAAACAAATAGTTTTATAAAAAGATTCCTGTTTTCCCCTTGTTTTGAGAGCCACATGTTCAGAAATTCCTATGAGAAACTTAATAGTCTATAAAACATGAGAAACTGAATAATCTATAAGCATTGTAAAGTAGATTTTCCCTATCAAAGTAAACTATTTAAGACCCAGGGTAAAATGTATCTCACTCCTCTATCTGTCGTTCTGTTTTGTGTGTGTTTACATAAATAAAACGAATTCTTTGACATAAAACTTTCTTTAAAATAAAAATTTCATGGAAGCAAAATAATTGCGTTTTATTTTAGACTAGACGCCTTTGGCGACCAGCTGGTTCGCCAAGAGTAATGGGGTCTAAGATTTTCAATTAAATACTTATGTGCCTTGCTCTCTTTATAATTTCTCTGCTAGATATATTTAAACTTCGAAAGTCACGTAACACCGATTTACTAAATTAATGATATAGATGTTGCAAACGATCATAGAAACCTTTGTATTGTATTTCTTTTTTAGAAAACATAACATTTCATATTTATTTAATTTCATCCAATTATGTGGTGAATATTACATTTTTTTTTCGATTTAATTTGCAGTCATAGTTAATTTATTTTTTAATTTGAACTTCTGTCAGTATGATTTCAACAGTTTAATAAAAGCTATTTTTTTCCCTTTGCACGTTCATTATTTATTTTAGAAAATGTCACATATTATATTTCTTTTATTTTATCCAGTCACGTGCTAAAAGTTGCATTTCTTTAGATTTAATTTGTAATGATAGTTTTTTTTTTTTTTTTAGTTTGAACTTCCGTCAATAGGATGGCAACATGCTGATAAAACCTAATTTTTCCCCCTTGACGTGCTCGTGCAGATTAAATTTTATTGTTTTGTCCGAAATATATTGTTGTAAAACATGGTTAAATATTTCTTTAAAAATTCGTTAAAAATAGAAGCTTAAGTTATACATTAAAACAAAGATGCCATTAGAAAGCTAATTTTTTAATCTTTAAATTGATGTAAAAATAATGTTTGTGCAATAATATTTTCGGAAGTTATAGCGGAAAATCGTCGAAATTTCGCTTAAATTTTAATTAATTCAAATTCGAAAAAAGGGCTCCGAGGTGCACATTCTCAAGCTCCAAGGTATACATGTACCAAATTTGGTAGCTGTGGGTCCAACGATCTGGTCTGTAGAGCGCCAACACACACACATACACACATTGAGCTTTATTATAAGTATAGATAAACAGCATATTACTAATAGACTCAATGATATTTAGTAATTGAGTTAGAACGAATTTGAAAAATATCATAAATACAAGAAATAAAAATCTTGCCTAGAATTAAAAAAGACAATAATGTATTAACTTGAATTATAAAAAAATTCCTATGAAGGGATATCCATTACAAATATCCTGAATAACGGAACAATCTTTTGTTCTAAATGTTTAATATTATAAATATCAAGCTTCCAAATATTTGCTTATTTTACCTTATTTTTTGAATTGACATTGAATTTGTCTGTTATTGAGAGACATTTTCAATGAGCAATTCAAGGAACATCATCACAATAATGAAGTTTAGGTCTTTCAACTTATAAAGGCAGAATTCTTTATTTGTTCGTAAAAAGAACAATTCAAGGAACTTCATCACATTAACAATACGTTTACTAAGGGACTATTTTGAGCCCCCTGAGAAAACTGTTCGTTAATTTTCTTCAAGAAAATTATTGCCGTATTTTATGAGAATATTTTAATTAATTTTTATTTATATTTATAAGACATACTATCACAAATATAACTTTTTCTTTTTTTTAGCGGAGGAATGTATATAGCATACCTATTTTTATCGAAGCAATCATTTTGAACATTCAAATAAATATTGTTGAGAATGCACTTATATTTAAATATATATAGAAATATAGAAATAAGTCGTTGTTAGTAAAATGTGTGTTTATAAGAAGCAAGAAGATGAAGTCAGTCAGAAGCTATTACAGGTTATTAATAAAAAGACATCTGAATCACTGCTTTAGTAGAAGAATAGATAGTTTTGAAGTCCTAGATTAAAAAATAAATACTTTTTTTTTGGTAAATAAACACAGGAACTGCCTTTTGATCATATTTTACCTCAACAAATATTTTGAACTCCATAACAGATAGGTCAATTTACATTTTTTCTAATTAAATACAGAAAGGGATCATAATGATCTTTTGGTAGAAATAGGTATACGCCAACTCATGGTAAACCTAGGAGTATTTACCATGAGCTGGGCTTAGGTCTTTCAACTTATCAATGCAGGATTCTTTATTTGTTCGTAAAAAGAACAATTAAGGTAATCTGAGGATATGTTATTCGTTTTGCATAACCTCTGCAATATTTCGCATTTCTTTACCGAAATGAGATTATTTATTTTTCTCATACGGTCGTCTTCTCAATTACCTATCAACTATCTGAATCATTACTATCATCAATATTAAACAAATCCTGCTATTTTTTTATTTTCTTACGAAGGTTCTAAAAACATTATTGAATACAAATAAAAAAAAATTTGTGAACTAAAACTGAACAGTAAAACTTCTTTTGAAATTTTTTTTTAAAAAAAGGAACGAAGGAGGAAAAGAAAACTGTAGAATAAACTTAGTAATCATTTTCTAAATTAACATTACCGGATCGGGAAAATGAATGAAAAAAGAGGAGAAATAAAAAGAAAAGCAGAACAAAAGTTAGAAGAACCTTAAGTAGAAAGCTACTTTATCTGAAAGCCAATTTAGCTCTCAGCACGTTGGGGACAACTCTAGTACAGCCATAACTAAAACATTAAGACAACAACAAAAGCGTACCACCAGGACAATAACAGCATCAACGACCGAGCACAAAAAGAAGGAAAAAGAACGGCCAACAAAAAACGCCATCAGCCTAATTACAATGAGTATCCACCATAGTCCTTTCCCTCCTGCAAGCAGTCTTGGACATCGCCGGACCTAGTCCAAAAGGAAAAAAGAAGAAAGACACAAGAAGAAAAGAAATAGGCAGGGGCGTGTGACACAACGCTGGGGGTCTCAGGTGAAAGATCTGGCTGGCACGTGGATGGAAGGGGCTGAAGACAACGTCCACGTGATACCAGATGGGTCGAGGCAATTCCGTAAATGGTTTTTGGTGTGCCCCATTTGTTTCAGTTAGCGTCAGTAGAAAGCGGGATAATGGAAGCATGACTTCTGCAGCTCCCTTTCCTCTCTCTATCTCTGCTCCCCTCACCCCCCAGACTCCCCTCTTGTTGGTGCGCCCCAGAAATGGGCAAGGGCGCAGAGTCCAAACTGCGTGCCCATATACTAAGGGGCTGTCGGAGTGTTGATGAAAAGGCCGAATGCCTGGCTCTAAATCGTATTGACTCCTGCAATTTATGGTGGCGAGGAATTCGCTTTGCTGCTCCAGCCTTGTTTGGGTTGCTGTTGGGGCACAAGACTTACACGACTTAACCAAAAGTAAATGGCGCACCAGCGATGGATTCCTCTATTTCTGCCCGTCGTTTTTTCATTTTGTTTCTCTCTCTGTCTCTTCCGGTTTTTTACAGTCCTATAGATAAAAAGAGAGTGGGGTGGAAAAAGAGGGAAAGAAAGGAGGGGATTTATCTTCCAGAATTAAATACGATTTTAAAGTATTTTGGTCGGAAAAGGACAAAAGAAACTTTCTTTTATTGAAGCGTTATAGGGATATTCTATTCGATTATGGTTATTTGGCAAAAAAAAAATGCGTTTTCCTTCTCTTTTCGCTCTCTTTTTTTTCATTTTTAAATTCTTTACATAAAAACTAAAATAGTTCGATGCTGAAAAATATTATTAAACGGAGACACTTTGCAAATATTTTTTTGATGCTTGAATAGTATAATAATATTTAGAAAAAAAAAGTGTACTTTGATATTTGTCTGATTAAATAATCAATGTTAAGTCTTTCATTATGTTTTTACTATAATGGTAAGATATCCATAAATTAGAAAAGACGAAGCAATATTTAAATAAGAACTTTGTATATAACATTCATAAGATGTTAGCATTTATACAATTAAAAAGTCAATATCAACCGATTGGAGCAGAATTTTTTCCCTTCAATCTATGATTTCAGGAGAAAAAAAAAACTATCTACACAATAGCAATTTAATTGAAATGCAATCCATGAGTAAGGTTTACCTTTTTTTTTTTTTTTGAAATTTTTTAAATAAAAGCGATTGTTTTATGAAGTGAATCGTTGGACAATGAAAGTCACAGCTGATAACACCATAATTTCAGAATTTTAATAAAAATAATCCATGAGATATCAAACTCAATTCCTATTTCTATAGTTAATTTTCTGAAGAAAAATATAGTTTTAACAAAATACAAGAACTTATAAAAGAGTTGTTTGGTTTTTATGTGCGGCTAACTTACATATTTTATCAACATTTAGAATATTACAAATCCAAAGTGTGTGATCTTTTGTTCATTAAATTATTCATTATTTGGGACAGATTTTATTTTTAAACAGTTGCTATCATTTTAAATAAATTATTTCTCAAAAATATTCAATTCAAATATTTGTAAGTTTTTAATAGAGTCAATATACAATACAACATAAACAACTCTTCATTTAAAAGATACCACAATGCCTCAGTTTTGTACTTCAACGGCATGTACGGCAACGTCTACAAGATAGGCAATAATTTCCAAAATTCAAGTTAAATGCTCTTTCAAATACATTGTCTTTTTAAGAGTATAAACTATTTTTTAAATACCTGCATTATATATTATAATACATGTCTTTATAATTCAATTCCAATTTGAAATAAACATAAAAGAAAAGCTATTGGATAAAATATTATCAAAATTGATAGTGGTTTATTTACAGGGCTTTTATTTCTTTGCTCACCACTTTCAGATAATGTCGTTATATGCAATATTGTGAACTTTTATTGATTGTGAACTATCTGATGGATGGATGAGGCCCATTTTTAACTAAATAAGAATATCACCATTCAGAACTGCAGGACTCGGGACTAACAAATCATGTGTGTTACCGATCTTAATTTCATTGCGCTCGCTTAAAGTCACTGTATGAGGATTATAAATGCTAACATTCCAATTTAGGTAAAAATGGTTTACAAGATATTTCACGGTCAATATCCATTACAATATTGCATACAGGGGCAGTACTCGCAAGTGGTGAGCTTTTAAACTTTTTCTATTTATTATTATTATTATTATTATTGGAGAACGAAACGGATAAGATTCTACTTTCTCCCATAAACTGTTACTTAGTTTGTAGCATTTTGTCCAAAGTTTGTTTTCCTTTATAGTCACTTCAAAGTGAAACTTTAATTCTAAAAACCCTACAGATTCCATTTATTTTATGATAATCTAATACCATTTTTTATGACTATCCCTTACAACTTTGAAAATATTTTTATTAATATTATCGAATATCTATGAATTGAACATAGATCTGATTATAATCCAGAAGTTTTCAAGCTAAAAAAAGAATGCCATTAAATAATATTAATTATTCGTATTCTTGTTACATTTATATAATATTATGAATACATTTTTATAGATTCTTCACAATATAGTTAAATGTATCTTAATTATGTTAAAATTTCTATCAATGCATATATGAACACGCACACATTTTTACATGTGTGAGAGAGTGATATGGTATTTATAAATATGTATATAAGTATAGTATTTTTGAAAAAGTGTAAAAATGTTGTTAAATTCATTAACATTATTTTTGGAAATTAAATATTGGAATGAGAGAAGATGAGAAATAAATATAACTGTTTTTTGAATCAATTCTTTAAAACTCTGCTTTGTGTTTTTATCTCCATGAACTTTTAAAATTTAAATGACAGTAAAGATTTGTTTAATCTGAAAAAAAAAAGTTTTATCATTTGCTTCATCAAAGCAAACGCTATAAAATAATAATGAACATTAAACATCACACTTGCTGTTCCGGACAAATTTATTTAGCCGATAAAAGTGCACTTTCATAAAAGACGTTGTTTATTCTCTCTTCTCCAGAAAAATGAATCAGTTCGAAACAAACGACAGACGCAAACTTTCACATTTTCAGGCGGAAAAATGGCTCTGCTCAAAAAAATGATACCCGATCTTGTAACTAACTCCGAGCTGAGCAATCCTTCGAGTTCGTTATTAGCAAGGGCGGCACCCTTCCGGGTCAGATCCTGATTAAGCGCCCCTGGCAAGAGAGATGGCATACTAAAGACGCGTTCCACAGGGGCTCTGCAAACTTCCCGCCAAGGGCTCGGAACGTTGTTCTGATTACCAAGAAAGTGTTCGATATGCCGCAATCAATAAGCTCTCACTCGCGTCTACGTGACTGTGGAAGAAGAGAGAATAAATGCGGCGAATATTACGAGTTTCGCCAATTTAAGATTACAAAACATGAGTTCTCGTTTTGTCACCCCCCTCCCTGCTTCCCCTGTTGGTTTTACTTGCAAATTGTAGAGTTTAGTAAGATTCGTGCTTGTTATGATTTTGAGCATACTGAGAAGTTTCAACAGAATGTTTCCTTTTTGTTTAGAGAATAAATTAATCTTCTTTCTTTATTAAATTATTATATTCAATATTTCATTTTTTTGTGCTTTATCTCGCTTGTGTTAATTAATAATAGCTGTATCTAATGTGAAATATTACGAATCAAATTGAAGAAAAATGCAAACGATAATGTTAGCTTTTAGTGTAAACACAGTTACTTTGTGTTGGAGTTGCTACGTACATTTTCGTTTTAATATTAATTTCCGTCTGACGATTTCTGTTTAAACTGGTCGAAAAAATTAAGCAATTCATGCATTGTTATAAACATTGAAGAATTATTATAATGGATAGACCATCTAACATCGCACTGCACATTGCTTGTAATTGTGGAATGCTGTGACATCATTTCCAGTTTCTGCTGAAAGAAAGGGCAACGTATAGAAAAGTCAATTTTATGTAGCGTATTTTATGTTTCTAAAATGATAATGTTTTGAATTTTTTGAAAATTTTCATGGACATAACTATTACAATATTTTTTTAAGAATCGGAGCATCAGTATGGCAGAAGAATGCACTTATTATGCAATATAGTTTGGTTAGTGATTTAATCCTTTTTCTTTTTCACTATGATTAATGATAATTTTTGGTGAAACTGCAACCAACAATGTATTTAAACCACGACAACTAACAACATACAGTGTATCAAGAGCAGGACCAGATTATCAAATATGCACAGTAGACAACTACCTAAAGGTCACGCAACTACGAGGGGACTCATGCGTCGTAATTATTTTTGGGTAACACTTTCAGCTAGCACTAGTAATTGAAAGCTTTCATTTGATTTACAGGAATCAAAATTTTTTAACTTATTCAAATTAAACCCAAAAGCCTTTTAAATTTCATAATATTTTTCTTATATTTTTTTATGGCAATTCACTTACAATTCAGAGTGTTCTAATCTTTTCTAAAATTGGCCGATCGACTACCATATCAACAGAGTTGGTAAATTTTGAATTAAAATAATTAAATTATGCTTAAAAGGTCTTATTTTTTTATAACTTTCTAAAAATTACTACTATTTTTTTATGTGCGAGTTACTGAATCCAGTTATCTTGAAGGAGCTGTCAATCTGTTTAGTAAAAAATCTTTGATATTTATTATTTTAAATAAAACCTGCTTATATAAAGATTAGAAATAAAATCATTTTTTTTTTCTTTTAAAGCTTAAGTAAAGCGATTCCCAAAACTTGCCTTGTCTAAGAGCCCTAGCAATTCCCTTCCTATTTAATCCTGATTAAGGGATGTTTTTAATTAATAATCTCTAAAGATAATAAAATCTAGTGCTTTGCAGTGAATTGTGATGATGGTTTGTTTAATATTACCGTCGTTGCAGATGTGTAATTTTGCATGTTTCCATAAAAATAAAAGAAGTAATTATAAATATATAGCATACTTATTTTTATAATTTGTGTTTTATATGGTCTTATGAATAATAATAGATTACTAATAATTTATTTATTTAAGATCACATACATTGTTGTAAAAGTTTAGTTTTTGTTTAACTCATGTAAAGGCAATAAAAAAGGCACTCATTTGGCCTAAATCCAGTGATATCATTGATCAGATAGTTATTCCCCAATGCATTTTACAAGGATACTAATTGCACAAATGGTGTTCTTTCAAGATGTTTATGATCATGTACAATTGGATACCTATATTATCGATTATAAAAAAAAGATAATGAAAAGATAAATTGTTTGATAGGCACAGATGATACAAATGGTCCATTAGTAGGAATTTGTATTTTAATGATATGTGTGCTAACGTTTTATCCCTCAACAAATTAAGTTGTTCGAATTAACAAGCTAAAAAAATATTTTTGCTATAAACACATTATACATTTTTATTTTAAGATTTCACTAAAAGGGTCTCAAAATCAGTCATAACATTTTCATTACAAACAACGATTCAATTATTTTACCAATCAAATATGCACCGTGAATTGTGTATAAAGGTATACAGTGAATTGGGTATTTCTTATTCATTTAATTAAGATGTTTCATATATGTTTTGTTAATCGATGTTTCGTTATTAAAAAGAATTTATTTGTTTTTGTTTAAAAATAAAAAGGAATAGAGAGATTTGGTGGCTGACATACCATTGACTGTTTTCGTGTCTGTGTTGATGGCGGTGAGGACGGGTGGCTTGGTGTCCTTGCTTCCAATGCAGGCCGAAGACCCGCTGCCCTCCTTCATAGTGGTCACCGTGCTGTCCGTGCAGTTGTTGGTGGATGAGGACGTGGTGCTTGAAGCTGAGCTGCTACTGGGTTGAGAGCTGCTCTGCTGAGCCTGCTTCTGCTGGTTCAGTCGCTCCTGTTTGCGGAACTTGGCACGCCGGTTCTGAAACCAAACCTGCACGATACCGGAAGAAGATTGTAAGAAGATAGTAAGAATTTTTTACAGAATTAAATACACAAATGCCTTTCATAAAAAATGTTATGGTTTTAAAAAATGATCGAGTATTTTAGATTTCATTTCGATAGAAACGTTGTAGTATTTCCGCTTATTGCATTGCAGGTGTTCTTAAAACTGTTGTTTTAAATAGTAAAAAATATTTTCTTTCCAGCTAATATTTCTCATTGTTCACAACACATGCAATGCACATTTTTTAACTCTTAAAATTTCAAGGAAATTCGCAATAGATTAATTCTTTGCTTTGATATCCAAAAGCAATTACACTTTTTGCTCGGAACTCTCAATTATTTATACATGACTTTTATTGTTAGCTATAAGATACTGGATTTCAAAATTGGAGTATAGTAGGCTTCTTCACTTAATAATTTTTACTCCAGAATTAAACCGCTTAACTTTAGATGCAACTGTGCTTTTCGTAAATATTAGTTTTTGCCTTAGATGGGTTGTGGATTTAATTTATATCACTTGTATAATAAATAAATTTTTAAAATGTAAGTCTGTTTTTCTCATTTTTGCTATATTGCAGACATTCATGGATAATTCCGATCATTCTGTTTGAAATAATTGGTAGAAAATTTATATTAAGAAAGAATTTATCAACAGATATCTGTTTGATAATGAAACAATAACAATGATGTAATAAAAAATTATTTTTATAACGTTCATGGACTTTAAGCAAATAAAGAATCACTTGTATTCCTTTTAATCTAATTTAATAATTTCTTACAACTTGTAATTTTTAATGGATTTTCTCCCTTTTTGTTAATTATAAATTGCTTCAAATTATTATGGTAAACTCAAAATCTTCGGGGTATATATTCTTATTTAATTCTAAGATAGTAATAAACATTCAGATAATTCGTAATTTGCATTCAATAACAATGAAATTTACGTTTTTTAAAAATCTTGGATTGTAATGGTAAAAAAAAAATCTTGCATTTTGGAATATAACAGAATAAAAAATTAGTATTATAATCATGAAAAATCAAGGAACAATAATGTTCTTTGTCAGTCAAAAGAACGTAATCAGAATATCTTCAACCAAAAGAATATAATTATTACATGATAAGATTATTTGTATACCTATTTCCTCTATATGTTTCTGTAAATTACATAATAGCCTGAAAAATTATGCATGTTAATGCAATCAATTATAATTCATAATATTACTAATAACCTGACAAAATCAAAATTCAATTTCAAAGTACATGTATTTAAAATTTTAAAGAAAATCTATAATAATATGTAAAGTATGGAATAACATATTTGGTGTTTTAATTTATGTTGGTTCATTCTCATGAGTTAACTTAAATATCATTTGATAAAATTTCCCGTCTAGTCTATTAGTGAGCTGACTTACAACAGATGATTCAATAAGATGAGTTGCTGTTAAAGTTTCCTAGTTAAATGTAAAGAGTTGCTTTCATCCGGGTTAAAATAAACTCTATAGAGTGAGTGAATTTAAACCGCTTTTATGTAATGACATGAAATTCGAAGATGTCAAACTGGGAATTCATTACATCCAGAAACATTTCCATTAAAATATCTCCAGTGACTTAGCAAACCCTATCAAATATTCTCTGCACATTTTCCCGCACAAATATCTGAGACCATTTCGTTTAAATACTTCATTTTCTATAGTCGGATGAGCACAGCTACAGATCTTAATTGCAGAAACAACGAAACAAATCCTCTCTTCGACGTTAAATCGTGTATGGCCTTGGAATTCTACTACCATACATTTAAACGACTTGAACTAAAACATTTTCTACCGGATTTGGGGAATTGACTGGAGAGCCCTTTTCGAAAGAGGGGTATAGATGTTAATTATTCCACGATGAAACAGAAACATTTAAATGGGAGGAACTAAATCTCGAAACTTCCTGTTGATGGTTTGCCGCCGGCAATGCTCCGCTGTTAATACCACTGTGTGTGAGGAATGTTGCCTTTGTTTTGGTCATCAAGGCACACAGCCGGCAGCATCTGCCTGCACACGTGATAGCGACCAAACGATGACTAAAAGTTTGTACACCGACTTCTAAATTTGCCCCCCTCCCTTGATCGTCTGGAACTCAGTTCACCCACCCTCCCTGCGTTCCTTTCATGCTGGTTTCCCCCGATTGGCTACGTCTTACCCCTCGAGGCCGTCCCCGGGTCTTATCGAATTAACTTAATATCATTAGTCCCAATTAAGGGACGAGTCAACATTGGGTTTCGGAGTTTAGGGGGGCGTTCCCCCTTGCCCCAGTGGGGGGAAGAGGGTGGATCAGCCCCAGGGTATACAGAAAGGGGAGGGGGGAACGACGGACTTTCAATTAGGAATCTGCTTTTCGTCCTTTGTTCCTTTCTTGTTGCTAATTTTTTCCTGTTCTTTTTTCCAGTACTTAAGTGGAGCGCTTAGGTACAAATAGATCCATCACACATGGTTGTAGTGTCTAGTTCTCCCCCCCCCACCTCTGAGGTCATAGTGGGTGGATAGTAACCCTCAACATGTCAGTTTTCATCTTCCTGTTTTTCCGTCAATCTTAAGAATTGAAAACCTCCTCAACTCTTTTTGGATTCAAATAGTTTAAGCATGGAACATAGAGAATGAATACAACAGAATACTGTTGAGATCATTTTAGTTAGTGATAGTTGTAAGGGCAACTCGTAAAATGTAGTAGACTCGAAAATGAAGTATATACAAATGAGAAATTTTTTCAGGCAATTGTTTAAGAGTCGCTACTGCACAGGCTGGAGTTTCAAGATGGACTACAAGAGGTAGAATCTAAATATTACTTTAAGTGCTATTTGCTTGTACAATCTAGAGAAATATTGGTCTTGCAAGAAGACATATATGTACTGAACTAAACCTTAATCCATTTTCTGAATTGGGATTAATCACTGATAATGAATGACATAGCAATCATTAAAGTTCAGCATATAAGCAAAATAAATAATAAAATGGAAGAATTTCTTCGATTGGATCATATTTCTTACTTAAAAATCATCAGCAAATAAAATTTAAGAAGTATATATAAAATAATCAAAATCAGCGAAAAGATGATTACATATCTCTAACTACAATTATTATTATTTGAAAATTGTTGTATGATACAGACTTTGGCCTCCATTTCTTTATTTTAATTTTCAATCTCCATACTTTATTTCTATTATAAACAAATTCAAATATCTTTTTTGAAATAAAAAAAGAAAAGAAAAGAAGCTTTGCATTTTTTCCAGGGGATCTACGAAATTTTTTTATTATATATATACAAATGATAACATTGCAGAATTTTCAGGCTACGTCTAGATTTGACAAACCCTCATGGGAAGATGTCTAAATCCACTAAGCGGCATCGTGGCTGTGTACATATTATTTGTGGTTCACTTTCTTCCTATTTCTTTCAAGTTTTGGATCAAAACTTCAAGGGACTTCTGTTTGTTCAAGTAGAAAAGCATTTTATTTGTCTTCCTTTAAAAGTATTTTTTCCCCCTGTAGGAACTCGCATAGGAGTTTCTACTTCAAATTCTACTTTAAAGGAAAGTATCTTCTAGTTTATATAGATTTGCAAAAGATTAAAGAGCTGTCAAATGATTGATATAAAATCATTAAAAATGTTTTGTCATTCTGGAAATTATTAAATTTTAGTTTGGTGCGTCATTTTTCTGTAAGATAGTATTAAAAGCAATATTTTGTAGGGGGAAAAACGATAGTATAATAAATAGTAAATCAAAATTTCGCATTAAAGACTTTATTCTTTTGCTCAGTTAAAAAGTTATGCTCATAACATGAAAAACTTAATTATTTTAATGCGTTTAATGCAATAAAATTATCACTAGAGTATATATTGAGAAATAAATTTAATTCGATATTCTGTTTATCCCATTGTAGGGCTTTATTCCAAAATGCTTTATGACTTAATAAATAAGTCAATTAAGAAAAGTCTTAACCTGTTTGAAAAAAGGAAAGAATGAATAATAATGTCTAAACTTTGAATGACTTAAACGAAGAAAATATATGCTTTTCTTCAGATGTCTTCAAACGCATTTAAGGTAAAAGTAGCATTCTTCTGTATATATATATATTATTGATAAAATTACTGACATTGCATAGGTTAAAAGATGGACGAAATAAAATTTAAAAACAGCATTTTAATAGTGAATTAAGTTATATCAGCTTAAATGCTTAAATGTTTAAAATGCTTCTTTATTTTAAATGGCAGAGACAATGGGACCTGGAGACAAACACTAAATTTCATATGATCAAACCCCATGTGCAACTTTGGCCTTCATTAGCTAACAGAAGAGCAGATACTGTTGTTTGCGAATTGGACACACTAGATTCACCCATATTCACTTGTTGTTAGGTGAACAGCAACCATTGTGTTCGCGATGCAGTTGTCAAATGTCTGTACAGCATATTTTGTCAGAATGCCAAATTTCAAAGCCCAGCGCTTGCACTTTTTTCAAAAGTCTTCCTCTTCATTATCTTTTCTCCTTGATAAAATACCTCATGCCCAACTTTTTCCTTTTTAAAGTCTATAAAGTTTTATCCGTTTATTTGAATCTTGATTACGTTTTAGCTTCTCCTCATATTCCCTTCGGTATTCTTTTAAAGTAATATAATTGTACCCATTGTTTGGCGCAGTATAGTCAACACCATGGCTCTTGCGCCAAAAAAACCTAAACAAACAAGTTATATCAGAACGCTTTGATCTGAGTGGTATTATTTGGACAAGAAGCATAATAGACAAAATGGTATAAGTGATAATGGGGATAAAACGAATGGAACACCTTACTGTGCAATATATTTTTGCACTTAAAATTCATAACTAATTTTTCTTGGTATTGAATTCTTGATCTTGAAATTGTAAACTGTTAATGATGAAATAATGTCTACTTTGCTCATTATTTTATATTTAATTTTGTTAAGACAATAACATATTGAATACCATAGTTAAATAAATAAATAAATAAAAATTTAAAATGTTCTTTTTTTAAAAAAATTATTAACTTTAATTTTAAAATGTTCAGTTTTGTTTTTTTTTAAAATATTTTATAAATTTTTAATGTAAATTCATAGATTAAAAGAATGACTATAAGGAGTCAGAATCAAAACATAAAATTCAGTATTGGAATATGAATTAATAATGTTTTTATCACTCCTGGTAATGCTCTCTATTGTTGATTGATTTATTACTTTCATTAATTTGAAATATGAATTTTGTTTTCAAGGATATGAATTTAAAACTTTCCTCATTTTTTGTATTTATCACTTATTATTGTAATAATAGTATAGTGAGCAGTAATGCAGAGGCCTCCTACCATGCTTCTGTCCAATTACATATTTGCACAGTCAGATTTAGTTATTTTTCAGTGCACATTATCAAACATTCTCTTTCAGTAAGATCATAAATTTAATTATGTATCTTTACGTTTTAATTATTAATAATTATAAATTTAGGATAATATATTTTTATTTTATTAACTTTGTAAATATTTATTTGTTTTTTCAAAAAAAATTATTTATCTATAATAATTTCAGATTGTCTACTTATACAATTTTTATATATTATTAGTGAAGAAAATGTTCGACTTTAGAAACATTTTAAGTGAATGTATTGAAAGTAAATTGGCAATAAGCATGTAAATTGACTAATTATGCCTAATAAGACATTAATATTATCCTAATACTCTATGATTCACAGAATTTGTATTTTTTTGCAAACTTATTTATTTACCAATTATTAAAAAAAAAGTGAAGCAAATTGTTTGCTGTTTTCTTCTCAGCCAGCGGTCCTAAATAAATGGCTATTATGCCTAGTTCGAAATCCGCCATTGTAAACCCACTTTAAAAGTGAATATTCAAAGCCATGACTGCTAAGCATGCATTCAGATTTTAAAAAATACGTGAATTCGAAAATAGTTGTGGGATTACGTTTTTAAGTAACAGATGTTACTTCAAAAATTGACAGTTATTTTAAAGAAGGACAAAGAGGGAAAATAGGCAAGTTAACTTTTTATATTGACTGGCTAAGATAATAGAATATATAATCATAAATTAATAAATGATTATATATCATCAATAAATTAATAAATAGTAAATCAATAAGCATATTATCTATTAATAAATCAATATACTCTCATTAGTTTTCATTTATATTGAAATCATGTCATGTATCATGTGCTTAAAAAATACAAAATGAAAAAGATCAAGCGCAATAAGTTATTTAATGCTTAAAACCATAATTACTTTCAAATAGGTCAAGTTCGAAAAGATGATATATTCTCGGACGAAATACTTTTTCAAAGAAAAACAATCCTATTTCTATAAATTCAAACAAAATACACGAAAATTCTTAGATTCTCGATATTAGCCGACTTGAACTCTAATCATAGTCTAAGATGCAATTTCACTTAATTACGGAGTCTCCTCGATAATTTTCTCTTGACCGTGTTTTAACATGATAACGATTTGAAAAAATTACGGTATTTGTGTTTTACTTTCTTTGATCCTGTGCTTTTTTTAAAAAAAATTTAAATGGTTGTTTCTTTTTAAATATTTATGGTGATGAATAAAAATTCGCCAAGTATCCAAGTTCAGGTAGATAGACTGTTATTACTAAATCTCACGCTTAAATCGATTTGGATGTTGTCTGTAATCAATCTGGCAAATTTTCTTAAAACAAATTTTTTCACACTTATCAAAATATCGTATACTAATTTACTAAATCATCTTAACAGGCTGCATCTTTAATGATTAAATTTTCTAAATATATGAATTTGTTGCCTAAGATGTTAAAAAAGGAGTATTTAAACAAAAAGATTCTAAAATGTTCAATCCTTCCTTTAGGATAGATGGAGAAATAAAATATTTTAAAAAAATTATGAACAAACTAAAAAGAAAACCATATCAGTATTAATAAATTATCATGAATTATTCAATGATTAAAAATCAGTACACTTTGTTTCGCTTTTCTAAAGACTAGTATTCGTCAAAGAAAATCACGATTCTATGTTTTGCCGACTGTAATTACTCTCAGATGGTATATTGTTAGAAAATCCTAGATATATGCATATGCAGAATTAACAGATTTTAAAAACCATGCTCTAAAAATATTGGGTCGTTCGGAAAGTCATTTCGTATTTTTGTGTAAAAATGAAAAGAAATTTTCGTTTAATGAATAAATTATTTATTAAATTATAAAATTGCCATTCTGGTCTGATACCTTTTGCCATTCTGGTCTAATACCTTTTGGTAGTAACATGATTACACGCTCATAAAAGTTTTGGTCTTTGCTGTAAAAAAAACTGATCGAGGTGGTTTTTGGCCTCCTCATTTGAAGGAAAAATTTTGCAAATCAGTTCTGGTACTGATGTACTGTTAACACATCTTCTCCACACATATTGGCTAATTTATTTCTGGCTTGAACAGCATTTTTACCTTTTATAGCAAAAAAGAAAAAAATGACGAAAATGCTGTTTATTGCTCTCCATATTTAAAAGGGCACCATCCAAAAACTACTGCGAAGAATCAGCTGCACTTTTTCACACTCAAGCCTTGCTATATCAGCTCTTAAAATATAAAATGATTTTGCGGTTTAAGTATGAAATTGGGTGCGAAAAAGGCAATTAAATCCTTTGTCAGGAAAAAACGAAATTACTTTCCGAACAACCTAATAAATGATTCATTCTCGATTATAATTTATTATTTAAATTACTCTGAAATAATAAACAATTTAAATATTCTATAGAGATTTAGTTATATAAAAACGAGTATACACTCTTGAAACAGATAGAAGCATATAATTAGATCGTATTAAAATAAAATAAAAGATACAAACTTTAATTTATTCCTTCATTTCTTAAAATTCATTTCAAAGAGAAATAGTAGTATAATAAAAATTGTGTAGAAAATAATGAAACGAAAAATTTAATTTGCATTGGAAATTTTTATAACCGATTACTTTTTACCACGTTTGTAAGTATCTGTTTCTATTCTATTTGTTAATTTTTTTAAAAATGCAGCTATTTCTAATTATTTCTGAAAGACTTCAGGAAATTATTGACAAGTAAAATTCATTTTAATTCACAACATTTGTATACACTTTATTTATTAAACATTTTTATTATTGAACATCCACAAATATTATTGTTTTCTGAAGAATTTATTTGATTAAAAATTAAGCTATGAAATATCAATAAAAAATGTGTCTTTTGAAAGTTGATATTCGGGATTGAAAAAACTATTTGCAACTATTCGATATATTCAGCAATGCTGGAGATGGCAATATTCAATTAATATTAATAGATTTTTAAAAGTCAATTGCTATTATATAAATGTAAAAATAATTTAATACTAGTCTTTATATTTGTGATCTACCTGCGTTTATTTGTTCTTAATATATAAAAGAAAAAGAAAAATGCATATGTTTTTGCGTCAAGCAATCTTTAAATCTTTGTACTCACCTTCTTAAGAGGTTTCAGGACCTTGGACCTTTATTTCAATAATAATCAATTAATATTAAAGATTTCGGATAAACAAACACTCTTGATCTCAGCGCTTCTCTTATATATGTGAAACTTGGAGTTTCCGATTCAGAACTTGGCAGCATATGTTTAGTAACGAGAGAAAAAGAAATAGTTTTTGATAGTGGCAACCTTGTTGAATTTAATTATAATTTAAGAAAATATATTAAAAGCAAAAAAACAAAGTGTCATTATTAAGTTGCATGTCTTTTGACTTTTATAATGGCATCTAAACTTCATGGTACAGTTTCAACCAACTTTGGGTGGATCTGAAGATATCTCATTCTATTGTACTTGCAACACTTATTTTAAATGGGTTTTGTTTCTTATTTTGTGTTTTTGAACCACGTTTTCGAGTATCCCTCACTCGGCAATGCCAATATCCAAAGGCACTGATATAAGGGTACTGTTGTAGTGTGTGTAACTGCTGTTTACAATGAAAAAGATACCATGTTTTGACGATATGTGCATTTTGTTTAGAGTCTGTGTCCTAATGGTAAAAGAAATTTCCATCTAATCACAAATTTGAAGTATTCTTAAGATTTCTGTGACCATAAGGTTCATCCTACTTGCTGCGAAAAATTTCAAATCATTGGCAGAAGTATAACTGCTGAAAATGTGCGAAATGTCATTAGTCAAACTAGATATAAAAGTCGCATTGTTAGAGAGAAACCATTCACCAGCTTGCAAATTCAGAGAAAACATTTGAAGTTCGCAAAAATGCCTCAATTGAAGACCAATAACTTTTGAAATAAAATGGTACTTAGTGATGAAATAAGACTGAACATTTTTAGCAATGATAGCCATTGCATTATACTGAAAAAATCTAATATTGCTTTTGGATTTAAAAAAATTACCTCCTACAGTTAAACATAGAGGTTTTTATTTCTTTAATTCTTTTTAAGGAGGAAATTTAATTCTTAGAGATGGCATTATAAACCATATGGTTTACTTGGATATACTTCGCAGCAATCTAATGAAAAGTGTTTCAATTTTGATTTTAGATGGAAATTTCATTTAAAAATAGAACACAGGCCCTAAACAGCATGCACATATCGTCAAAATATGGTATCTTTTTCATTATAAACAGCAGTTACACACACTACACAGTACCTTTATATCAGTGCCTTTGGATATTGGCATTGCTGAGTGGGGGATACTCGAAAACATGGTTCAAAAACCCAAAATAAGAAACAAAACCCATTTAAAATAAGTGTTGCAAGTAAAATAGGATGAGATATCTTCAGATCCACCAAAAGTTGGCCGAATCGGTACCATGGCGTTTAGAGGCCATTATAAAACCCAAAAGACATGCTAGTGACTCTTTGCTAAAACCCAAAAGACATAATAGTGACACTTTGTTTTTATATGAGATATTTCAAAATTTTCATTGATGTACTCTCAATTCTTTAAGGCAAAATTCTGCGCATGGTTGTTTAAAATCCTTCTAAAACTTTTCAATTTAGAAGTTTTTCGTTGATTTTTCTTTATTTTTACTTCAAATTAAACCATTTGTTATATGTAAAAGTAAAAACGTGTTTACATTTCTCAGTAATGTGTTATTTGTATTGAAAGTTGGATTTATCAAGTAAAAGTAAGGTGTACTCTCAATTTTTTGAGTCATTGTATGTCAAATTATGTAAGATTTTGTCGAAGGTTGAGGAATTCTTCAAGACTCGAACAATCAAACGATTTTATATAGAGAGATAGAATGTCATTTTATAGCATGCCAAGGTTTATTAAAAAAATCCAAATTCTTTTAACATGTAAAGGTGTTTTTTTTTTTTTTTTTTTTTTTTTTGCGCAAAAAAAAAAAATAGTTTAGCATAGAGTATTATACAATTTTCTTATCATTCACAACT
>JAPMOQ010068102.1:696418-722286 GCA_026543055.1 Argiope trifasciata | reverse complement strand
TATATATAAATAAATATAAAGTTATCTACTATCTTTAAATTATATATATATATAATTTCTTAAATAAATATATATATTTATATTCTGGTATATAAATCCGTTTAATTTTTCTATGATTTCCAACAAATTTTTTTAATTCTTAAACAGTCAAAAAATAATATAAAATAAATTAAGAAATTATGTATTTAAAATAATTTAAAGATAGTTGTTAACTTCCTATTTTTAAAGGTAAAGACAGTAAAGAATTTTCTCTCAACGTTTTGAATAATTTTTTTTGTTTACATGCGTATTATTTAGGTTTTTAACATTTAACTAAAATTTTAATCTCACCTTTTTAATTTTAATGTTCGCTTTTCTTTGTAAAACATTACTTGCAAAATTATAAGTGTTTTGAAGATGCTAATATTCTACGAAAATCGAATGTTTAAAATTCAGTTTATGATTTTAACTGAAGCCTCACTTGATGAGGATGATGTGATATAATTTTATAGAATATTGTGACTATTTTATTTTTAAAAACTTCGTTTGAAATTAATTCAAATTATGTCCTTCATTTAAATGAGATTTATTTTAAATCCTTTCGTTCATCCACCACTCTTTAAAAAATTTTTTAGTTGGAAGTGAATGGTGGTGCATCAATCACGCAAATATAATTCAACTTTGGAATAAACTATGAAACTTACAAATGTTTTTTGAATACATAACATAAATGTAATACAATCAGTCAGGTATTAGGTGGATGGTATGCTCAGTGGCATTTATCGTGTGATTGTGAATTTTACTTGAATTGAACCAATCACAAGGTTTTAAAATCCAATATTTTTTTTCTGATGTATGCTGATCATCGGGTATTTCTGCATATTTCTTCACATAAAAAAATTAGTTTGATCATTTCTGTATCCTCAACCCTAATAGGTTGTGTTATGTTGTTTTTTAAAAAAATTTCAAACAATGCAAAACAAAACAATAATAAAATTTCATTTTTATATTTTCATTTGATACTTAAAATTCATCTCATACAGCTTCCCAATGCTTATTCCCTTTCGAATAAATTTTTCACTCAATTCAGCTCATTTTTTCCACTATTATAATTGATGATAAACAAAAATCGAACAATATTTTCATTACCTTTCACGAAACACTCTTTCCCCTCCCCAATCAAATTGTCATGAATAATAATTGAGAAATAAAATACACTTCTGGCACCCTCCATACGTTAATCTCACCCATATAATCCATTGTTGATTATTTGAACAAAAACTGCACAGAATAAAGCATTGAAAAAATTCAACAAACCATAGATGTCGCAGGTGCAATATCTAAACCTATCACCCCCTAGCAGTACTTGCAGCAGACCCACCTTCTTTTTAGACTACTATTTGCGCAACCCTATGGAAAAGATTTTGTAGACCGTATTGACACAGAGGGGGTCCGTGGCTTTCAGACGCAGGTGCCCATTTTAACCACTGTTATTGTGGTCGTATTAAAGTGCAGAAGAAATCGAAACTGCTGAACTCCTTCTATTGTAGACCAGCGAGTGAATCAGGCAGTAGTTGTTGGGGGTGGTTCATAGACTGCCAGCTACCACCGCTGCTGCTGCCCGGATTATCGAAGCATGTATTGAAAGGGGATGGGATTTTTTTCGCTCCGTGACGTGTATTTATGTGGCGTTCATTGCTGTTTGATGGTTTGGAGTGGAGCGGGTGTTGTTTGCTGCGTATGATTCGAAGCGATGGCCGCGGTTTTTGGAGTCTATGAAGCTTATGATCCGAGGGAAGAACAGAGTCATTAATCAGAGATGGTCTCGGCGAAGAGACTGGCGGTGTTCTTTTAATTCCGATGCTCTCCTCATTGTTGGCGATGAAAGAGGAGCTTTGAGAACTGATATTTTAAGAAGGGCAGCTTATTTCCCAAAAAGTTTGGCGATATTCTTATAAAAATAAAATTTTATTAGTCGGTGAATATCGAATTTTTTGTTAGATTCATACAAAAAATGATGTTGAATATTAAAGGAAATATGAAAATTCAAAACTTGTGTCATTCCCTCTCCCTCCCTCTGAAAATTCAAAACTGTTTTTCCTTTTGAAAACTTTTAATAGTGATATTTAAAAGGAAATAGTTGAACATGCCACCTTACACATTTTTCAAAGTCGGTTGACTACTTAATTTTTTCCCTACTGTTAAATTAGATTATATCATTTAAACTGCGAATTAATTCTAACAGAAGTTCGTGGAAAATTTAAGATTTTTATGAATCCCATATAATGTTGGCATTATAACACATTTAACAAAAAAGTTTTACTTTTTGAGCTTAAAAATTTGATAATTCGAAGCACTTATTATATACGGGAACAATTTTTAGATGCAAGAAAATTTTCTACGTTTGTTATATGCGTATACAAATTTATTACTATAAAGTTATAAGGCAAAAATGAATAATTATTTCGCATTATATAATTAGATTATTACTTTATTACTTTCTCTTATACGTAGTATGTACAAAGTATAGTAATCGTCAAAAAAAATTTGAATTCGAAAGTTTTTCGAATTTCCACTTTTCAGATCCCTCCGAATTCGATAAACACATTTTTGAAGAATGTCCATCTGTCTGCCTGTAACAAAGATATTTCAAAAACGCTTTGAGATAGATGACTAATTTGGCAGATGGTCTTTACACCAAATCTGCAGTTTTTTGTCAAATTTTGAGAATAATCTGTTTCGAGATAGTCCTGCTGTTCGAATATAAGTTAACACCATAATTATAAAGAGAAGGGAGCCAGATGCATGAAATTCGGTACACGCAGCATCTATAACGTAGATACCTGTCAAATTCTGAGTCAAATCTAATTATAGGTAGACTGTTCGTTGTTCTGTACTTTCAGAAAGATGTAAACGCGATAATTAAAAAATACAATGATTTAAGTATATCAAATTTAAAACTGCATTTTGTGTCGAAGTTTTGTTTCAATCTGTGGAGAAAAACGTATCTAAAATATTAATTCCGTTTTTGTATGCTATTAATGCATTCCAGTGATTAATCACCAAATAACTCGTCAAAGAAAACATTACTAATGCATTAATGTTTCCTAACTTTTGCAAGTCATCGCCTGCCGTGTGTGGTGATATCTTAATAAGACAGATAACATCTACGAGACATGAGCATGCTTTTGCCCTGTGGTTATGTTACTGGCTTTCTAATCCAAAGGTCCCATGTTCTATTCTGAGCCAATTTCTGTGGTGATAACTTAATAATACAGATATCACCACACGTGTAAGGCATCCTCTGACATGATAAGCTTATTAGACAATATATCAAAAAGTTTTGTGGAGACTACTCGCGCCGGTTTAACTGATTTGGGTAATAAATGAAAAATTAATAAATAGACACTAAGTACTTTTGAATATTTACGAGATAAATATCCAATTAATAGTTTCTTTTCATTTAGTTCTACTCTCAAAAATCCAGAGGGGCTGAAATTTTATAAATAAACTTGTTTTCATAAATGAATTTATTAACAAAAATAAATTTGGTCACAGTTTTGTTAAAAGATTGATTGAGTCAACAAGTTAAAAAAATTTTCTTCCACATATCAACCCATTTATATTTCTCTCTTGCTATTTTTAAGCCTCATAATTATTTTTAAAAATCTGAATAACTAGAAAATTTCAAAAGGAAGGAATATTAGTGGGGATATAAGGCAATAGCATATTAATAATGATAATAATTAAAAATAAGAGATATTTTTTATCGTTTAATTGAAAATAAATTACTTATCTAAATTTTATTAAGAAATATTTACATTTTGTTACCTGGTATTATCAATATTTTATCGATTTAAGAAGACGAGACAAAATATGCATCTGTATATAAATAAAATCTAAGATTTTCTTTTAGATATGGCTGTCTATTTTCTAAAATTAATTATTTTGAATACAATATTTAAAATTTGATTTCTTCTTTTTACCAAATATTATGAAAATATATAACATAGTCTATTTTGATTTTATAATCGCTTTATTTTTGCTTCTTGCCTTTTTATTTGATTTCTAATGATTTTTTTTAAATCTGATTATCAGACACTAAAAACTACAAAAATAGGTTCATATGGACTAATAATTTCCTCTAATTGAGAAATACTTTACAAAATGCATCTTCTGTCTTGGTACTTGAAAGAAATTATCTTACGAAAAAAAGGTTAGTTATAAAGAAGAAGAATTAATTCTGAAATAAAAGTTAAATAAGCAAGATCAGTTATTAAAATCATCAATAGGGATTAATATCTATAAGAATGTCTACAGCTGAGGTCGGTGAATTTAATTTAATAAATTTGGGATGAAATATTAAATGGATAGAATAGCAAATCGGAAGAATGTGCAACTATTGATATAATGAGTAGCAACAAAAAAGTCCAGTTTTTTAAATTCAGGCATTAATATCCATATTTTTATTAATATAGTCAACTCTTATAGCTCATAAACAAGCTTTTTAAAATATTAATAGTTTTAATTATATGTATCACTTCTGCAGGGATTTTTTTAACAATGGCAATTATTTCTTTTCTTTATGTCATTTATTTGCATTGTAATTATTTCCTTTTGTTGCATATCTAAATGTAAAGTTATACACTCAAATGAATTGTAGAAATGCTTTCTTCCAATGTACATTTTTGCAAAATTAGTGTCGTGTAAAATGTGTCATGTTTGTATAATCAAAACTAAAAATAATTTTGGAAATTGCACACAAGTTTCAACGATCTCTGAAATCCTCGTCGTTTCCAAAGCCGCTTAGACATTAAAATACTTTGCTTATGAATTTTGAATAATATGAAGTCATCGACACGCGAGCCAGCCCAAGAAATTCAATTTGCACCTTCGAGAGGTCGCCAACTCAACCCTAGCCAATTTAGAGTTTGCCTGTAGCTCCACCAAAATCAATCGTATTAGTTAGCCACTCATTGCACCAACCGAACAAAGCCATCCTCGTGCATTCTACCTGTCAAAACCCCGTTTCAACAATTACAAATTTCTCTCTCTCTCCCACATGCAAAAGCCTCACAATCCTTTGGGGCCTTCAATACATAAACAACCCACCCCTTCAAACCCTCCACCCTCTCTTTTCTAATTTCACCAGACATCTCCTGGCCACGGCGCGATACTAGCAATAAATAATGAAAGCGTTACAATAATCCAACATCACCCAAATGGCAAAGTGCTAATGTTGGCGATAATATGATTTGGGAATTTGGCGTAGCTCTTGTGATGCCTGGCGCTAATCATATTGGAATTCGCCCAGGCCGCTGGAATTTGAAACTCCACGAGGCGAAGGCTTTATGCTTTGGCTATAATTTTATATTTTCCGGAGGTGCACACACACAGACAACAACTTTGTGGGTCCCCTTTTAAATGGAAAGGAGGCCCCCTTTTCCTACATGTTAAGTGATTCCTCCTCGAGTAGGGTGTAGTCTTTTAATGAATGACGATGGGTTTTGACTTTATAATAGCGGGCTTTTGATACGTCTCTTTCCCTATCTGTCAATTAGGAGAGAAGCCTTAATGGATACGGAGACTTTTGCTTTGGGAATTCTTAATGAAGTGAAGATGGGAAGAATTTTGCCTTCCTTGCAAGTAGTTGCGGTAAGACGGCTTTGGGATTATTAGGCGAGCAATTTGTTTGGGCAATGTGCTGGAAAGTGAACCTAATGGAGCTTGAGGACTGGAAAACTTTAATTCCTTCTTATTGGATTAGGAAATTAACGCTGACTCGAATTCCTAAGATACGTTTCGCTGTCAATATGCACCAATTAAGAAAGGGTTATTTTTCGGAACAGATGTACATACCACTCTTTGCAAGATTTTTTTTTCTTGTCTTAAAGTTCTTCAGTTTTATTTTCACATCACAACTCCATTAACAATGAGTTGTGAAATTCAAAACCAATGTGCTGGGGGGGGGAGGGTTGTTTTTGCATGCCGTCTGTCCATAATTTTAATGAATAAAAATGCGTACTTGAAAACTAGAAAAGTTTCCTAATAGTTCATTCAATGTCTAAACAGTTAACAAGGAAGTTTTGAAGTAGGTATGTTACTGGGAGTAATGTGTTCCTCATGTGCCATTATAATTTTTAAGTATTTACAAGAGTTCATAGCAATGTTATTTCCAAAATTCACAACTTTGAGAAAAATATTTCTTTTTAATAATACTTAAAATTCTGTTAGCACCACTAATTCTCTACCTAAATAATATTATGTTGGGAGATATTAAAGAATTACAAAACAGTACCAAAAATATTAACAAAAATGTTGATAATATACATTTGTTTTGTACAAGAACATTTCATTAGACAAATACTGATAAAAACCGTTTATCGTTAAATAAGGTGATTAAATATGTATATTTCATGATATAACTTGAACTGAGTAACTTGCAATTTTACATACATTAATTCGTTGATTGACTTGATTGCTATATACGTTTTATTGCTATCAAATAAATGCGATATTGAATGAAAATAAAATTATGTCTTTCTTTATTGATTCTTTTACTGCATTTTAAAAATTATCTTGAGGTGTGCTACATTGAAAAGAATGGTAGAGTGAATTCTCAGAAATATCGAAATAATAAAGATTCTATAGATGAATGCTTTTTAATTAATTTGTTCTTCATACAAAAATAATTTGATAAACTATTATATTAAATAAAATCCCTTTATTGTCTGTGATTACCGTTTATTGATTTGAACTATATTTTAATCAAATTGAAAAAAGTTATATGATGTGCCAAAGAGTTTTAACATCGTGTGATTTTTCAGAAAAATTGTAGATTGACTGTATACGAATGTGAAAAATCATATGAAGGTCTTTTTTTCAATAATTTATGAGTAATTTGGCAGGTATGATATAAAATTTATTTATGCCTATTTAAGCATGTATTTACAATATGAAATATGAAACAAGATATTTTCAACTGAAGCTTCACCGATCGTTAAATGAAAAGAGTCCAGCTTCGAAAACTTTTTTTTAAATAATAGGAAATTTGAGAACAGTTTTTAATTCAAGGAGACATCGTTCAAAGCAAATAAAGCAAAAGAAGTATAATTTAAATATGTTTCTTTCAATGTATTGGCAATTTTAAATTCCGTTTACTAAATAAATCTTGAGAGTCGCAATCTTCCTCGATGCTGACAAAATTGAGCATGCGCAAACGAAACACAATTTTAATATAATAGGAAATCAACCAGATTCGCATGAAACCTTCATTAAAGATATTCTTTGACTTCTTAATATTTGTAAGAAAAATTTGAACAATTGAAGCTGAAGAAATTGAAGTATATTTCTTCAATATTTGAACTTCTACACGCATTCCAAAAATTGACTTTTCAGCTTTATTTATTTAGATAATAATGTTTTGGTAGAAGAAAATCAGAGGTCTGAAAAGATATCGTTTGTTAGTGAGCCATATTAATCATTTCTGTTGTTGTTACTTACGGCACTTCTTAAAGACAAGTCTGGGGACAAAGTCAGCGATTTAAACCAAATTTGTGCAGTAGCTTCTGTGGGTAAAGACCCCTGAGCACCCGAGGGCAGAAGTCTGACTTCTAGCTCATATGAAGATGACGCTCACACACTCGCTTGCATAATCATTTTTTACAGGGGCGAAGGGGCTCTTTCACATACCTCACAGATGGAACACAAGAGAGAAAACAACTAAGACTAAACCAGGACACGAACTCGTGAAGCCTACATCACAGGGAAGACGCACTACCCCGAGCCCAAGACGTCGGCATCATATCCGTAAGATATACATAACGTATCTGCCATACTACTCAGTAAAAAAATATCTTATTCATTGTTATTTAACACAAGCTTTTGGTCCTGAATAAATTGCGGCAATTACGGAATGACTTTAAAATAATTGCAGCTATTACGGATGTCAAATATCAGAGAATGATAGGCAATAAGTAGGAGATTCAAATGTCAGTAGATGCAAATGACGCGAAACGACAAAAACAACAACCAAAAGAAAAATACGGTATTATTCCAGACTCAGTGCGATAGCGGCTGTGTTTTCCGTTGGGATTAAAAATAATGCTAAAAATCAAAAGTTTCAGCGTCCCTCTTTCTTTTTTTCTTTTTTCTTTTTTACTTTTATCCCCTTCTTTTGTTTTTACTTTTACGAAAACCTTCCGTCCCTGTCTTTCTCGGAGCAACTTATTTTATGCAAAGGTCTTTACGAACTTGAAGCAACAAAGACAAAACGAGTGAAAAAAAAAAAAATTCGGGACATCACCGCGTCGCAACTTGAAGAAAAATGACGGGACTGGTAAAAACAGAGAGAAACGAACGGGGGAAAAAAAAAGGCATGAAGGGGTGGAGGGATGAGAAAAGGGAGAGCACAATGAATATACTCGTACGTTTAAGAAAAGGAGGAGGGGAAAAAAAGAAAGAAAGGAGGGGGGGGCAAAAAATTAGTGACAGTGACGAGAGTAGGCGAATGGAACCACCCATAAAATCCAATAAAAACATTTCAAACGACTGGCATGAACGAGGCGAAGGGGTGGGGGGCTGTGTGGCAGGGTGCAGCAGCAATGGGAAGGAAGGAACGAGGGCCCCAACCGTGTGTCTTGACAAATTCCGGTAGGATTAAGGACTGGCAGTACTCGGTGCGCCGCAACACAAGGGCTGGGATGCTGTATGCAAATGAGATGTGACAGGGGAGGGCGACGTCATCGATCCTCCCCGTTGCCATGGGAACCAAGACGAAGGCAGCATCCTTTGCTCTTGCGCCTCTCGTTTAGGCATTCTCTGGGATCTTCTTCCCTTCATTGTTTGCGATATTTCCTCTGCTGGTTTTGCTGCTGATGGTGCGCTGAAGCCGTGAGGGCAATTGTACCAGATCTCTCTCTTTCCCAATTTTCTTCCTTTTTTTCCCTCTATCTTTCTCTTGTTTTTTTTTTCTTTGTTTTTCTTTTTATCGTGTTTGTTTTGTTCAGTGCGTTTGCTGCTTAAATCTGGAATGATGATTCTGACATGATTTTGCACTAAATGAAGAAGGCTTAAAGGATAGGAAGAGAAATGATGCAATCAGGCACAGTTAGGACAAAAATATGGCTCCCATCACTTATACTGTCGGAGAATCGATGGAACCATGCAGACCCGCTTTTACATTTCTATAAGCTTTGCATGGAGCAGCTGGATTTAGAATAACGAAAATGCGCCATCATGAAATTTATAAAAATAATCCAAAAACACGAGTAAATCTAAAGGAAGTACTAATACTCTTAATAAAAAAATCCTTCTTATGTTTTTTTCCCAATAAAGCTTCTTTAATTCAGAAGATAAACCGTTCTTTGACTACTAATTTACATGCTTTTAAAGATTTATATGCTTTTGTAACTATTATTTATCATTTCTTATTTTTTTTTAAAAAAAACAATGTTTAATTTCTTACAAAAGTGTATTAAATGATCTGCCGTTTTCACGTTAAGCTTGGAAGTCATGTGCTTCCTAGCTTGTAGCAGTGATTGAACCTTTTATCAGTTTTGTCGGTTGTATTAACTGAACATAATTTAGGTAATGTACAGACGCTTAATTTATGGGAAACATCTCAATCGGAAGATATAAAATAATGAATATCAGCCATCTTCGGCATTAACCCTTTGCACTCGAGGGCTCCGGAGCGGAGCCATTTAAAATGGTCTTCGAACTCGATTGCTTCGCTACGGAGACAATGCAAATAATTTTCAGTTTTTAAAGAAAGAACTTCTATTATTGTTTAAAAACTGAAAATTATTTGCATTGTCTCCGTAGCGGAGCCCTCGAGTTCGAAGACCAATTTTAAATGGCTCCGCTCCGGAGCTCTCGAGTGCAAGAGTTAATATTAGTTGCGTTTAGTTAAAAATCTCATTCACAACTAGATATTAATAGTTTCCGCAAAAATAATTTTGAATATAAAATCATGATTAAAATTTAAGCCTTATTATTTATTCATCTTGCTAATGTATACATGAAGTTCCCTAGTGCAGCTGTAGAAATATCACATTCGCTTACAAATGTAACTACCTGCGTCGTTTAACATTTAACTGCAACCTGTATAATAGGGTAACTTGAATTTTTGCTTTTCATATGAAATAAACAACTGTTTTGAACATTTAAATAATATGGAACATTTTAATATTATACGAACATACCTAACAAAATATAACAACATGAAACATAACTAATGAGAAATCAAAAAATGATCATCACAATCTTTTAGCATATCGAGTTCATTATTTAATACATTTGAGGACTTTTTAAGATTCGACGAAAGAAAAATTGATTACATAAACCAAGAAAGTAGAAACTCTTTGTTATAATTCGTAACAATATGAATAAAGAACAAGGAAAAATACATAAATATAATCATCATTCCGGCGCTCTTAATAATGAAAGAAAAATACTCGATATTTATTTATTTATTTTTGAGATATTTTTGAAAACAATAAAAAAAATTAAACTTCATTGAAACATTGCTGCAAATATTGCCTAAAATTCGGTAAATAATTATCAAAATTCAGAAAAAACAATTGCGTGATCCTAAATTGGTACAATAAAAAAGATGCCTTTTCAAAAGGTAAAAAAAAATCAAATAATTTTAAATAAAAATCTATTGTGGTTATGGACAAAATTAATTGCATAATAAAACTAGTCAAAAATAGTAGCATCAGACATTTTAAGATTTTTTTATTCTATATCATGCCCTAACACGAGAATTCATGAATTCTCTATAGAAATTATCGTCATAAGACATTAAGAACTATTCTAGAATATAGAGACTATTAAACATATCTGAAAGCTATAATTAATATAATTTTCCCATAAGAATTACTACTTTTTATGTTATTTTTGCTTCAAGAATTAAGAAATTAATGTAGTATGCCGAAATTTAAATGTAAAGATATATAAATTCCATAAATACATTTCGAGAGATGTATTAAAGATTATTATTACAACATACTTATACACTATATTCAATCATAGATAATTTGTTAAAAAAATTTTAAGATTATAATTGTAAAAATTCAGAGTATTTTCTAGAATAAAATGTACTGTTAGATTTTTTTCCGAATATTGCCTGAAATTTATAATAATATCATATTTTTAGTTTTACATTCAAATATCCATGACCGACTATCATTAGATTTTAAAAAAAGAAATTTCAAAAACAAAAACAATAAAAAATGTTCTAGAAGCTAATAAAATGTTAGCTTTTATTACTTTTTCAAAAAAAAAAAAAAAATTAAAATTTGCTTTATTTTTTTTTTCTCAAATCGATTTCTTACACAAAGTTTAATATTTTTTGAGATCACAACAGTTCGGATTCATTTCGGAAAAAGTTTTTGATTTTTGAATTACATTTATTGCTCAGATTTTTAAATGTATTTATAAATTTTTAAACAATAAAATGAAGAATTTTTTCAATTGTTTATTACTCTGAAAATATTTCCTTTCGTTCTTTTATCAAATAAATCATTTATTTAATGCTATTTAACGAAATTGCCTTCACAATATAAATTACATCTCAACGAATATTACGAATACGTTAATTCTTTTTCATTCATTCTTCCAAAGTTATCATCTTCTGAGTTTAAAAAAATTATCATGAGCAGACGATATAGATCGGTAATCATTTTTTGTTGTCATGACAGACGATAAATAAAGAACAGCAGCGGTAATAATTCCAGCTCCCTCTTCTGATAGAAATGCGCAATTTATTATTAGCCCTTCCAAGCACATAAACAAGAAATGAATGATCAAAAATAAAAATTCATCGTCATTATTTAGCAAAATATAATACCCGTTAGCCCGAAAATCCTCATTTCTTAAAAAGCATACCAGGTAGTTTGTTATTTCGGCTCCTTAAAGGCATTTGTTGATGATAAGCCTTTCAAATTGCAACTGCTCCTTATTTGCAAAAATCTTCTCCAGCTGCACTTAGTCATTTATTCATTAAAAAAAAAAACGTTGAAGGAAAATAAAATGGCGACTTTGAAAGAAAAAAAAATGGCGCTGATCCAAGTTTTTGGTCGCTGAGTTCGTTCTTCGAAAACGAACTCTTTCTCAGTACTGTTCGTAATAAATACGTTTTCCAGATTTTTTTTTTTTTTTTACAAAAGGGGTGGAAAAAGGGAAATCTTTTCCTTTCATTTGCGATGCACAGACGAAGGAGGAGAATAAATATTGATAATTAGAAAATGTAAACTGCAATGGATGAGTGGGATGAAATAAAGAAACTGCTGAGAGAAGGGAAAAAACTGTTTATTTTGCTCTTAATAACAAAGCCGTCTTTTTTTTCTTAATATCCTAAGGGGTTTTGTTTAGCGCTTTGTCGAGGAATAATTTTCAACGACTGTGATACAAAAGAAGATTCTGACTTTTTTGCATATGCCCTGGAACAGAATATTTTCTGTCTTAAAATTCTGCTATCATGCTATTTAAAAGCTTCAAGAACAAGTTTCGAAATTGGAAGAAGAATTAAATATTTCAGTCAGTATTTCGCAGTCTTAATCATGAAAATGTCCTAATATGTAATTTAAAAACGTCCTATAATTTTTTAGAAAATTAAAAATTATAATAAAATATAGTAAACTTTGATCTCAAAAGCAGACAAAAATCCCTATCTTCTTATAATCTTGCTTCCAACATTTCAAACATTCTTGTACAAAATAAACATGTAAGCACCATAATTTTTGTAATTCTCTTCATTTATGGCAAACTCTTGCAACAAAAATAAATTTAAGATGACAGTTAAATCCGAAAGAAAAAAAAATGTTTTCCTATAAAATTGAAAAAAATATTTTCTTAGTTGAATTTTGTCAATATCTTAGAATTCAGAAACCAACAAAGAATTAATTTTGGAAAACAATATTTTACATATAGAAACATGAGTTTCCTTTATATTTAAAAGCAAAAAGAATTTTATTTTCTATATAAAGTATTTGAATACATAGATACAAATTATTTTTTTAGAAAGCTGCTAATTTTATTTGACCTAAATATCAGATTGAAAGCATAAAACAATATTTCTTGAGAATAAATGTATTTTTTTAAAACTATGTTATTCATTTAAATAATCAAAATATTTTATTAACCGAATAACTTAAATAATCAAAGAAATGCGAAATTTAAATATGTTGGTAATGAAAATGATATATTGACTTCTTCAGTAATACACTTATTAACTGAGCATAATTCATGGTTGCGTCGATTAATAATTTTTACATGCGTTGATAATAAATTTTTAATTGAGGAAACAACAATGATATATTAAAATTTCAATAGAATATTTTAGGGTAAATTAGAATACCACTGGACGAAATTCGTGATTTCTTTCGTATATAATAAAAGTACTTTAAACATGATTATTTATTTATATAAACAAAAAATATTCAGCGGGTAAAAGGCATTAACATGAAAACCAAAGAAAAAATTAGCATAATTTATATTTTTTTCGTACTCTCATGAAATAACGAAGTGTGTAGAATCTGTAAAATGGGTTACTAAAAATGTCTGTCTTTACAAATTGCTGCAAGTGTTTAACTAAAATATCGGACAGATATCGCGTATTACAATACTAAAAATTATATCCATAAGTGATATTCAAAATAACTCCGAAATCTTCAGGAATAAATCTTCGAAACAGAGGATTCGTAAGAATAAATGATAGAATAATATGAATTTATTAATGCTTGTTTGCAGATTATAGTTTTCAAATAAAGTTTTTAATGCTATTCTTAAACTGTCGATTCAGTTTAGAAATTAGGGATTATTTGTGAAAAAAATTGGCGAAATCGTTGGTAATTCGAACTCTACGTTATATTACAAATAATACAATATAATATTACATTATATTACAATAAGCTTCACATTTTCTAGAATCGAATCAATTCGGAATTTATCTGAAGGTAAGGCGATAGTATAAAATAAATAAATATAACTCGTAATATTTAAGGCAATTGCCAAATAAGAGCATCTCAACTCGCTGTTACCTACTGACATTTGTTTACAGCATTGAAGTGATGCTTCAAATTGTGAGAAACGTAACTAATAAAGCATATTATAATGAAAGAAAGTTTTGTAAAATACCTTGTGTACGCCCAAGTAATAGAAAGAACTTTGGGTTTGAAAAACTAAGTAATTCTATTTTTATTTTTCTAGAAACAGTTCCTTTTTCAAGGTTAATCAAAATTTAATATCCAGACTCTAAAGTCTGGGAAAAATCGAATCAATAGATACAAACTACAATAAGAATATATACGGAATTGTTAAACACGATTGCAGTGACGTCATAAAGTGAAAATTAATATCCATGAACCCTTGGTTTTCAGAAAATCAAATCAATCCATTCTAAATAAGAATTTATATGAAACTGCTATACACAGTGGCAGTGAGGCATGGTGTAGCAATGCATGATTATTGCCGGTATCGGCAATTTATGTGATGCAAAAAAATATATGGAGATATATTTTGACATTCTGAAACAACATATTTGACTCATTACAGAAAATTCCTCAAGAATTATGTTTATTTCTCAGTAAGATAGAGATCCTCCAAGAACTCCAAGAATTGTGAGGGACGGAGTTTCTAAATTAACTATAACATCTTAGTTCCTTCCAATCTCCCGATTTTAAGTCCACAGTAAATTTATAAGAAAAAAATTTATCATAATTGTAAAAAACATTTAAAATAAAGGTGAATTTAAAAAAATTAGTTCGGAATTCAGAATAGAGTTTTTTCAGAACACAACAAAATAACAACAACAAATTCTTGAAGTCATGCTATAACTATATAGAGAAGTAATAATGACAAAAGCAGGGTATATCGATCATTAAATATAACTTGGTTAATACGAAAAAGCTCTTTCTCAATTTGTAAAAACACCATACAGAAACTTTTTTTTGTTCCACATTGGTTGCATTTTTTGTGTATTTAAATTTATTATTTAATTATCTCTATTTCCCCCCTTTAAAATATTCATAAATAATATATGCAATTGAGTTGGCCGAATTTGTGAATATTCATTTTCTTCACATAGGTTTAAATGTGGAAAATTAAACTTTTATTTATGACCATAACTCTGTATAGGCACTTTGTTAATATGCATGTATCTATCGCAAGAACGCCGAGGATAATAGCAATAGGAAACTCGTGCGTGTCCTTCAAAGGTTTATTTCAGAGCCAAATGTACTATTCATAACTTTTAAAATTAGTAATTTTTTAAAATATGACATTAAATAAAAAAACTAAGTCAAATTATATGTCATCTATTAATCATAATTTAAGCACCAGTTATCTAAATGATAAAATATTTTTTTAATATAATGTTTCAGTGTACAGCTGGATATATATGGAAACATTTGGAATAACCGAGTTTGCGTGAATTACGAATGTTTGTAGCTGGAATTTTTAAATTAAATTAAGTGTTCATCATCAAAACCTAAAGAAATTAAACACCAATGATGATTCATTGGTATTTAATTTCTTTAGGTTTTGGTATATATATTTTTGATTATAATATATTTTAAATAAAGCTTATTAATTATTTTGAGTTTCAGAATCAAAAAATATCTGGTTTGAAACAATTCCAATGAACTTCTGTCATATTCAAATATTTGGTACTTGTTAACTTTATTTTGAATCAAACTCCATTCTGATTATGGAATATTGAAAAGTTGATTATTAATGTAACGAAGTTGTTTCCCATGCCCTGTTGTAGCTTCAAAAGGATTTAAACTACAAAAATATTAATATTTTGAATAAGGCAAAACTTTTTTATCTAAACCCTTCCTTTCATTTCCATAATAAAAAAAGTCAATCATTCGAAGTTTTAAAAAAATAAATTATCAAATGAAAGAAAGAAGACAAATAAGAAAACATGCTTCATTATGAAACACAAAATATTGAATCAGCAGACGATAATAAATTCAAACATTCAATGACGTCAATATATGCACGTGATTAACATCATATGCTTCTTCAGTGAATTCAAAAATTTAATTTTTGAATTCACTGAAAATTATGGTATAATAGCTTGAGGTGGGATATTAGCTGATATTTGCATTTAATTTTATTATACAGTTGTGACCTCTCATTCATTGACTCTTTTTACAAGAAATAAAAAATATTTAAAAAGAAAGAAAATTAGAAATAAATTGATTTACGATCATTTTATAATTAGATTACAAATACTTTTATTTGAATTTAAAGCGTGAAACAATAATATAAATATGCAATTTATTTCGTTTGAACGACGCTGAAATGGAAATAACGGAAAAATTATTTAATTACAGAAAGTTTAACTTGATAAGGCCTAAGCTATTTCAAATATAGACTCTTTATGAATACATTTAAACAATACATTGTTTATAATAGCAGGTAAAATTTTTTAAGGCTCTCAGAAAATGTGGGTTCTAAATTATAGATTGTGTAGCTTACACATAAATATAGTCCTTAGTGGAAGCTGTAAAAAATAACCAAATAATCAATAGAATGAAAATAATTATTATGCAATCAGTAAAATGAAATCTGATTTGGAAATATTGTTACGCTCTTATGACACATTTAACTAAAAACACTGAAAACTGGAAATTCTAGTTCAAAACAATGTAGCACTATAATGTTATCACATTATAAAGCATATTATTCTATCTCAGTGTTTTTATTATCCTATGTTGATATAGTTTCAATATCAGGTTTCTTAATTCATAAAATTATGTTCAAAATAGAACAGCTGCAATGTATTACCATAAAATCTGAAACAAAAGTGTCCAAACAAATCTTGGAAATGAAAATCTTTTTATGTGTAAATTTGCATATGTTTCAAAGCTAACTCAGTGATCAAAAAAAGCATATTGATAGTTAATAAATAGTAAAAATTTGCAATTTATGCAAAATGTGCTTCAAAGTTATGAAAGAATAATATTAAAATTTTATTTAACTTTATATTAATTTAAAAATTGGTTTAAAATTTTGAAAACTTTTTTGTTAGTAACTACTAGCCAAGAAATATCTCCATACAAAGTTTGGAAGATTTTGATACAGCGTTTGCACTGTAGAAATTGTAAATGATTTTTGCATAATTGTGTTCATAGAATGTATACCAACTTCAAAACGCTGTTATGTTAAAGGGGAGACGTTTTGAACTATGAATTCTTTATTTTTATGATGCTGCCATGCAAAAGAATGAATTAAATATCTGAATAAGAAGATACAGAAAAAAGAAATACGGGCCAACCCTGTTAAAAACGCATCTGCTTTCAAAGAGCCATACGTAATAATAATGCAATACTGATGAAAGCATGTAAAAAAATATATGCGATTAAAAGATGTTGATGAATATTGCCTACATGATTTCGAGCTTCAGTTATTTATTGCCTTCAATTATTCAAAACCTCTTAAGGAAAACAGAATCATGTTCTCACATGATAATAAGATAATAGTGAATAACGAAAACTCTGAGGATCAACTAATGAATAGAAACACTATGAGAATGAAAGTAAATCACTGAATAACTGAATAAAATTATAATTAAGATTTATTTTTAATATAAAACTGATAGACAAATCAATTTTGTTTTGTCCCAGGAATGGAATAAAATGCTTTTGCCAGAGGACGTGACAAAATTGTAGTCCCATAGTTATCAAAAACTGAACGTTTCTTTATTATTTTTTTTAGATTTTTTAAATTGAAAAATTATACTGCACGATTTTATAAAACAGCGCTTGCAAAATTCGTCTGGTGAATCTATAAAACTAATTTTAGTGCATAAAGAGGCTTAAGATATTATTGTAAAAGCATTACCATAAGGTCAACGATAATCCTTATTATTGTCAGTCTTGTTGAGCCTGAAGGCTCGTTTCGGTGATAACTGGCAGCCTACGACATTATTTTTTCCCACATTTAGGAATAACCTTTCTGAATTATTATCCCATTGTGCGTCTGGAGAAAATTATTAAGACAATACAGAAGAAAAGAAGAAAAAAAAAATGGATTCATATTTGAAGGCAAGTTTACCAATCGTTGTCCAGTATTCGACAATTATAAGAGAAATTAAATTACCCAACTATATAATTATGAAACTACGCACTAAGGGTACTACAAAAATTTCGTGCTCTATCCTATAAAAGAAATAAGCATACATAAATGAATGCATTTTTCATCAAACTCATTATATATACATAAAGTTTAAAAAATATTTTATGGTCTGCAAAGGTTTTTTTGCGTTTGGATTCTTTTATGATGATGGCCAGTTCCGATGTTGTCAGAACAAGCTTGAAACACCATTTTCGATATGCATAATATATGAAGAATGTAAACTACGGAAGTTTTAAAAATATATAATAAGCAAAGTTGGATTACTTTGCTTTAGCTTAAATATCTAATTCGAATATGTGCATCCAGTAGATGTTGTTGGCAATTGGATTCAATTGGATATTATCTTACTTTTAATCTTGTTGTTATTAACATGAAAGTCTTTAAAAAAATATGCTACAGGAGATATTCGTACAGTTAAAGGTATGCCGAGAAATTTCAAAATTTACAATGCAGAAATGAACAAGAATAAATTGTGAAATGAAACAATAGATTCTGCAATTTTTCTGAGAAAATATTTAAATAATAATAGTTTAAAACATCTAAATTTTCAAATAATAGTATTAAATCTGTTTTTTGTAAAAAAAAGATAGAAACTGCAAATATTTTAATACCAACCGCCTTTGGAAACAAGCTGGTTCGTTACGAATAAGGCTCTCTTAAATTTTCAATTCAATATCTATGTACATTGTTCTTTTAATAACTTCTTTAGAAACATATTTTTAAAATATTGTATATCATTGTAAAGGCTTAAGATATTATGTTCATTGTACTACATTCTCTATGATTTACTGTCAACTGCTGTAAGATTTAAATTTTAATTTAAATTGGATGAGATAAAATTTCAATAAATGCAAAGACATTTTTTTTTTTTGTTGAAACTAAACATATTGTTTTAAAAATATGTCTACAGAAATTCGAACTCTTTAGCATTGTATTCTTATGTGTATGATATAATATTTTTTTTCATGATTTATGTAATATTTAAAAAGTTATTCTATAAATAAATTTCTGATTATCATAAAATTAACTTTGCTTTCAGAAAAATTTAAATGTGTAAAATAATATTTTATTTTATTTTAATCTTTAAAGGTACTTCTAAAAACAATTGCTTAGTCAAAATTTTACAGTAAAATTTTTATACTAAATTTCTTAAAAATACATTAATTATTTTTATTTCATTCTTTTAAAACATATTCAGTAATATTATCTTGACAATCTAATATTCAAATCTTCTATTATCAAGCTTGACAGATTATGAAGCCTTGAATATCATTATTGTAGACAATTAGTTTTGGAGAAAATTCAAGCGATGATTGGAGTATTTTCTTCAAGACAGTCTATGCAGAGGTCTGAAATCATTTGTTTTAATATAATAGATGCAATCGTTTTTTCGTAATTCAATAAAATTTCAAATACACAAAAGAGTAGTGTATATTTTTTATTTAAAACATTAGTGTCTCAGGAATATTTTATTTAATATGATTCACACAACAAAGGATCTATATAGAAATAATTGAAAATTCATAATTCATTTCAAGCTAAATAAAATATTATTTACTTCACTTATACCACTTCTTATTAAATATATACGCCAACCAATAGCTGTAGGAATTGGCTGTAGCTGTTTACCCTACAGCTGTTGAGCTCTAATTAGAGTGGATATACTAAACTATGCATGCTTAAATAAAACTTAGTTATTGAATTAGTAATGCAATTAGTTTTAAAACTTCACAGAAATTTTTTTCTCGAATTCATTTTTTGATTATTTAGAAATTTTCCCATTGTTATTTTATTCTATTTCATACAAATGTATGCTAAACATTTTATTTTCCAAGTTTATGTTATACTAACTTGCTGTAAGAGTTAACTAAATCTTTCATGTTGAGTTTTTGTCAACGTGAAGGCAGACCTCAGATAAGAGCCAATTTTTCCCACGCACTTAAAATATAATTGTGTAGGTAAAATTTTCTTTTCTTTTCGAGTAAAATAAATTAATGGAAAATATGATTAAAATATTTTTTAAAATACACTACTATCCTTTTTTAACAATGCTTTTGGTTGTTTTAAAGTAGTGATTTAGCGACAATCAAAGGGAAATAAGTGCAAAATCCAAATTCAGAGGCAAGGTCGGAAAGTATATCCTTCATGGACAAATGAAATAATTGTGTCGTTGATGGGCAATGATGCAGACGACCTATTGCCGAAACTCATGAGCAAAATTGTAAGAGACAATTTTAGAAGCTGAGAAAAATAACTGTTTGTATCAGGGATATTAATGATTCGGTTTATTTTCAATTTTTTTACTAATGAAAAGTTTACTTTTGAATTATCGCTCAAAATATTCTTTAAATCATTTATATATAGAATAAAATGAAGTCTCCTGAAAGTGTCTGTTTATATGAACCACAAAAACTTGAGAAATAGTTAACAAATATTGGAGATATTTATACCGTTCTGCAGAGCATTTATAGAGGAAGGTTTCACTGCATTAAAGTCATTAAAAAATATAATAGGGAGTTTTATAATTGCGATTTTAATTATTTCCCTCATGTACGAAAACCTCTGCGCATGTGCAAATAGCAAGAGCTAGGGGATGCAAATGCGATACATTTCTTTGTTTACGTCTGATTTTAAACAGCGATTCCAATCTCATTGTGCCCAAAGAACAGAAATTAAACCTTGGCCGGAATACATTAAATGCCAAAAACGCCTCATTTGTTGCAGGTTATGAAAATGAAGAGCGAAGAAACGTTCGAGTAGCGAAAATCAGACAAATAATGAACATACGGAAGGAGCACTTTGGTTGAGCGAAGTAACAGTCTTTCTTTAAAATCTCGTAACGAGTGCAAATTATCATTATATCATATACAAAGTTGATAAACAAGTTTGGTACAGTGGGTACAATGACTTATTTGTATATTTTTAGTTTTTGAAACAGCTTTTCTATTGTATATTTTCAGTGGATTGTTTTGACTACGGAATATAATTTTACATTTTTAAAAGTCTAAATATTTTTGAATGTGCATTATAAAAAATTGTTTTGTAGCTAATTTTGATACTTTCTAAATATATTTTTATATTTGTTTGATGTGGCATAACATGCCCATGTCATATCGAGTGGAGACTAGACTTAAGTTTAAAGTATTTTTTTTTCCTTGGTTGCTATGTCAAGGGGAAACCCCGAGAAGGTACTGCTAGTTTTTTGTTTTATATTTCAACATTTGTGAAATAAATTGTCCAGATTAATCAAACAAATATTTCAAATTTATGAAAAAGATAAATTATCAGTAGCTTTTAAAATTGTTTCCTTCAGTTAATAGTTTAATATTAATTAAAAATAACATTTCTGACGATAAAAGAATTGCATATGTAAATATTATAAATAGACATGTATAGTACAGCAAAAAGATAAGATTCCTGATGCTACAAAGCTTATAATATTTTTATAGAAAAATAGTTTTTATGCTAAAAAATTACACATGAAAAAGTTATAATCCTGGGCAGCGTCTGGTATATCATCTATGTTATAATTGAAGGTATTCAAATAAAAGAAATTAACCAACAGGATTTATCAAAGAGCAACATACAACATACAACTCATAAGAGCAACATACGTTTTGTAAGAAAGAAATTTCTTTTGGTACAAAATAAAGATAAAATATTGATATGTGAGAACACGTGTATAATCTATCATTCAAACACTCATTTTTCTTTTAATATTACTTTCTGCTTTTGCAATATATTCATTGTAAAAAGAATTAGTTAAATGAAGAAAAAGTATTAAGGAAGTATAGTATACTACTATCTGCATAATTAAATTTTAACGCTTTTGAAGTTTCCTTTGCAAAAGTTGAATTCTATAGGAATGTTTTTAATCAGGTTTAAGTTATTTTAATGACTTATATCATAGAGAGAGGGAGGCGAAAACTAAGGTTAATTATCAATCATTGCAATGAAAATATTTAGCAGAAAATTAAAAATTAAAAATAATATTGTTCTGCAAAAACTCAAAAAGCAGTAAAATATTGCAACTTTTGGAATTATTAAAAACTATTTTCTAATTTCCCTTCAAGGCGAATTTATTCATTTTATTCTTTTAAATAAAGAAATCTATTCATAAATTAAAATTTCGAATGTTTCTTGTTCTGTTAAACTACAGTTAAAAGTATATATCTGCATCAAAAGAAAAAAAAAAGATTTTTATTTACTTTTGTTTAAAGAATGTTGGAAAAAGTTGATAGATTTCACAATCTATAACTGCTTATCGACTTTTTCAAAAAAGAAATCATTTTTGGATTAGGAATTTTGCTGGAATTTTTCGCATGATTATTTATTGCATTTGATCGAGTTCAGTTGTTTCGTTTGCTTTTTCTCTGTGAAAAGAGAACACAACCAGAGAAAAATATATTTTCTTTTTTTTCCCCTACAGGTTAAACTTTTTATATTTTCTTTTGATTGAATTTCTTCGTATTATCCTTTTTAAGTAAACAAGAAGAGTTAGCAACAAAAAATATTTTTCCCAATATTAATAATGAATGAAAGAAAAATGACAGTATTCATGTAAAAATCAAAGTTGTAGGCATTAGTTTTGAAATATATATAAATAGAAAAATGGATAATTTTGAAATCGAACTATTCAAAAGAATTTGAATGCATTAAAATTAAAGAAAAATATCTTGATAATAGACATTTTTAGAGAATGCCCTTTGATATATTTTAGAATTCACGCAATGTGCCACAAGTTTATAGCAGTTCTCATGGGCAAAAAGTAATAAAAAGGAAAACCTTTTCAAATTTTTGGTAGAGTCGAAATACTTTTGAAGAGATTTATAAAGAAAACATGATGCATTTCCTCCTACATGTATAATTGAAAATTATTCTGTTCTTTTTTGGTGAAAGAATATTTAGTACATATAAAGAATTTTAGTCGTGCCTATATTTGGGGAGAAAAAAAAAAGCTCATTTGAAAAGAATGTATTAAGTTTTGCTTTAAATATTCATACAGAACAAAAAAAGTGCCCAGCTCTTGAAAAAGCGAGTTCTAGAAACAAGTAAGAACTGTTCCAACCCGAATAATCAAAGATATTCCTCGATTAATTTTTTGTAGCAGCTGCTGAAACTTTCTAACTTGTCTCCCAAAATAAGTGATCAGTCAGATGATACAGTGCTCACTTAGGCCGGAGGACATTTTCTGCTTTTTTTTTTCTTTCTTTTTTCTAGTGGGAGGCAGTTTTCTTTTCAGCTATCTTGTCATCCATTCGAAAGGGGAGGGGGAGGGAGCCAGAGAGGGGTGGGACGAAAACATTTTCCCTTCCATTCCATCTAATCACATTAAGAAACTCGGCTGCAATCTGTCACGGCTGTCTGACGTCACGGCAGTGGAGGAGAGTTGAGATGTTTTCGGGAGTTTTCCACTCCCTTAAATGGAATTTTAATGACCGAGCTGTTTAATTTATGCACTTTCATGGTAGCTCGTGACTGTTTTTGTAGTATTTCGAAAGGCGTTAGTACAATGAATAGGAAATCATTTTTTGATGTTTTTACTTTTTCTCCGGGAGGAAAAGTTCTGTTTCTACGAGTGGCAGCAAAGCGGTATCGTTTGGCTGAAAAGAAGTTATTCATAGTCGATGTCAATCGGCCATCTCGAAATTCGTTCTCGAATATGCTCTAATTGGGTTTGTTGTGAGTGATAAATCTAATTTTGGGAGATGAGGGAATGATTTTTCAACTGAAAATAGGCTTGTCAGAAGTATTTTGCTCCGTGTAAAAATATTCTTTTGAAGTGGCCGAAAAATTCAGAGTCAATTTCGGACAAGATTTATGCGATGAAAAGGGTGAGAAAAATCGTTTCGCGGTTAAAGAATACTTTAATGCTCGTTAAGTACTTTAAAATGTTTTAAGTCAAATAAATTTGTAAGCGCAAATTGAAAAACTTAATTTTGGGTAGGTTTATCTTCAAAAGAAAAGCAACAAACACTTATCTATGGCGAAAAGTTGGACATATTTAAGTTCAAAGTTTTGTTACACGCTTTAAATGCATAAAATAAATAGCTTGCGTCTTTCATTAACAAAGAAAAAATATGTGGAGAAGAAATAATAAAGAGTTTTATCATGATAATAATTATATTATAGGAAATTTGTTTAACTGCCTATTTTTAAAAATTTACTTGTTTTATTAAATTAGTAAGAAAATATGGATAGGTGTGCCTACACACATTGGTTAATCATCCAGTTAGAAGAATATATAAAACACTATATATTTAAGAAAATTAAGCCAATTTTTTAAAATTATATTCAAACATATATTATGAGTTAGGGGCTTATGATATAATATTAGACCTAATGCTATTACTTTTTCATGAATAAAAGTTTTGTAAATGCATCAACTTTAGAAGGTAAAAAGAAGACCACTCAATGATATTTGGTTTATATTTATATGTTTATTCATAAATATCTCTCAAATTGTTTTATTAAATATAAAATAAGGGACGGCATGTAGAAGATTTATCGATGATAAATATTGTATTTTCAGAACAATGAAAACTATTTACTATCAGAATGAAATAAGCTAGTTTCTATTCGATGGAATAATACTAAAATTAATTTGTTTATTTTGCAATTAGAAGAAAAAAAATTCTGAAAATTTTGTTTTCCTAATTCTGAAAAACTCGAATGTAACTGACAATTAAAATAATTGGAGAACTTTATTTAAATAAAGCTCTTCTTTAGGTGTGTCATTGGCGCAGTACAGACAAAACCATTTGAGCTGCTGCTATCAAATGTATCATATATATTATATTTTTGAAGGTTGAAATGCGCAACTCAGCATGAGTTTTATGAATTTTTTTTCATTAGAATTTTGTCTGAATAAAAATAATCTAGAGTCGATACTTCTCCGCAACAACATTCAAAGATAATTATGTAGTTTTTTAAAAACATTTTTTTTCTGATTAATGTCACAGAAAAAACATTTGCAATTTCTAAATAAAAAAAATTGTTTTAAGGATGTCAACTTAACTGTTGCGGAATTTTTTCACAATTTTAGACAGCTTGTATAAATATTTCCTCCCTATTTTTCAATAGTTTCCATTGTAACAATCAAACTCAAATTATTTGCAAAGCATCATCAAATATTTAATCGTATATTTTTCTTCCATTGCTGAAAGCTAATACATAAAGTTTCTGTTTACATGAGGATTAATAAAGTGAAATTAAAGAGACAATGTATAGCCATATTACTGGCTCTCCATCCCGCCCGAGGACACTCGGAAATAAATACTGAATGACCGGACTACAGCTACAGTAATACTAGCAGGAACTTTGATTGAGTTTTAAGGGCCATCACCGGCCACGGTACAACCTTCCCTATAGGAAGTATGTCCCGTAATCGATGGGGGGAGTCAGATTCCCCACCTTTTACCGAGATCTAACTACCATACCAGAATCATCTCATCCCCGATTACGAGGTGTCCCACTGTATACGACAAAGTATAACTAGTAAATAGATTGCCTGCCGAGTATGCTTTTAAATAAAATTAGAATATCATGGAGTTTGATTCTATGATGAAAGTTCAATAAGCAGAACAAGTACAGGGTGGCCCAGAAGTCACTTTACATTTTCAAAATTAAATAACTTTTTTTTCTATTAATATATTTCTTTTTCTCTTTTCAGAATTAAAAAATATAATCCCCGGAAATTTTTGGCATGGATAAGTTTACAACAGAACAACGAGTGAAGA
>JAPMOQ010068102.1:635575-676418 GCA_026543055.1 Argiope trifasciata | reverse complement strand
AAAATTTGACTTTCTGAATTTCTAAATGGTGTAAAAATTATTTTTGTGCGATAATATATCCTGAAATTATTGCACTTTATTGAAAAAAAATAAAAAAAATCATGTAAAAATTTCTATTAATTAAAAATTTAATTAAATTTTTAAATATTTCATAATTATTGCCTATTGCCTATAAAATATATCACAGAAAGTGCACTTGTCTTAAACATTATCATCATAAAATACATATAATTTCGCACTACATTTATACTATATATTATTATTTAGATGATTTGGATTATTATAAACATATAAGGCTCTGAATAAAAGGCCTTTTATTAATTTTAGTTCTTAAAGCAATTCCTGGTGTAGAAATCTAAACACACTAACTCGTCTATCTCATTTCTTCTTCAAGATGAGAAAGAAAAGAGAAATTTGGCTTAGTTATATTATTACTTCATGTTTTCTTAACAATTCCATGAAAAGGACATATTAATAGTTTAATTCTATTTAGTAAACGTCATTGAGATTTTTGTGTATCATATTTTCTTATTTAAGGAGCGCAATATTAAACACAGTGCTGAGATTGATTGAAAAAATGAACAGTATTTGTAATAATTCTGAGCCGTAGTGGCCTTTATCCATTTTTGAGAAATGTTAAAGATAGGAATTGATTTTTACATTAAATTTTTATTTTGTAAAATTCCACAATTCACATGTTTTTATTCCTTTGACATTAATAGGACAATGTAGCCGTTCTTGACCTTCTGATTTTATAACTGTTTGTATTTTAAAAATTTTAGTTAAACAAGTGGTAAACTTTCACATGTAAAATCAAATTTTCAAACATTTCAATAAAAAATAGATCCTCAAATTTTGTCTTGTTCCAAAATTAATTATGGTGATATGAATAGTCATTTGTGGAATTTGTGAAACCAGCACTGTTTTCATAATGCGTTTTATATTTTAGGGTTCAATTTAAAATTGCTGATTTTAAACTCATTAAACGATATTTGGTTTCCAGTTACATCGTTAAATCTGGCTAATTTCCTTGTATTTGTATTTAATATGAATCATTAATTACACTTTTAAAATTTGAATCACAATTTCCCATATTTTCAAATCGCTGTTTTCGAAATTTGTTTTACTTATATACATATTTTTACAGTTTAAATTATAATTTACCTGATAGCAATGACAGAGAATTGTTTCGTTATAAAAGATGGCGAAGAATCTAAGTATGGCTACAAAATAAATTGATTATCTGGCAAATTTCATAAATAAAACCTCCAAGATAAACGTTCGTGCATTGTCTAAGGGAAGCAAATTAAATTGTTGTTAACATGGTAGCTGGTGATAAGAAACAGCTGCGTGAATTCTTTCAAATATACGTTTTCAGTACAAACTCCTTTCATGTTCACGAACTTTCGGTTTATTTTTAGACCCCTTTCTTTATAAAACCCTCCCAGTCTTAACGAATATAACCAGTCACCCCCGAAATCTGTGCATAATGGTGTGGAAGTGGGGAGGGATAGTAACAGGAAAAGATAGATAGCACTTCCATCACGGCAGACGATGTCCAGGTTGACAAGTTGTTCCGTTCTTCTCACCACACAATACAGTAATCAAACCGCCCACCAGGCCCACTTTGGAACAACAAAGTGTGGGCAGGACCGGCGCCTCCCCTATCCCTCTACAACACAGGAACTCATTATCCCATCTTGATCGTTTGTCCACATCCGTAGAGTATGGGAAGACACGCGACTTGGTACAAAAGGGCAATCAGACGACAGTAGCAGTGGCACGCGACAGGGGGATGGCCGCCGAGGAATCAGTCATCGCGACAGTGACAGTTTTTCCAAAAGGCCGCACATCGGCGCGCAGCTGCATTAAGTTTGGAACATGGAATACGTGCGCGCGTGTGTGAATAGGACTTGTTGGATTTGCCTTTTTTAGCCTTCAGGAGTAAAAAGTCTATTTCTACGTGTGTGTGGGTTTTGACTTTTTGTGGTGTATAAATGGGAAAATAACCGCCCTTTGCTCTTTTTTTTTTGGAGGAGCCAGTAGAATGCCCCCTCTCCCTTCAGATTTGATCAGAGTGATTTATGATGGTTTGATAAGCATCTGCAAAGAGTGATAAAGATTTTGAAAAAAAAAAAAAAAAAAAGACAGTTGGGCAACGAAAACTTCAATCAAAACATTATTTTCACGATTCGTATACAATTTATTCTTGCAACTTGTATACTAAAAATGAACCATCTGTGAGATATATGTTTGATAATTGAAATTCATTTCGATACAAATAAATTATAATCTCTCAAAAATTTATGTTAAGCTAGTGTCTCGTGCAAATATCAATTTATATTTAGATGTTACTGTTAGAATTTTCGTAATTTTAGCAGTAAATATTATTAGGCCAGAGAGAGAGAGATAAAATCTTCTTTTAAACACGTTTATATCACTGATTTCAATTAATTTATTTCATTTTAGGATTGTCTACTCAATTGAAAATGCGATTTATTTTCTCATTGATTGATATTGAGGAAAAATAGCGTGCAACGAAATTATCAATAAAACAGGTATATGTCACCATTATTAATCGGTTATCAATATTTTCAAAGAAATCAAGAATAATCTATAACGATTAAAGAATGAAAATATTTTGTTGCATTTGAATCACACAATCTATAAATACTTGTTGTATTAAATCTAGTTTATTTTTCTGTTTTCTCAAAAAATTTCAATTTCTACATTTAAAAATTGACACTCGCTGAAATCTTGAATAAATCATTTAGCTATTTTGTTCTTATTTAAAATATATTATATTACGATTTAATGATTTTTCTATTTAATTCTTTTTTCAAACTCTTTAAATAAAAATTAGCTTAATGGATGTCTAAAATGCTGTGATGAAAAATATAACTAGCTAGATATAGAAAGGAATCAAATAATAGAATTTGTTTCTGTCTTAATAATAATGCCAAATAGCCAACCGATAAAGAAAAATTTTTAGATAAGTATGGGCATCAATGTCCATGATATTATACAACTGTGAGTATTATTCAACAGCTAATCTGTTTTTCTTCAAGATACGTAGTGAACGTCAAGATTGAATAGCGCATTTGATGCGTATCATGTGATTATAAACTGATTTTGTCGCTATGGAATCAGCAGAAATCCAATACCTTCGCACTGAATAAAGTTTTAAACAAAATTTTATTATTATTTATTGTTGATATAAAACCCACAGTCAGCATTTTTGTATAATATTAATCCTCCAGCTGCTCATCAAACAATTTTCGCTAGTTGGCTATCAATCTATTTCCTTTTGCATCCAACGTTTTTCGCAGTTTAGAGTGTTTATTTTTACTACCGCAGATTTTTGTTTTATAATATTATTATAGTATAACATATAGTATCAGTTCATTTTGTTTTAAAAATGTTTGAACTTATTTGCAAACATCGCATTTAAATAGTGATTTAAAAAAAATACACAGTCAGAGGGATAGTAACTAGTGATCATTATTCAAAATGTAAATTACTAGAATAATTATTTTAAAATGGCGTATAACACTTGTGTTTCGTTCATACATCGGATTGGCCATGGGAATCTTGTAAACTTTGATTTGAAATGAATGAATATATTTACTGAAATCACACTCTAATTAAACTCTACGTGATCGAGAATACTGCATATTAAGTAAGCGTACCTGCACCCTGGCTTCCGTGAGATCGGTCTTCATGGCTATCTCCTCCCTCGTGTAAATGTCCGGATAGTGCGTTTCCTGGAAAGCTCTCTCCAGCTCCTTGAGCTGGGAGCTCGTGAAAGTGGTTCGGATTCGACGTTGTTTGCGCTTCTCGGTCAGCACGCCATCGTGGCCGGTGTACACTTTGTACGGCAGACCGCCTGCAAGAAGAGAGGAGAATCAATACAGAAGCATCCACGTTTAAACAAATACATTGCAACGTTCAGTCTATGACATTAGTAACAAGTGAACTTGATAGCACAGGAAAAGCTTTAATATTCCTTCATTTAAATTGTTTAGATGTGATTTCATGTTGCACTTAAAAGTAATAGACATATTCGAAACAAAATTAAATCACATGTGAACTTATTAGCTCAGGAAAAGGTTTGAAATTCTATCATTAAATAGTCAAGATGTGATTTTATGTTGCATTTAAAAGGAATAGATAGATAGATTTGAAACAACATTAAAGTTCAAGTGAATTTGATAGCAAAGGAAAAGCTTTGAAATTATCTTATTCATAGATAATCCTTTAGATAACCTTTTGTTGCATTTAAAAGGGATAGATTGATTTAAAATAAAATTAAAGCTGTAGTAAACTAAATAGTAAAGGAAAAATTTTGCAATTTTATCATTTAAATAGTTAAAATGTGATTTTCTGTTTCATTTAAAAGAAATAGATACATTTGAAACAAAATTAAATTAAAATAATAATTCGAAAGGTAAAATTTTCCATTTAGCATGGACATTATTTACTTACATAGAGGATTTTTTTATGTACATTAGAAACTTTGAAACAGGTTTAACATTAACCATCCGTGATAAGGAGCAAATATTATGTCACTAAGTGACCAAAAGTTTCACAAAAAGGAAAGAATAATTTGTTTTGCAGTTAATTTCATATTATTTACCTTTTTTATGTAATTTAAGATTAATTAATTATGTAAGAAGAAATTAATCCGCATTTAAAAATTAACTATTAAATAATTATTAATGACATTGATCACAGATTATCTTGTAATCTATGATTTTCTATTGTAATTAAAAGTAATAGATATATTTGAAACAAAATTAAATACGAGGTTCGACAAATAGAGATTTCGAATGGCAAATCATAATAAAATCATCGTAATCATAGATTATACAAATAGCTTACAGTTAACAACACAGCGAAAATGCTTAGCAAAAGGCATATAAATTGTTAAGAATTTTTGAAATGCGCATAAAAAACAAGATATTTTTTTAAAAATTCTTATTTAGATCTGAAGTTACCATTTAGATATAATTGCTATTTTCTTAAAACATACGATCATTTTATTCATTTTATACGATCATTAAAGCTTTATTCTTAAAAAAATATCTAATTTTTAAGTGATTTTAAAGCATAAAAAGCCTCATCTGTCATTTTATAAGAACCAGACTGCACAAGCCGGCTTCTTTTCAGCTTGTGTTGATTGTTTGTTGTTGAAGATTTTCGAATTTTTCCGTTGTTCTCCTTTTCTGAATATAAAAGCCTTTTTTTTCTGAGCGTGAGAGAATCGATAAAAAACACATTACATTATCGACTTAAAACGTCCTACTTCATTGAAAGATGTTTAAATGTGTCTGTATTCTACTGTTTACTTCGGGATCATTTATAGAAATTTCTACATTAAACTTTACGTTCAAGTTAAAGCAGATGAATGGAAATTCATTGACATAAAAATTGCGAATCTCCCAAAATGATAAAAATAATAATTAATAATGAAAAGAAATATTTAAACTATTTCTTATATGATTAAATTTGATACTAAGTGTAAAATAAGATATTCCTTTTTGGAGTTTTAAATGAAATTTTGGCAAAAGCACATGTAGTTTCTTAACAAAAGAGAAAATATAGATAATGACAATATGGTATGATTGGTAATGGCATTTATGGTATGACAATATATGTAAATTTCATCATATTATATTTAAAATGAGGTGGTGCTCTGTAAGACGGAATGTTTCAAAATTGTGATTATTTTTTTATTCAAAAATTAATCCAAATTTGAACGTATTTCCATTAATTTAAGAAACATCATTTCACAAATACTATTTCTATGTCTCTTAATATTAAAAAAAAGATCAACATTTCAGTTAATAAAGAAACTTTAATTAAAAAATTAATTACATTTAAAAAATATTAAAATATATTCTACAATGAAACTTTTCATTATTTTAGTTAATATTTTATTATTTTAAAACCTAGATAATAGGCAACATACGTATAAATTAGATTTTTACTCAAAAATTAATTTAAATTTAAAATTTTCAGAATAATTAGAAACATATTAAACACAAATATCACTTTTAAATCACTTTGAATTCCAATAATAATAATGATAAATAAAAAAATGAACAAATAAATGAAATCAAATCAAATCAGTAATACCAGTTTTGTTTCTGACAAGTGATCTTTATAAAACATTTTTAAAATTATCATTAAGTATGTTTCACAATACTTTTCATAGCTGCACTTCCACTCATATGCATTGCTACGATATTAAATATATTTTTTATGTGCACGTTATAGCAACAGTGCAATTTGAATTTAAAAAATGAAATATATATGAATCAGGCTTAAGATATTATCATACTACTGACTAGAGTTTTCCCCCTTCTTCTTCTTTTTCTTCTTCTTCTTCTTTTTTTTTTTTTTTTTTTTTTTTTTTGTTAAATAACTAATATCACGATATCTAATTTTACATAAACGAATAAAAATTTAAATTCTTCAATACCCATGGAACTAATCAGATATTTTCGTCTTATCATTAAAACTTACATAATTTCTTTAATTCTAATAATAAAAATTGAAATTTATAAGCACGAAAAACAACAATCAATTGCAAGAAGCATGTGTTTTGTTAGGAACACAAAAACTTAGAAAAACGAACTCCAACTAGGAATGTAAATAATGTCCCTTCCTCAAGTTAACTAGTTTTAAAAAATTGGTTACGAAGCTGGCACCTAGGAAAATTAAAATCCAACTCCATTTCATCACTTTTCCAGGTTGTTCTAAAGGTCTTGATAAGATTAGGAAAGTTGGCAGGCCCTAATTTGAAAAGCGCAACGTGGAAGAGAAAGTGTAAAAAAAATGGCTACGTAAGAGATGTGGAAACAATGCCTAATTAATCAAAGTGCAAACTCAGGCCCCGCATCCTTGCAGCTATCAGTCCTCCCGGAAAACTAATCTTGCAAAACAAACTTTTATTATGTTTTAAAAAGTCGACGCGACTCGAGAAGGGAGATTATAATTAAAATGTATGACCGGTTTCAATTTCCGGAGAACTGCATTCGCTCTAATAAAGTGTTGCCACTCTCTAATGAACAAAGTCTGAAATTTTAGTTTTTTAAAAATTTCCAACCTAGTGGTGGAGTTTGCTTACGTCTTTGTTACTGTGACATTAAGCTTATGGTACACAGGATTAACATGGAAGGGAAATTGTTGAATACTTCCAGGAATATTGGATTCGAATAAACTTTTTTTTTTTTGCGTTCTTTAAGAGCGATTTATGTTTGAATTAATATTCGAAAGTGTAAAAGAGTTTAGCGAATTTATAAAGGAGGTATTTCACAGAATTAAAAACGTTTCCGTATGTATGAGATAATGATCTCAATTATGGGTTCTTTGAAAATAGTTTCAAGATAAAGTACCATCTCTTTTATTATAAATAGGATTATCATATATCTATATATATATATATATATATATTTTACTAAAAAGAATTCTAAAAGTATTTTAAGGTTGTTCTGATTGAAATTTCCATATACACGCCCAATGAAATTTTAAGAGAAAAAAAAACTATGCTGTTAAGAGAAAATGTTTGTTTGAACACCTTCTTTGGAAAAGATTTTCCTGAAATTTGAATTTCTATACCGATTGTAAATATTTTCTTTACATTCTCAATTTTCTGAAAGGTAATCAGATTTTACTTTCGCAGTTCTCGAGTTTAAACATCAAATTAATCTGAAAACTGAATTATTTACATTTTTTTCAAACAATACATTGTTCTATGGTGGTAAAATAATATTTTCCTTATATGACTAAGATAGAGGCATATGAAAGGTAATATTATTTACATAATGGTTTTCTTATTTTTTCTAATTTAATTTTTGAAATGATAAAATCATGAAGATACAAAAAAAAATATTTTTTTTACTGAACCCTTTATCATACAAATACGAAAGGATATATATACCGCTCAATTCCTTATTTGTATTGTTCATAAATAATGAAGTAAATAAGATAACTGATGAAATTATTGACAATATCTGATCAATTAAAAAAATTCTGATATTGAGTTTCCACTCAATAACAGAAAATGTTATTTATTTTCATTTTCATTTGGTTTAAACAGAAATGGGCGTAAAAAATAATTCAAATAACATTTATGTGGTATTCATATATATATATATTTACTCCAACATAAAATACTAAATTAAAATATTACCTCGATTAAAATTATAAAATGATTTTAAACTAAAAGTAACTTATATTATCTCAAATAATATTTGAGAAATTTCGAGTAGAGAAAATAGGATATTCATCTATATTGTGTTGTTAGCATAGTAATCATAGCAATTTTTCATGTCCACTTATGCCTTTATATTATTATACTTTACAACAATTATATCTGATTTTTAGAAATTTTTTTTTAAAAGAATAAAAATGTTCTATTTTATTTCTTGGCAAAATAACAGCAATAAGAATTGGTGATTCAAAAGGTCTTGAATTTGCAAACCTAACTTTAATCTTATGAAAATAAAAGGCTGATTGAAATTTTTATTTATGTGAAGTCCAATATAGTTGATTAAACATTATCTTTTATTTTGTAACAAATGAATTCCATATATTTTCATCATATAAAACTGAAAATACGTACGTTAGATTAATAAAAACTTAAATTTTACAGATTTTAATAAAGTGAAAATATTATATTTGAAGTTAATGCTAAAAATATAAAATATTTAATGAAACAATCGAATTTAATTTTGTAGGTTATTTTAGGAATCGTTATAGTTTTGAAAATTGCGTTTAAGTATTGTATTCCAAACACTGAGGTGCTAAATTCGTTTTAATATTTGAGTACACAAATTTAGAGAACAGTCAACGTATTAGAGCCAAAATAATTATGATATAAATCGTTTTAAGCATTTATTGTTTGAAATCTCAAAGCAATAATTCCACCCTCTGAAACACAGTATAATAATAAATAGTTGAAATGATAAAATCAAAGTTGTCATAATTTTGTATTTACGATAATAACAAATTAGAAAATATAAAAAAATAATGTAAAAAGCAAAATATAAAAATAGTATGAAAAATAAAATATAAAAACAAAATATAAAAAAATATTTTGCAAATATTATATGAAAAACTATTTTTGTACGTTACTAGAGTCCAATTGCTTGATTATTATCTTTATTAAACTAAATATGCTTTCATAAATAAACAGCTTCACAGATAAGTATTTTTTGCAGACCTAAAATACTAACATATAATTTCAAATCATTACTAAAATATAAATATGCAGTTTAATTGGATTTGTACATCTTATTCGTTGTTTAAAGAAAAATTGAATCGATAATAATAATTTTAAAAAAAGTAAATCAAATCGATAATAATAATTTTAAATAAACTAAATCAAATTAGGAATTATTAATTTAAAAAAGTGCAATACAGAAAAAAAGAAGAAATAAAAATTTTAACCTTGTAATCAAAAAATTTTGAAGTTTTCTATAATATTTACATAAAATATGGGCATTTCTAAAAAAATTAAAAGACAAACAATGAAATGAAAAAATGAACGATTGTAAATTCTGATTATAAGAAGAAACATAATTTTAATGTTACTGAATCACTTTTTAACGTAATAAATAATATTGAACTAGGAATTGAAAAATTTTAAACAGAAAAGTTGTGCTGAAGCAATTAAATCATTACGTTTAATCAACAGCAAATGTAACTTATGTTACTGAATTTGTTGTATTACTAAAAAAAATCCACAATGGTTTGAATTTTTGTTTCATCAACTGATATATTTTAAAACGAAAAATTACACGTTACGCATCTGAATCAAGAAATTCCATCAACAAGTAACAACTATAATTGAGTTAAATTGCTGAATTTTTTTATAGTTAAGGTAAATAATGTTGAATTATGATTATCAATTCCTAAATTGAAGAAGAGAAATTCCGCTGAAGCAGTTGAGTGGAGTAGATCGGTCAACAACACTCAAATAGCAGTCGCTCGAATGACGTTAAAACTCACGCTCTTGAATCACTGCTCTTAATTCGGCGTATTAACGAATTAATTACCTCCAAAACAATAAGTGGAGAGAAAAAAAAGGGCCCATCTCAAACAATTAGATCCCATTATTCCTTCATTCCGAAGAAGAAGAAGAAGAGATAAAAATATCTTTTATCAACGCGCACAGGGCCAGCGAACAAAAAGCTCCGCAGCAGCCAACCTGAGCTTTTGGAAGATCTTTTACTCTGGGTTGAAGAATGAGGGGAATTAGCATGCGCTTTAAGGATGGCAGTGAATTGCAATTAGTGCTAATCTGATTTTTGCTAATTATTCTCGGTTACTTAATTAGCCCTGATAGCTGGTGCGGTGGTGGCAAAAACTCAAGGCCAACAGGTGGTTTCGGAAAACCCCTTGCTTTTTCTTCCAGGACGGGGTGTGAGAGGAAGTTTATCTTTTGTAGCGAAAAGAAAAGGTTAATTCGAATTTGTGTCGATGGATGGACACATTTTTATTTGGCGTTTCTTTTTTTATGTGACAGACAAGTCATTTTTACTTTGTTGGAGTGTAGTATAACAGGATCTATAGTGAATTCGCGAAAAAGACTTTTGGTTATTTTTTTGCCATTTGTCAAAGAAGGAAATATTTGATATGTAATAGTGATAAAATTACGGTAAAAGAATCGATTTGGAAGATAAGTATACATATTTATTAAATAAACCTTGTCTGATCCAAAATAATAATAATATAGACATAATTATTCTTGTTTATTTCGTGGCATAAAAATTATTACTTGTTTATGTCGTATGAACTCTACTTTAAAAATGCTTTAAAAGTATTTTCTATATAATAAAGATAAGCATACACTTATAATTGAAAAATGCTCCAATATAAATAATTAAATTTCAGAATTGTTTGAATTAAGAAATTTACAATTAAATTAATAAATATAATTCTGTGAGTCATATTTCAAAACATAATCTTGAAAATTCATTATCATTTTAATCTTAAAAAAATGGTTTTCTTCTTCAACGACTAAAACTGATCGAATTAAGCTCTTTGAATTTCATTCATTTTATGAATATCAAAATTCGCTTCCATCAAGCAAGGCACTTTGATTGACCGATCTTCTTTTAGGCAGCCATTGAAATACTCAAAATAGAGAAATTCAAATAAAATAGTGATATTTTACGTATTTGTAGAAGAATGAGGTTTCTTTGTTTTAATTTTCAGTACGTTAAAGTTATTTTACCGCATGTGAATTACAAAATGGGAAAACGAAATAAAAATTTAGAATTCGTAATTTCCACCTATACTTCCACCTATCAATACTCTATTTGTAAATACAATTACACCACAATAAAACAAGCTAAGAATACTGGATATTAAGTGCAAAAACATTTCAAATATCTATCAAATTTAAAGGAAATCTATCCTCAGGAAGTTTGCTTGTTCGTGTACATGATGGGGATATAGATCAAAACATCAATGAGTAACTTACAGAAACTCACAAATTTTATTACTTTATTTGTAAATTTAATAATCTAATTCTCAATCTATAATGTTCAAAGGTTGATTGTCGACCGATTTATTCCAATTTATGTGAACTCAATAACACATAAATTTAAGAATATAAGATAAATAGAATTCCATGTGTGATCATGACACAAAAATGGTAGATATAGTCAAATTTGGTATTCAACTGAGAATTTGTAATTTCTACAGACTCAATTCTGTTAAATCAAAAGTTTTCTTCTTTACTATAAGTAAATGTATAGTACATAAAATCATTACAAAAAACGGCAAATTAAATTCACTATTTTTTATAATTATGCTAGAGAATTAAGGTATAAACTCTCTCACTATTTTCTTTGCATCGTTAGATTTTGAAATACGCTATTATATTGATCATAAGAATATAAAAGACATATAATAAAGCATTTTAAATAAATGAGATAATTTCCCCATCATTTAAATAGATATTATGTATTATTGTTAAGATTACAGTATATTAATTCTGCAACAGAAATAAAAATATTACTTATTTAAAAGAAGTATTCAATAATAATAATAATTTTTTTTAAAACCCCGCTAAAACACAACTGTTTAAAACATGCAAAATTAAAGCCTTTAATAATCGTTTTTTAATTGCTAACATATAACACTTTATCGGTGTTTTTTTTTTTACTTCTTTGGTTCTTTTTATTATAATTACTGTTTTACAAATTAGTGAAATGCAATTTAGAATGAAATGTATTCTGTCCAATTCTTGGTTCTGATACCATCCTGATTCAATATTTGTAACAACGAAAGTTCTGATTAACGTGTCTGTCGTTAGGAATATCCATACCAAACATTTCAACATCACTAAATTGTAAGTTAATAGTTTGCTATCCTCAAAAAGATTTAAGGTGATATAGATACAAATAAAAAAGCAAAATTATTGATTAGACTCATTATATTCAAATATATAAAACAAAAACTAAACAATTTTCAGCATATACATCGCATTTAATTTTTTTAAAAATACATATAAATTGAAATTTATATAAATGAAAACTAAAAAAATATATATATAGGAAACAAATTATTAATCTGAAAAATGAATTATTTATTATTGAGTATTTATAATTTCCCTTCTGCAAAGAAGCATAGAAATGTATTTTAATTGTTTGATTTTCATGAGACCGTTTATTCTAAATTTCATTTTGCTTTATGAAAGCATTATTTTAAAATTATGACTAAAATTCCGAAAACAAAAATATAAGTTGACACCTTATTTCTAAGATCTCTAAAAATAAGAATTTGTTTCTTCAATTATATATTCCATAAAGGCATATTTCATTAGTATTTTAAACTTATTTTTTGATAGAAGAAAAACTGAAAATATATGAAAAAAGTAAAAGAAGAGAAATAAATGAATTTATTTAATGCTAGCAGCCTTTGTCGCGCTAGTTTGCTGGGATTGATGGTCGTTAAAATTTTCATCTAAATATACTTGGTCTTAATAGCTTCTTCATAAAAATGTTTTTAAAATTTGATAGATATATAATTAATACAAATTAGAAGTCTTACTCCGTTAATACTATTTTATAAGCTTATTATTTTAATATGCATTTTCTAAGTTTCCCTTAAACTAGTAAGAAATGGATACCCTCTGCTATTTCTAATATTTAAACAATGTACCTTACTTTCTAACCTGAAACAATGCAATCTAATTTCTAATCTTAAAAAAAATTTCATTACGTTAACATGTTAATTATGAATTTAAATCGCTAACCAATTCTTTTAATTAAGTATATCTTTTCTTCCCTGAAATCTACTTTGCCAATAATGATTTGTATTGAGGACAGAAGTTCAATTTTACTATTTTGTACAATTCATTTCTTTTTTATATTATATATCAATAGTAATTCGGACAGTGAAGGAAAAATAAAAAATATCTGCAACTTTAATAATAACTTTTATCAATTACTTTAATATTATTTGAGAGTTTTTATTTTTATATTATTGTTGGAGATACTCTTAATATTCCGTTAAAAATGTTACGTATTTCTTTTTTTTTTAATTGTAAAATATGATTAAAATATTTTTTTTAAAAAATTGATTAAATATATAAAAATATCCAATAAAAATTAATTATTGAAAAAATTATCTTTTTGAATTTTAAAACAATGTAAAAATTATGTTTGTAGAGTAATATTTTTGGAAGTTATTGCTGCAAAATCGCCATAACTTTGCTTAATTTTTAATTAAAATATCAAAAAAATCATTCCAGGCTTTATAGCCCCTAGAATACTAACATAAACACATATGCAGCATTCGGCATACACACATTCGTTCTTGTTATAAGTAAAGATAAAGATAAAAACGCTGATAAAAAGAATGCATTTCAAAGTATATTGAAACAAAATTTATAGAAAGAAGATCAAACAATTTTATTGAAGGAGGTCATTGAAAACTAATTCAGTCTTACCTGTCTTAATTTTGTTAAATTAAAATAGTAAAAACATTTTTTCATCCGACTTATTAGTTAGCAAATTTTAAACCATGCATTAAAGCAGAATCATATTTACTTTTAATGAAGACCTCGAATTAAATAGTGATAAAATGTTTTTAGTTTGACTATTATCTTCGCTTTCTTCTCGAAAGGTTTAAATATTCCATTATATATTTTTAACAATCACAAAAACAGGGAAAAAAATCGTTTTCTAAAACTAAACTATAAGATGCTGCCAAATTAAGAAAAGGTAATCACTAAACATTGTGTTGTTAGCAAATTTACTTATTTAATCAAAAAAATTTAAATTATGTTATAACTGTTTTTTTCCTTTTTTATACAAGAAATTTTCTGTTTGTTGCATTGAAAAAAATAATCGATTTAAAACTTGTGGTTTGAAGTCTAACAATTATTTTAAAAATTATTTTCTTTTCCTAAGAGTATTTGTAGAAATTTGCGGATTACTTTTAATTGGGATCAAAGAGAAAAAAATAATTATGAGCTTGAAATATCACTAAATGAAGTTCTATAAGTCTTATTTTTGTCTGAAGAAATAATCTCGTTTAATTGTTTTTTAAACTTACAACAGTAGCAACATAAATCAATTAATTTTTAAATTCTTCAGTCAACGACTTTTTAAGAATTTTTTATTTAAGTTTTTATTCTGCTGAAAGCATTGAATGAAAAAAACTTCTTTTTGTTTAAGTTGTAAGTATTATATTTTACGAAACATAAATATTTTGATTTTTTTTAATCTTTTAAAATATATATATTTATATATTGCTAAAACTGGCTATATCAAAGATTGGATATAGCTAGTAAATGTTGTGCTTATATTTTATTTGGAAATTTATTTTAAATTTCAGAAATCTATCATTATTTATTAAACGTATTATAAATATTCCAAATTCAGTATTTTTAATTCAAAATCACTAGAAATATATAAGTTAAACTGCATTTTAATCAAGTTACCATTTTTACTCGCTCGAAAGTATTGATAAACATATGTAAACTTAATTTAAAATTTGCTTGGTTTAAAAACATGTTGAATGAAAATAGCGTATAATAATGTTTTTAGTTTCTATTTTAAATATTATATTCATTTAAATAAATATTTTCACTATCCATTAAAAACATTAACGTTCATTGTAAAATCAATGTTCTGATTGTGAAAACATTGGATTACAAATAATATATCACACAATCTATTTTATTGTTTTCATTTATCATCTATTTTCAAATTTTTAAAATGCATGGACATTGGCAAATATTATTTGTAAACTCTAATGATGTTCTACTAATAACACAAGGTATACAAGGGATGTCTTTATTATGTAAACAGTTTTTACAATTTTTTGATTTTCGAAATGAAAATGGAAAGAATGTTCTTATCTTTTTTCTTCTTTATACTCCAAATTTTCAATAAATGAATTAAATTTGAAATTCTCATAACTCTGATTTTTTGGTAAAATTTTTAAAACCTAAAGAAGATTTAATTCATTGTGTTTGACGATGAAAAAATTTATTATACTTTTTTACACTTTCTTCTTTTATTCGGCGAGCGTGAATTACAATATTTGGTTATCCTGAGTTATTAATTAATTTCCATTAATTCCTAAGAAAATTGCGAACCAAGATTTAATTACTGTAGTATTTAGAATATAATTTTTGAGAATTTAATTCACTCTAGTTATAAACAATTTTTTAAATGAATAACTTTGGGATTATTTAAAAAATTTAGTAAGTTTAAAAGTTAATAGTCTTTAATTTTATATTTTTATAAAGAAAACATATGATGAACTAGTACAAAGGCTATAACTGTGGGTTTGTTTATTGACACAATCTTGTTTTAATGAAATAACACAATTTTTTTTCAAAAAATAATTAATAAACATTTTTTATCTACATAACTATTATTATTCAAAAACGAACAGTCATTTTTTGTAGAAAATAATAATTAAATTACAAAAAAAAAAAAAAAAAAAATTAAGTAAGTTCAGACATTAAATTATATCGAGGTTTATTTATACATTCAAAAAATGTGCATGAATTTGCATGAATTCGACTTGGAAATAATTGAATGATCTTAACGTAAATTATTTTTCTCCGTAAAAATTTCAAGTATTTCACATGCAAGTATTATTTCCCCAACAATCTTGTTGTTTATTTTTATAACTATTTGACATCAAAATCCACATTGCTTAAATGCAAGTATTTATATGTTTAAAAGTATTCGTGAAGTTTCGTTTTTTCAGTTTCTGAAAGATTATGTATCTTGGCATTACAAATCGTTTGTATTTCTCTTAGGTATTTTAAAAATAATATACTTTTTTAAATTTCTTAGTTCTTAATAAGATAAATAAAACACAATTCAACAATCTAGCTTATTTAATTGGAATCTGTTTTGCCACCCAGCAGAATCACAGAATTCCATTCGTAAAATAGTGTATTACAAGTACCAATACGATACATTTCAGAAATTAAGAATATAAATACTTTTTCAAAATGTATCAAATTATTAATTAATTTTATTCAGTCATATTTTTTTCCAAAAATTTAATTACTAATAAAAAACTTAACATTTTGAAAATGGATGAAATTTCAAATTTTATTTTACTCTGATTTTCCGTTATGCAAATTACATGACAAAATGATATAATTAATTCTATTTAAACTGTCACATGCTTCAATATAATTTTTTTTTTTCTAAATATCACAAAACATATCTCTCTTATATTGGTAGCTAAGCATTTAGTTACTTTTTCCAAATTAAATTTTTATTCCGCATTTTTAGCTTGACATCTATATATGAAAATTTATAACTATTTTCGTAATACTTTATTCATTCAAAACTATTCTAAGAAATAATAATGAAAGAAAATCGAACTACCCGAAAGCCTTCCAAAACATTGGCAATAATACTGGGATCTTAAATGTGAAACAAAGTAAAACGATAAAGGTAAATATTCAAATTGTCTTTCAATAAATTCGGTTACAATGCTGATTAAAAATACATTTTTCTATCAGGTCGAATCTATTTACTGTTCCAAAACAATGATTTTGAAAAAACTCAATCACAGCGTATTTTCTATGAACGAAACAACAGAAATGTTTTTTTAGATATAAATTAGAAGTAATTTTTAAAACAAAGAGTATTAAATCTCACTTACAAACTGTACATAAAATAAAGAAAAATAATTTCAAAATGGAGTATACATAATAAAATGAATGTGCAAAAACAAAAGAAATTATTTCTTAGAAACTGCGATGTTTCCGAAAAAAATATGAAATACATATATATCAGATACTTAACGGATATATATTTTTGATTATAGAATTATTGATATACGTCTGAAATTCCTACGGGGTAGAAAATTATCTAATTCTTTTCTTTTAAAATAAAGATATTTTTCTAATCTTTTAATTTAACCAAAAGAAGACATATTTCTGTTTTTATAATATTCCAACTGATGAAAACTAACCATTGAGTTTACTTCACGTTGTATTGTTTTAAATATTTTAGATGCTTTGAATTTTCTTTTATTAACATGTAATTTTTATCAGAAAACAAATGAGAAATGAAAACAAAACATAAAATTGATTAGAAAATTTCGCTATTTGCTCTTTACGTAAACTCCTACTATTACTTAATCATTTAAAAATAAATTGAATTTTAAAAAATGAAATGCATGTTTCTATACTATTGCTATAAATCAAATCATGAATTTTATTTAGATGTGAAGGAAGAATTTAATTCAATTTTGAAGTTAATTCATACTGTATTAGATAATTTAATCCATTAAAGTTTGTACTTTATTATTTTTACTTAAATCAATTTTTAAACAGTTTGTAGAAATTTGGCTCATCATTTCGAAAAATATTTTTTCATTACAAACTAAAATTTGAAACATGAAATTAAATGACATTTGTTTTTGAAACTATGTCCACAATAGTGAGGAAAATCATTAAATTTCCGAAGTTTTGAAGCTCCTAATGAAATTATGATCCAAATAAATGAGTTACCTTTTATTTTAAAAATAATGACGAAATTTAAAAAGATGCAAAAGCGAAATTGGGAAATATTTTTTTAATAAAAGAATATTTGTTTTTATTTATTATTTAAAAAGATTATATAAGAAAATATATCTGAATGCTTATTAAAATATTACAGGAATAATGGTAGAAATTTCAAAACTTTTAATCTAAAGGGCAATTGTATTTAAATCCATGAAATTATGCATTCACATATTCTGTTATAAATTATGTTTAGATTTTAAAATTGAATTCAAAGAAAAAAACTTCGAATCTGCATACATCGGTTTCTGAATTGTTGACCCATTTCTTAAATAGCAATTATTATAATTTTATATTTCTCTATTATGTTTAGATAAATTACAAAATGTATTTCTTTATGACATCAAAAGTATACGTAAATTTTTTTTCTACCTTTTTCTGAAATTAACAAAAAACAAAATAAAACACAAATGTACAGCTTTTTAAAAAGTCGTAAATTGTGCTTTTGTAAAGTAAATAATTTTTTTAATTATTACTTTAACTAATGATAATTATTTATGAAACAGCATTTAAAAATAACCGAAACATGTTTGTCACTTTTTTTTTTTCGAATATAACATAGATTTAAACTGGTAAACCCACTCATCATAAAATAGTTTTTATTTATTTAATTGATTAGAAAACATAGATAAAAGATTTTCATAAACAAATATATGCTACTTTTTAACTATTAAATATTTTTCAGTTACCATATGTACGTGCTATTCTGTTTCCATAATTAATCAAGTTTCTTCATGTGTGCTTATCAAGTTTATGGAAACAGAATATAAAAGCATATTTTATCCAATATAGAGATTTAATTTTTGGTTAAGTAATTTTAAAGTTAGATGAAATTTTTCCTTTTCAATTCATAGATGTTTTTAGAATTTTGTTTCAGAAATTTACTTAGAGTGTTAAGAGAAGAATTAATATTCCTAATCATTATGAAACATAAACTTTGATTAATTTTTCTTAATTCATATTTTATTGCATTATTTTAAAGTAGTTTCTTATAAAAGTAAAATTTACGAATTTTTGCATAATCATCAATAATCTAGTTTCTTGAAACATTTAGCTTTGAACTAGCTAATCATATTCAAAATTAAATGTAGGTGAAATTTTTACTGAATTACATTAAATCATGCGTTACATAGAATTATAGCCCTAGATTACATTAATTTTGTCTTTCGTTTTTGAATGCTTCAAATTGGAACCATGTTATAACATTTTTATGTATAAACATTACTGTGATTTTAAATGTTCTTTGAATTAATTCTTTTACTTGTAAAGCTATTTTAATCTCTTTGAAACAATTATATTAATATAATGTGATATTTACTATAAGAATTGTTTGAGTTCGAATTTTGATTTTAAAGAATTTCTATGTAAGAAAAAAAAACATTTTAAAGTTGATACATACTTAATGTTATTGCATAAATTATTTATATGCAAGAACTATTTTTGTATGTAGAGAGTCAATTAATGAAAAGCTTTTATTTAATATTTTCTTATTGCAATTATTTTAATATTTTTTTTTGTATAAAGATAAAGGAAAAATAGTTCGTCCAAAGCAGATTTGTAGTAATTAAAATATTTTCTTTAATGATATGAATTTTGATAAGCAGTTAAATTAAGAATATTAAACTTTTCACTTGTTACAATTATTTATTGTAAAAATAGATTAACTTTCAAATAAATTTAAATACACCTTTTAATATATGCTACATTATATCAAAAAGGATAAGAAATTGATGCATGATATGTATATACTATACATATTAAACTGTATATACTAAAATAAAAAGTAAATGACTAAACTATACACAATAAATGATATTAAATACAGAAGATTAATAAGGCTATAATTCCTTTTAAGTTGAATTTTAATGGTTTCAATGCGCGATCTATCATGTTGCCAAAAAAAAAGAATAAGAAACTCTGTTTGCTTACAAGAAAGGATAAACATGATTTCAAGAATATTATTAGAAATCCTATTAATCAAGAAATGGAAAAATCTATCTTACCAATAAAGTTGAATTAATTTTTAGTTCTTCAAATTTAAAGTATACAATCTTGTACTCCAATAATGTACTCCATACTTTTCACATTGAAATAAGATTGAAATTAACACCGGTAATTCTCATATTAAGGTGTTCAAAGTTATCCAACTAGTTATCGAAATATCCCAAAGACCAGATTAGAAGCGATATCCAAGTGAGAGCAGGACCGAATCACACGAAGACTAGTTCCGAAATGCTCCGTTGTACCTTCTGACCAAAAGGTAAGAAAAAGGGAGGGTTTTTCTTGCGAAGATTTATGTGTGGCAATGGCCTATGATCAAATTTGGGCGGTCTGGCCTTTCTTCTACTAACCGGGTTAAAGCTGCGCCCAAATTGAGTCTAAGCAAGAAAAATGACGTATATAGGGCCGGCTGAAGAAATATGAATCCGGGCTCGAGGAAAATCAGGTTAGCTGCCAGGGATCTAAATAGTCATCCTCTGGATTATTCAACATCGACCTGGCGCTATCAAATTATTTAATTTCCGGGCGGCCTTTTCCTTTCCTCCTCAGCACTCTCTCCGCCCCACCCGCGCGCAGCCCCCGCTCCGCGGTAACCGAGTTACCGAAGCCCCGGCGTTTAAAGGCAAAAGGTTCCATTCCTCCGATTGCTGCAACCGGAGCAGCACTTGCTCCAGGAGGTTTGGACCACGGCGGAGGAATGCCATCTTCTGCGGACAAAAAACTTGATGAATTTTAAAATTCGACATTAAAAAAGATCAGATATTTGAGGACAACTTTGGTAATAATTTTGAAGACATTGGGAAATATTTTTTTGAAGTAAAGAACGGATTATACTTACTCTGCAGTGCCATGCCGGCTGAACTGAAAACAGATGCTGGACCCTGGTCATGTCTTGGTCTTGCTGCTACCATACCACAGGGTGGGGGACCTACGGCCGTGGGTCCTCCAAAAGATCTGGGAACTGCTGCCGTGCTGTACCTATAGGCTGAGGTCATCTGACTGCAAGAACCTAAGTCGGCATAGGAGCAAGGCAACTGGCAGCTGGGCAGCTCCATAGTGCCCAAAGAGCAGCTGGGGTCAAAAGTTGGCTGGTTCAGGTACGGGTAGTCCATACTGATGGCCAAAGGAGAAGAATGAAGTAACGAAATGGTGACCAGCGGATAGTCAAATTCAGTTAAAGAGAGTCTCAAGATCCAGTTAGAAGGATCTGGGTTAAAATTTCAAAAAGTTAAAATTTTATAACCACTGATTTCTTTTTAAATGGAGAAACTTTGTTTTAGGTTCGCTTCTAACTAGACAGTCATGATGGTGATGGTGTCCCACTTTTATCTTAATAATAATTTTTTATTCGTTAACAGCCAAAGACCACAATGTGGTAATTCTGATGGTGAACGGGCAATCCTGCGAAGTACCCCCTCAAACCTGCAAAGGCTGCTTTTAACTAAATGACGATTTGCTCCCTACTCTTCTCTGGTGTGCAGCAGCGGCGAATCGTAACCGCCAGAGAACGCGGGGTTGAGGAGAAGAGAAGAGTGGATGCTCGCCTCCTCGTGCTCCGATCCTCTTCATCCCTTTTTCCCCCTACTCCCTCCCCCGCGTCGTGGGGGGAGGGGAATGCCCCGCCTCACGTGATCGCCCGCCAATAGCTCTCGCGACTGTTAATCGAATTAAAATTTACCGTCACCGGCGTTGTGCTTCGCAGAGAAAACAATTCGCTTTCTCCCCGAGCTACGTCTTCGAACGGAGAGGGGAGGACGGCAGGCAGGACCCCCTCCTGTCCCCCCTCCCTTCCCATCTCCTAATGGAGCATGACGAAACAGGGGTCATTAGGTCAGCTCGGTGACACTGGACCCACTTGAGCGTGAATGGAGCTAGGAGAGAGTTGGATAAATAATATTGCTTTAGGGGTGCTGCACACCTGCACTTTTCAAGGGTAGACCCTGATTAATCATAGAAAAGTTTTGTTGTAACACATTTGGGTAAATAAATGACTTTGTTACATTTTGATTATTAGCTGTATGGAAAAAGGCTTCTCACTTAATGAAATTAACAAGGGCGTGAAAAATGTGACGAGTTCACAGGCGTCAGTAATTAATTTCATGCAATTGTGTAGATTGCTTATAGAGAATGCGATTTTAGTACGTGCTTAGGAATTGTAATTATTCAACTGTTAGGTAGGGTGTATTTAGATTCCAAGAATAGACTTAAAAATGAAGAAACTGATAGTTAGGTAATCACATGAAACTTAACAGGTTGATTTTACAGATAAAATATATATTTAAAAATACTTCTATACTCTGATAGTTACTAACTGGAACATGAAGTTTATTTCTATTTAATTTTTACAGTTAGAATATTTTAAATCCCCTCATAAATTTAACATCTATTATTCAGTTTAATGAATAAATCAACATGGCTTTAAATTAAAATTTCTTTTAGTATGTCAAATAACTTGTATATTTCATCAATAGGAAAGAAAAACAATGTTTGAATTCCTATCGATTTTCTGAGAATTTTTCAAAGTTCTTACTTAATTAGTATAAGTGGATTTATTAAAGTCATGAAATTGCAAAATGATAAATATATGGGTACGTTTTGTTTACTCACTATAGTTCCTTCATAAAAATTGTCAGATATATTTACAATACAATGGCTTTAAAGTGGGTTAGATATTCAATTAATTTCATATAAAGTGAAATTTTTTTATCAACTAAAAAAAATTCAAAATTTTAACTATAATTTAAAACAACAACAACAACAAAAAAAAACAACTGTTAACAAAATTTTAAATGTAAAAATTTATTTATGAATGATTTACGTTTCAGTCAACGCATTTCTCGGTTAAATTAAGCGCTATTTAAATAAAATGTTATTAAAAATGCAACTTTTTAAAGAAAGAATCAATGCTTTCAGTATCAAGAAGGATAACATTATATACGTTTATTATGCTCTTCTGTTTTTGCACAAAATCAATTTAACGCATAGAAAATTTTAAACCGAACAAAAAAACTTGTAGAACGGAATATTTCATATGAAAATAATATTTTGAAACCATAAAAGTTATTCTGATAATAAATGATAGAATTTAATTGTTAAAATTTTCAACAGAAAATGAAAACGTAAAATCATAAAACATTTATGTAGAGATGGATTGACATGTGGTTTAAGTTTTATTTTAATATTATTATAAGTATAGATTATTACTACCTTTAGATTTGGACATTTTTATAGTTATTATTTTTAGTACTGATAATATAAGTAATTTACTGTGTATATATCGTATTTATAACAGGTAAAAGTCATTGCGATATTCAATAAATAAAAAGAAGATGGCATAGGTTACACATTTGAAAAGTGAAAGAAATTAGGCTAATATTGTTATTATCATTATGACCAAACTTATCATAATATTTAATAACAATAAAACAAAAAATCCTTTTTCAGTTATTTTGAAATGTAATCTCTCATCATAGAAAAATACTTTTTCTCTCTCAGAAATTAGGCACTCGAGATGCATCTATTTGATATAAACTGAAATCATGATGATAGTAATAAAGTTGGAAAAAGGAAAAATGAGTCATTACCGGTGTTAGCTGTCCCAAGTTTTTATAAAGAAATTTTAATTTAGTTTCAGAATGCAAAATTTTATAAAAATAAATAAATACATAAAATGTTTGAAGGTAATACAGTCAATGAGCCATTGAATGGTAAATTCGACCATTTAAAAAAAAAAATCCATTTTTATTTTTTACTTTTAAATAAAAAACATAATAAGAGATGCAATGTAATTATTTTTACCATAAAAACTGTCTTTTTTTATATGAAAATTCCAAATTTAAATAAGAAGAATTTAAGAACTCTTCCAAAATATTGACAAAATTCAAATTGTCAAAATTGTTTAAAGCTTATCTCTTTGAATTTTCAACAAATTTTCGTAAAGTTTTCAAACTGTTTAAAATTTGTTGGGTATTCAATGGAATGGGAATTCAATGAATTTGTGTGTGTGTTATTTTATAAGGCTTAGACAATGCATCAATATTTTTGTACAGAAAACAAAAAAATGCGTATATCCTAAACGTTTTCCATTTTTTCACAAAACCAAATAATATCAGCTATAAATGGTAATATTACTTTTTATCACATTCTGGATTTCCCATAAAAAATATTTCTTCCAGATTTGTAAAAAATAGTTCATAATAACTTATTTAATTTCGCTACCAGTCGAGGAATCATTCTTTTCTTGCTCTTTGTATCCGAGTGTAAATTCAAGAACCATATCAGTCAATACTTTCCACAAGCGTTGCCGGTGAAAAGATGTTTGAGCTCCATATCTTATCTGAAAATGCTTTACTGGGTTATACTTGATAGAATAGGATATCTAATCTCAGCAAGTCGAACAATTCTTTCAATCAATTCAGATATTCATTTTATGTTTAAAACACATTAATTTATGCCTACACGCCTCTAATTAAGATTTTCTATCAGGTATATGCATTATGTACATCTTGAAATGCTATATATTTGGCTGATAGTGAAGCTTAACCTTTCTAATTGTAGTTCAAAGTTTATGTCGTCCCATTTCTACTATGTTTTCTGTCTTCTTGATTAATTTGCCATTGAACTTAAAGATACAAAATGGAATAAATCAGAATGAATTCTGAAAAAAAAAAACCCATCGAATTTTAAAAGAATGCTGGTATTTCTCAATATCTTGATTTGTGTAAGTTCCATGAGACGTAAAAGAATCATAAATGGTTTGAAAATTTCATCATATATTGATAATCATCAAAAGTAATATCAGATTCTGAAATGTATTACATTTCTTTAATTAATTAGCTGATACAAATCTTGGAGGGGAAGTAAAAGCAAGTAATCTCTTTCATGGGAAATTTTCAGAACCAATCTAATTTATTGCGCTGTTAAATTTGTGTCCGTATTATCCTCGAATAACGTTATTATCGCTAATTAAAGGTGTTCAATATTTAATTAAAAACAAATAAAGGGAATTCGAGCATTGAAACTTTCTAGTATTATATTAATGAAGATTTTATTTATAACCCCCTAACTTTTGTGTTTATACAATATCATTAAGATTTTTGCTAAATCAAATTAATAAATTCAGGAAATTGCAGGAAAATAATACAAATACGGTATTTTCTGAAACATAAGAATTTCAAACAAATATATGCAATTTCTGAGAATTGAATATTTTCGAAATGTTTAACATATTCTTGCTTTCGTATATATATAAAGTACAGAAAAAGTGTTATAATCATTAAAAAATTCGAAGTCAACATTTCGACGAACATCCACATTTTAGACCTTCAAATTCGAAAATTTTTGTAATTATATTTGCCTGCCCATTTGTGAAAAAGATGTCTCAGAAAGGTTTACGGTTAGATTGATGAAATTTAGTATATGGTCTTTACATCAAATTTGTAGACGTATCCAATTTTGAGCGAAATCCAGCAAGAGGAAGTTTATCTGTCTGGTTTTTCAATTATAAATTAACGCCATAACTACAAAATGAAGAAAATTGGAAGGATAAAATTTGATGTACAGATTTAACATCTAAATCGTAAATACTTATTTAATTTAGAACTAAATCTGTAAAAGAACAAGCTATCTCTTTGTCTGTACTTTCACAAGCCGAAAAATGCGATAACTCAAAACTCAACAGCTTAAATATAAAAATTCAGTTTATGATTTTGTGACTTACCTCTTGTTCCATGCAAAAATTTGATTTCAATCTGTTGGTAACAATGAGTTTAAAAGAAAATTTTGATTTTCGAATAGCTATTACTAAATACCAGGGCGCAAAAAATTGCCAAGATCACTCGACATATTCAGCAAAAGGAACTAAATTTACACCCAAAGATTAATATTTCATAGCTATTGTTCGTCAATGCCAAGCTGGGCGTAGTAGACTTACCTAAGATTCACAATAATTTAGAGGGAAGGTATAGCTCTTTTATTGGAGAATGTATGACAAAAATTATGGGAAACTGCCTTATGTGCGTTTCATGTTTTCTGTTTTAAATTTAAAGTTAAGCTGCGAAAGGCTATTCTTCAATTAAACAAATCATTAAGATTTTTAATAGTGAAAGAATTGTAAAAATGTTTTGCATTAACCTTGAATAAAACTTGAAAACTTTATTTAATTTAAAGAAAAATTCAATAAAATAGAATTATTAAAAAGCTTTTTTTTAAAGATTATCTGATTGGTTGTTGGACCTTAATATGTCCAGAAATCTTCGAAATATTAATATTTTGATTTCATAGAATAGGTAGCATGTTAATACATAAATAAAAAAATGCCTTTAAAATTCGGCTCAATATCTTAAACAATTATGAAATTCTAAAAAGTTCGCGATTTCTTGTCAAGCAACAAAAATTGTAAACATTTTGCCTCTATAATTTTTTGATAATATTAAGATTTCAACAAAAAGTCTCCTCTTTCCAGAAACATTACATAATTCCTTCAACTTTCTCCAGAAAAATGTGTATTTATTTTAACCGCACTATAATCCCAGGATTTTTTTATCATTGAATGGAGGCTTCAAAAGAATTTAGGTTTCATCAATTATATTGTCAATTTTTCAGTTTTTGTTCTTTTTTAAGTATTTAAAACTAGTAATAAACATATTTTTTATTTTATTTTATTTTTTTATTTACATATTAGAAAGGTTAATGTCAGGAACTTGAACGCAAAAAAAAAAAAAAAAAAGATATCTTAGAAAAAAAATCAATTTATTGCGTAAAACCTGTAGGTTCAGGTAGAATCTATGGAATATTTAAAAATGCCAAAAAGTAAATTTCGTTTTCTTGTTTATAATGTAACTAAAATAAGTGGCAAATTAAGGCTATTGCTGCCAGCTGTAGTACATATTAAGAAATCCCTCTTTAAATAAATTGGCCGATTTACTTTCACATTTCAATCCATTTCTAATTTAATGTTAATTGTTTTATTTTACTAACTTGTGGAAATTTTTACGTTTTCAATTGGTTATTATGATTCAGATTGCCCAGTCTCCACGTTTATAAGAAATTATATTTAACATACGTCTGGTACTTATAAATACACTAGTAACAGAATGCAATGAAAAAAAAAGAATTTGACCGTTTATATTTGATAAAGATTTTAAAATTTGAATGTGCTAACAAAAAAATTATTTAGCAATTAAGTTAAATAGTTAGACTGCAACAGGCAATTGCCATATTGGGAACTGGAAATCCGGTACTGACTAATGTGATGGAGTTAAGAGATATTTTGCAAAAACCTCAATTCCTTTTCTTAATCAATCAATAAATATAAATAAAATAAAAAAATATTTGGTAGATATAAAGAAAAATTAAAAAATATTTGAATTATAAGATTTTATGTACAAACGCAATTACAAATGCGATGAAAAATGTAATGAAATATATTTAAAAAAATTATGAAAAACTATTAAAATGTAGATAAAATTGATGCAGAAGATACATATATTTATGTGTACAAAATTATATTTTTATATACAAAAGGAATACCATACATTCAATATTCATAAAAATTCTTTGAAAAGTAATTTTAAAATAAGCCGTTTTCTTTTGAACGTGTGCTGTGACTCATAGCGCTTGGCTTCCCAACTGACAGTTATCTATCTATAGGTAGTGCAGTGAGCGTCTCTTGTTTTTTCAGTAGCGCCAACCAGGGTCAAGGTTACGACTTAGCCACTTTCATGCCTCACATTCGCTCGCACAGCCTTTTTTTATAGGGAGACACATTCACATCCCTCACAGATAGAAGAACAACAAAGACGGAACCGGGACACCCAGACAATGGGAAAGATGCCCTACCCTTATGCCAGGATGCCGATTCTTTTGAATATAAACATCTTTTGCTTGAAGCGTTTTATTCCATGCATTCCTCAAGGGATCAGAAAAGTACCAGAACATTATACGTGTAGTCATTTTTAAATTATTGTTAAGGTTTTGCTTATTACAAATTTGCCATGTCTTTTTTTTAATCGAAGGATAGTAGCTTAGAATCTAAGAAATATGCGATCAAATTTCTTAGTCATCATCAAGAACATTTGAACCAAATATAAATTTTTAAATTTGTTCTTTTATGATGCATTAATATTCAACATGTTCAATATATAATGACAGTTCAAATATTTTAATTGTTCACACACCGTTTGAATTAGCATTATTTTAAAAATTAAATTTATGAAACCCTCAGCCTTTTTTTTTTCAATCATAATTTTTTGTAACAATCATAAAAGAAAAATGGTAATTTTTATACTTTCTTTTTTATCTAAATTTTTTTTTCGTTGAATGGTTCTTATTCAGATAGTTAAATTTTGTGATCTTTTATGTTAAAACAAAGATTACAATATTAGTAATAAAAATGTTATCATAAAATAATTTTAAAGGACAAACAAAAAGGAAAGCTGATGTATATGAATGTAAATTAATTGGAATAAATTTCAGAATATTTTTGTGAATTTCCTGTGAATTTTTCTGAATATTTACTTGAAAGGTTCTTCTGGTCAATTCTGATTTTATTTAATTGTACACAACATGCTAATTTTATAGCTTGCTGCATACTATACTCCAAAATTGGCATCTGAATGGGAAAACGCTCAATTAGTCGGGATTTCTGAACTGTTGTGGTATAATTAAGCAATATGTTACCTTAACAAAATGTTAAAGTGAAATCCTTAAAAATTAATCTCGAAATAGTACTGTCTAAAGGCATAAGCAGGTGTAATATCTCGTATCAAGATCATAAGGACCGCGTATACTTGACACATTGCAATCCAGTCTCCTTATTGTATATTCACTGACTATCTTCAAGCTACATTTCTATTAATGATATCAAAGCATAATAAAGAAATTATCTTTTATCGTTTCTTCGTTTTGAAGGAAGACAATAAAACTTTTAAATTTGAGTTTTATTGCAATATTATTGTAAAGCAAAATGTTTATTTAATTTTTTTAAAAATAAATGCCATTTCTTTATGTCCTTCGAGCGTCTACTTTGCAAACTACAGAGTAAAATGTTTATTTACTTTATTCTTCAAATGATGTTCAACTTTCATAAAGGATTTCAAAACCTTATCAAGAAGATACGATGCTAAAACATTATTAAAAAATGGGTAATTCGACGTCTGGCTAAGGATTTCTGTTTATATGTCGATCTTGGTTGTTCCCCCCTCCCACTTTTTTTACTTTTAAAATAACTGTAGAATGTCTGAAGGAAATGGGGGGGGTAATGGTGTCATCATGCTTGTCGACCCCTATCTGATTTCGCAAAAAGAAAAATCACCTTTCTATTCCAAGACTTGTGTATAGAGTGTTCAGGAAGTAAGCCGTGATTGCATCAGCGCAGCACTTTATGTTGGGATCCTAATAACCTAATTTAGATATTCTTAGTCTATAGCATGATTCTTTTGCTTTCTGTTTAACATGAAATATTTAAAAAATATTATTTTGAATAGACGTGATCATTCAAAATTGGCATTGGCAATGGAATTTGTTATGATAAAATAAAGCATTTTTTAAAGATTTTTTCATTTCATTATATTAAGTTGTTATGAAGTAAAAAATAAATCTAAATATGAATTAACACTTTTATTGAAAGCATATCTTCAAAAATAGAAAATTCAACGTTTTATTTTTTTCATTTATGAATGATTCCTAATAAAATATCTCATTAAAACCCGACTGTACAAAAATAAGGACGATGTAACTAAATTAAGTTTGAAAAGACTTAATTTATCATTTTAGCATTATATTTAGGTTAAGTAAATTATTAAAATTAAACCTTTTGGAAATAAAATTATATGTTTTACCCGTTTTAAATAATTACAATGAATCTAACTCATACTTTTAACAGGCCAAAATTTAATACAACTTAAATTTTAAATTAATTTTACTGCTAGATTTAATTCAATCTTTAAAATGATAAAAACAAATGTTCATAATTTATTCATTTCCTTAAGGATCCGTACAATTTCTCTACCTTCCATCACAAATGCTAACCAAATATAAAAGTATACAGCTATACATATTTAGAGAAAACTACAATACAGTGAATCCTTAAAATTCATGCACAATTTAAAATGGTCGTAACTTAGTAAATATGTGTGAGATAAAGAATTTGTAAGAAAAAGTATGAATTTTGATGCATTTTCTTTTGCTTTCAAAGTTTTAATTTTCAGAAACGATAATCAGTGGAAATGGTCTCTCCCAAACTTTCACACATACTCTCCAATAACAATCTTATCTTCCTTCCTGTGCAAAACATTGTGGACAATTATAGCAAATGTCCAACATGACAATGACTAATAATTTTTAGAAAAAACAGATTTTCGACATGAATCTAGGTTTTTTTTAAAAAAATTATTTAATGTATCGAGCAAATATGTAATTTTTTAGTACCAACTGAAAACCAAAATTTGACCCAGATTACAATAGCAATTTATACCGAATTTCATTGATCTGAAGGCATTGCATTAGCATGAATTATTAGGTTTATATATATAATCGAAAGAACAAAAAGATAAAAGGTAAATCCTTTGGCAGATTAAGTATCTACATTTTTAGGTGCTAAACGAGTATACCGAATTTCAATTATTTTGATCTTTCCGTTCTGTAAAGAGCCGTTCTCCGTTTGGTTTCACTAAACATAAGGAATTCTGATATACCTCATTCTTGATTTGAGCATTTAGGATTTTCTTGGCTAACAGGTGTTGAGTTTAGCTTTATCAAAAAAAGAGCGAAATTAAAAAAAAAAAATCTTTCTGTTCTGAGCTCTGACGTCGTCTTCCTTTTCTGTATCGAAATTCATAATCCTATAATTCAATTAACGTGATGCATTTAACGTGCTTCATACGAGTATTTATTGATTCTGTAAATGGACTTAGTTATTTTCATAGTCAGTTGTAAGAATTATTTAATTTCTATTATGATAAATTAAATATAACTTAAAATATAGTTTGTATTAATGTTTGCTAATAATAATAAGCAACAGAGTGGAGATAGTATTATTTCTATACTGTTAAATTTAATATACGATAATGTTATTATTTTGTGTTTCAATTATTATTAAATAATATTAATTTATTATTGCTTCTTACTTGCATCCTTATCTCACGCTGATATGAAATTATCCATTTTTAGAATGAAACAAAATAAGTATCTCTTAAATAAAATCTAATAAAAACATTTAGTCTTTAAATAAAATAAATATAAAATATTGCAAGAGGATCAAAGATAAAAACAATTCAAAATCTTAAAAAGTTTTTTTTTCTGCTAAATATTCTTAGAATTTTTTAAAAACTTGGTTAAGTGTGAGATAAGTTACTGCTTGGTCTTCTTTCACACCCTGATTTCAGATCATGTTCGGTTAACTTCCTAAAATAATTTTTTTTTCGGCTCATCATTATTTCCGCACAGTTAAAAGAAAAAGTCAAAACTCTATACAGATACCATACAGCAAAACACCAAATATACGTGACTCATTTTTAAAAATTTCAAAAAAAAAAAAAAAAAAAAAAAATCTAAAATTTTTTTGGTTTGTGTAATTTTTATTATTTTCTTTGAGTCCACTGTTTTAATATAGCTATTATTATATAATATTAAAACAGCCATTTTTGTTCATTTCAAATTTCAAAATGTGTGAAGAAAAGCAAGGGGGGAGAAACAATGCAAGTTTATTGGAATCAGGACGACTAATTAATATTATTTCCGAATGAGCTGCGCGCTTTCCATATCTTGCCTGCTATTTCATTCTTGTCAGCTGTTGACTTGCGGTGTTTGTAGAAAAATAAACAGAAAGGGTAGAAAGAATTTAGGGAAAACATTCTCAATAATTTATTATGGTATCCTGCGTCCTAGTGATGAATTTAGTGATGATGAATTGGTGATGAATTTAGCAAATTTAGAATACATGGCAAGATATAGACGCCACTGATCTCTTTTCCAAAAAGCAGCAACATTTTAAGGCATAATAAAAGACATTTTAATTGGCTTAGAAAAGTTTGAACACGGTTCCAGAGGTATGAAAAACAAACATTTTTACACTTAATTTGTTTTCGCTTTCTAATAATTAGAGAATAGCTTATTGCCTTCTTCTTCATAAACAATGCAATTTTGATATATATTACTGTGGGATTAACTGATCTGTTGTAAGGAAAGCATAAAATAGCACTAACAGTCTTGAACTCAAATTGGTATTATTTTGCTGTTAGTAAAATGTATCTTTAATCCTATTTGTTTATGTTTATTATCCTGTAAAGGGATGTACTTGATAGAACGACTGTAATAGCTCTTAAAATGAAGTATATGAGAAAATTAATAGTAATATTCGTTTTATTTATTTATTTATTTTGCAAATTTAACCATTTTTTGCAACTTATTTTTGAATGTTAATCTCGTTTTGAATTTCTTGAAAAACTGATTTTGAGAGCTTTAGAAATGTGCATTTGTAATTCGATTGCATTATTCAGAACAGAGACGGAAAATTTTGGAAAATCCATTCTTGTGAATCTCTTACCTAAGAAGTTATTATGTGCATCTATTACCTATGGGCCAAATTTGATAACTCTAAGCCCAGCGCTCAACCCTATACAGCCTGTTACAAGATGCAAATTGATGTAAACAGAGCCAGAACTGTAGCATTGTAATATTAAAATTAAAATCTAATTTCAAATGACTTAGTTAAATTGCAGCAATGATTGAATATAATCATCTACAGAAGGAAGTTTAGTGGCATTTTCTTCTATTTACAACAATCATGTTTATATACGTACAGTCATGCAATCCCGATTATCTATTCTCATAACGAACGGTGCCATACCCTAGAAAAACCAAGACAAGCAACAATCGCAATTAAATTATTTATTTCCTTCCATAACTTTCCTTTTTAAAATCTGAAAATGATAAGCAAGAAAGCTGCAACAGGCGTTATCATCATTGAAAGAAACGAAAAGAAGAAGAAAAAAAACTCCAAAAGAGTTATCCTTTCTAAGAAAGGTTGAAATGTGTATATATTCCGCACATATATAGATATATCTCCAGTGGAAATTGAACATCCAAGTGATTTTACTCTCCGACTGCGTATAAAAATAAAAAGCGGGCCCAGAAAAACGCGCCAGTGTCAAGCTACTTTTCCCTCAGGTCCTCTCCAATTCAACCGGTCCATTTGTCGCCAAGGAAACCAGAACCGTTTCCAGAAGCGCAACGGCCAATCAGCGTCAAATGGCGTCACGTATGTTTCCGTGTCGCCCAATGAATTGGCCCCCGGCGTTTGATGGAAAGGCGCATTTCAAGCCCCGCCTCCGTTGCCCCGGCAACGGGGATGCTACTCTCTTTTTGCTCCTTTTATATCCGCTGGTCGTTTAGAAGCACAACGGAGTGAAATATTTATTACTTTCCATGCGTATTTTCCCGGAGAAACGCTCCGGCGTTGTCCTTTTCCGGGAAAAGGAAAAGCAAGAAAAGAAAAAAGGCGTTTGTCTCTAAGACTTAAATCAGGATGGAAATCACGGCGAGATTAGAGTTAATGTTCCGACTTTTTGTTTATATCTGTTTTTTTTTATACTCATTTCGCTTTTATGAATTAATGATTTTTATGTTAAGTGGAAATATTTCGGTTTGTTTATCCTTAAAGTGTAAGAATCTTTTCTGCCTGAGCACAATTTGTTTGAGCAAGACCTTATTCAGTTTGTTATTATTTTAGCCTTGAAATACCAGCGGAACTCCAACGTCGGAAGGCACAATTAATTAAAATCTCTAATCACATGAAATTTATGTCGTCATGTGCAAATATGAAATTGCACTGATGTTAATATTAAAAAACGAGGGAAAATATGTTTAATTAAATATAATTCAATTAAATGATAAAAATTAAATAAAAGGTGGGAAAATAAAAGTTTTATTGCAAAGTTTTACAGATTTTTCAAAATATTTTTGAAATACATTGTATGGCATCACATAGATATAAAAATTGGTTTCTTTTTGTATGAGTAACATCTGATAATTTATATCAGTAACATTAGCTAACATTGTACATTTGGCAATGGAATGTACGACTGGGGGTTATGATTTACGCTAGCGTACGTTATGACGTTTAAAACATCTGTAGAGTGATTTACAATAGTTATCAGCAAAATAAATACGTTATTTAAATGAAGATTGAGTACTGATAGTAGTTTTTTTTAATGCATATTTGTTGGTTACAACCACTGTAATACTAGGCGGATTTGATTTTAATCCTCTTCCCCATAGAAATAACTTTCCTCTTTTAAAAATTTTGAAATTTTATTCATTACTTCATTTCTCTAACTTATTCACAAAAAGTATGATTTGTGTGATGATTGTATGGTTAAGAAATTGAGAAAAGCAGTTTCACTGGCAGTTAAAAAAATAAACAATGGACCTTATGTTTAGGATTTGATATTCTGGGAATACTTTTTATTCCTTCATTAGAAATTCCTGTTTTCAAAAGCCGGGTAACTATATTCTAAACATCCCGTATTATAAAAGTCCAATTTTATTAATAAAATATTCCTTATCAACAATGTCTAGTTCTATAAATAAATGATTTTTCGAGTGAAACACGTCAATTTTACTCTAGCGGATGTATTTAAATTACCAATTTTAATCTGCTTATTATCAATACTCTAGTAACTAAGTTAAGCTGTTTATAAAATCATTTAATGTTTAGTTTAATGCAAAGATCTGTGCAAAAATATATTCGATCATACCCTCAGTTGGACTCAATAAATCTTTTTTTAACCGCATTTTGGGTCAAAATGACAGTTTTCTTCCAGTCACTTTGTAAATAAAATCTAGACTCATCTAGTGCAAATTATTATTAACTTTCCCTGCAATTCAATTTATATATGCAAAATTTAACCATACATTTCGGAGACGTGATATAAAAACACACCCCTTCTTCATATAGGTTTCTAAGCGTAGTTGAATCTGGATACTAGCCATTCAACGGCACTTGTAGCAGAACATACAATACAAACACATAAGCAAAAACTCGTATTCTCACGCACAACACACAAGTACGTACACACACATATATGCACGCACACATAACCATCTCGTTACGTAGGATTGACTATAGGCCTCCTGCTTTTAATCTAATAATCTAACGACATGTCATTGTAGTTCTTTCTATAAATAGTGTCAAGTACTCGTATTCAAGAAATGACTCGCTCAAAATTATAACAAGCAATTCTTACTTATTGAAACTGCCGGACTTTTGTAGTCTGTTTTAGGTCACAAGTCTAATGGAGTTGTGACAGCAACTTCATTGTTTTGCATAGTATTGTCTGATACAGTATTACTTTTAAATGTCTGTTAAATAATTTGTAAAAAAAAAAATGAGAGGGGGGTAGAAGTATAAAATTTATGGCAGTTAATGTTAGATATTTTTATTTGCGCATAATTCAAAAGTGTATCACAAGTGTCTTTGAAGTTAAAATTCGAAAAAAATATTTTTCTCCCAGGAAAATAAAATGATGGAAAGAGAGAGAGAAAGAAAAAAGAAGAAAAAGAAAAGAATCATGAAAGGGAACAAAGACATGGTATAAAACGCATTTGGAAGTAATAACACTTTTGGGAACCAACAACTATTTAATGAATTTCTTATATATACTTTAAAGTATACCAAAGTGTGTTATCTATATACAAAATAGAATCAATTCTGATCCGTTGCACAACAGACTGGTTATTAATTTTTGCAATATTTGAATTTTTACTGCAAGGTTTTACAAAGTATTATCTCAGAAATATTATTCAGATATTTTATAATTCCATAACTGCGTCCATCTTAACTTCTTTTTTTTTCTTTCTTGGGGGTGGGTTAACTTTATCAGCATTTTATAATGGTATGAACTTTCTATTATAATATTATTTACTTACTATAAAATAAATATTAAAAATATAACTAGTGTATTAGTTTTTCAGACAAAGATAAGGTAAAGATTAAAACACACACACATACCTAATAATAAAATGTATCATCGTGAAAATGAGTACCATTGTAATTACGTTATACGAAATGGTGGAGAAAATAATTGATGTTTTTATTTAGATATGGTTGACTCCTGTCTATACGACCTAATGTGACTAATTTAATAAAAAGGACAGGCTGGATAATAAATAAGTCAACTGGGTCGGTGTTTTGTAAGTTACAGCTTTTTTCCTTAAATCTTTCTGCAAATGTTCACTTTCTATCTCAGATATATCATTAAAAAAAACAATCCTTTTATTCTAAAACTCACTATTTTTCTAATTTTACAGACCTTTTAGAACAGGATAGTGTTTTATAATGCTTATTATACACTAAACCAGTGATGGGGAAACTACGGCCCGCGGAAAGGTTTAATCCGGCCGGTTTAAGAGTGCCGTCGTGAGAATGTATTAGTAAAAACAAAATAGTATTCTGGACAAATCCATCTGACCCAAACAGCTGACTCCTCTTCGCTCGAAACTTCCAGACACTCTCGCATTTTCGATTCATTGTTCTGTTTTTCCGAAAGAACCGCAAAACTCCAATTCCCGAACAATCCTTGCAGGTAGGTATAAATACATATTATTTGCTAATCAGATCTCTAAATCTGATTTTTCTCATTTTCCAAGAATACAATCTTTAAAATTCACTATATCAAACAATAAGATTAAAAAATACGAAATTAATTTGAGAAAACTGTCTTCATAATTTGAAAGGAGATTTCAGGACTTTAGAAAAATGGAACCAGAGTTTAGTATTTTTGCGACCCCATTCAATGTTAATTACGAAGAAGTTGATGCAAAATTTCAACTTGAGTTAATAGAACTGAACTGTAATACTCTCCTGAAACAAACTTTTCATACAGTACCATTACTAGAATTTTATAAAAATTTAAGTTCAGATAATTTCCCAAATCTAATTACTCATGCAATGAAGATAATGACAATGTTCGGCTCATCTTATATATGCGAACAAATCTTTTCAACAATGAAGCTTAGGAAAACTTCTTTAAAAAAAATTACAGATGAGCACCTTTCATCAGTTTTAAGAATTTCTGCTTCACAAATGGAACCGGACTATGATGAAATTTTGATAAAACAGTCTCAATTTCATTTTTCTCATGCACCATCAACCAGTAATGACACCAGAAAATAAAGTGATAATACTTCACATCAAGAACTACACTAAATTCATTTTATATTTTATGCTTATAATTTTCTTACCTTTTGCTTTTTTACTATTAAAATAATAAGTGTATGTAATAATATATGTGTATGTTTATAGAACACATAAATTTTTTAACGATTAAGTATTATTCTTTGGCCCGCTACGATCGTCTAGTTATTACAAATGGCCGGTCTTAAAAAAAGTTTCCCCACCATTGCACTAAACTGAATTTAACATTTAATAACCGTATTACAGAAAGAAAAAGAAGCCCAAGAATTAAAATATTTCCAACAGTTTACGGTAAGCTTTGCAAAATTGTACCAAACATAAAGCCACGAACAAGTACAGCATGATGTAAATAACTTAAAGCAAACAAAATTATTAAAATGTAACTAAACATTAACTACAGTGTTTCGTTTATATTAACGGGACATTAAAGCAAATTTACTTCTTTAAAAATACTTGAATATATTGATAAATGATTACACTACTGCGAACAAATGAATCTCAGATGAAATAATAATTAACAGTTTTTGACTTATATATATATATATATATTCGAGAAGTTGTAAGCAGTGTAATATACGGAATTTATTAATTTCTCTTCGGATTAGTTACACTTCTTTAACAATAGGTGGGATGAATGAGACACTTTAATGATTCCTTTTCTGCAAAAAGTAGCAAACCCTCTCTTTTTAAAGCTCGGGAACCTCGTATTCATGAAAGTACTTCTGACTTATGTCAGTTACAGCTTTTTTCCTTAAATCTTTCTCTTAGTATAATATTATAATCCACAAATATTTTATTAAGCCTTTCATCATTAAAAGAAAATGTATTATTTTTCTTGCAATAGATTTCTTAAACGTTATTATTAGCTTCGATGCGTAACAAATTTCTTCAAAAATGATTTTAAGAGAAATAATGCGCAACTGCATTGCATGCACTGACATTAATTCTCCAAATATCCGTCAAATATGCTTTAAATGCTGTGGTAATTTAGATTAAGGAGCTTTCCAGAGAAAATGGTCTTTAAGACTATTATATAACGCTTTTAAAGATCGCCCTATGATTCTTTATGATTTCCTACATTAAAAAATCCTTCAGCACAAGATTTTCTTTAAATTTCAGTTTTTTATTATTAATATTTGTCAATATGTATCTACTATTCAACACTAAAATGGAACAAATCTATTAATTTCATAATATAATACCAATTGAACCTTTTGTAATCAAAGATATTTAAATAGAAGCTAGGGTGACCTGGTAATAATTTGCGCAGCTTAATAGTCACGGGTTTCAGGTCTAATCTGACCAAATGTCTGTATGGTATTCTATTGGGCGTTAAATGTCTAAGAATCAAACATCCTATCAATGCATGTTGTGGAAGTTTTAAAAGGTGGTCCTCATCTTCGTGATCTAGTCAGATTCAAAATTATAATGTAAATCCCGAACTATTTTTCAAATAGTATTGAAACTAGACGTTATTTTGAGCAACATTTAACAAATATTTAAATCACAAATCAATAAATGAAAAAAAAATGACAAAAACGTCGATCATGCTTCGCTCTTAGAAATGGAATTTCTTCAAAAGACCACAGTTAGACATTTTCCTTAATAATTATTTTGCGATAAAATTATTTTCAAATTCTACCACAATAATTTCAAAAAACTTTACTCAAAGAACGTGTACTACAAAAAAAAAGTGTGCATCATATTCTCAAGTATTTTTTACGATATAAGGATTTAAAGTGCAAAAGAGAACATAAATATTTTATTATTTCCTCGATGTGAGATTCGAAACGAAAATAAGTAAAGATCCAAATAAACCTTTTATCAACTTCGCACTTAGGAATGAAAATCGAAACCTTCCATTCTTATCTTGAAGAAATTCCACTCTCAGAGCATCAACTGCTCTGAAAAATTCACATCGAGTCCTACACTCTTTTCTAGGACGCAAAATTCGAAAGAATGGAAAAAAATGAATCGCGTTCTACAGTCTTTTCTGGGACGCAAGACCTGAAACGAGAGCCAATAACCGAGGGACGGAATCACTTTCATCCGCCCATGCGAACGCTATCCAATTAGCTATTTATATTCATTAAAACGCTGTAATGGCCCACCGGCGTCATCGTCGCTTAATTCAATTCTCCTATAAACACCATTTATGTTTCACCTATGGACCGATTTTTCGCACCTTAATTGGAGCCCCGATGGGTTCGAGAAGGCGTTTAATGCTTTCTTCCCGACAAATAACTCATAGTTTCTGCGACTGGGAACATAGATTCTCTGCACTCTAGAGGTGAAATGGCTTCGAGAAATGGGGACTCAAAGTAGGATTATTGTCTCCGGCTCTATTTGAATAACTTGGAAGGATCCGCGTTTAGTTACCCGTGATGGTGCGGAATGGAATTTAATTAATCCTCCAGTATCGTTATTGTTGTAGTTATGTACGAATAAAATTGCTTATTTAGAGACACTACATGATGACGTTAAACAAGTAAAATTTTTTACATGTATTTGTGTATTAAGGTTTATTTTTATATTCAATCCCGACAATTATCTTCTTTTTAATACAGGGAAAGCAGTCCTAGAATTCTGATGACACAATTTTAATTATTATTAAATTACTTAGAAGGGACAGACTTGAAAAAGCTTATGATTAAACAACCCCCTCTGTGTGCAAAATTGAGTTAAGTTTAGTTATATTAATGTATTTTAGTTATTTTAAAGCTAGGTCTACTTTGGGGACGGGCTTCGTAGTTTTGAACTGCTGTCAGATGGCTAGGACAACACCCCTGATCTGGCACTCACTTTTCTATACTTCTACACCACACCAACGAGAGGATGTTTGCCCCAATGGGTTTAGCACAAAGAAGAATACAAATAGATATGTGTAAAAATCAAACAAGAAAAGGGATATTAATATACTAGGTGTACGGTACGAATTCATAATGACTAGTGATTAAAGAAAGCATTTAGAGCAAATTTTTGTCATCGATCATATCATGTCTTAGCTCGTATAGAAGCTTCAAACTCTTAAATTTTTATACTATATATGCCTGTATTTTGGGCAATATTTTGGAATAATGTTGATAAGTTTCCAATATTAGATTTGATGGCATGAAGATTTTTGATATACATATAGTTATGTGGTGATCAGGATCATCTTTGCTTTTGAGTCCTAACTATCAACATTTCAACTGTGAATTTTATGGTTATGAATTACTTACGTTTGGCATTGTTGTGATGAAGCGCAACTACGGGGCACAGAGTAACATCTCGTGTTGTAAACAAACTAATTAGGGACAATTATCTGGGTAAATTTAATAACTTTTACCTGCTCCGTGCCTAAATGTTCTTTTAATTTGAGGCAGAGAAATTAATTGCTTCTTCCCCCGTAAGTATTCATATATTATTAATATAACAATTTTTTGACATAATTTTGATCATTTTACAAATTTTTAGGTAGTTAAGTGAGTTACTGTTATGATGAATTAGTTACTATTGAGATTTATATTTAAAGAACGCAACTTCTTAACCCTGTATATATATATATATATATATATATATATATATATATATATATATAT